>VWZL01005515.1:346940-455436 GCA_013396915.1 Stercorarius parasiticus | reverse complement strand
CAGGGTAACGGTTTCAAACTGGAAGAGGGGAGATTTAGATTGGATATTAGGAAGAAATTCTTTACTGTAAGGGTGGTGAGGCACTGGAACAGGTTGCCCAGGGAAGCTGTGGCTGCCCCATCCCTGGAGGTGTTCAAGGTCAGGCTGGATGGGGCTGTGAGCAGCCTGGTCTAGTGGGAGGTGTCCCTGCCCATGGCAGGAGGTTGGAACTACATGATCTTGAAGGTCCCTTCCAACCCAAACCATTCTATGATTCTATAAGATACTGTTTCTGCAAAGTATGAAAGCCAGCCATTAGCTTAGCCAGACACACACAAGCCTTGCTCTCCTCCATTATGCAGCACACAACAGAAACTGTTATCTGGATGAAAAAATTAGCACTGGAACAACATACACTACAGCTAAAATACGGTAGTAATATTTCATCAGTATTCATCTATGGAGTATTGTGTTCTGTAGACAAACTCAGGCTGTGTGTTTTTGAAAGATTTTTTTTTTTCTTTAAAGCTCTAGTCTTTCTCTGCTGTACCAAATTCCAGGACCTTCATGTTTTGCAATGGATCTATCTAGCAGACAGTTACATTCTACCACCACGGATACTTCTTTAGCCACTTCTTCCAGATAGCTTGTATATAGGTCTTTGAAAAATTCCTCCTCACCTAGATCAAGCCTGGTCCAGAGACAGAAGATCTGAGAAGCTCCATCCTCTGAAGATCCCATGTGCACTGCCTCTCAAAAATCCTGTGAGCTCATGGTACACTGCAGCCATCATCTTCACAGAATTAAGCAAGCTCTATTTGAGATAAACACAGATAAAGCAGACTATTTTGCAAGCACTCCTTCTGCTTCTTGGGAGTCACTAGCACTTTCAAATTGTAGAAGGAAGACTGTATTGCTCCTTGAGACAGCAGGAATGAGGATTAATAAGCACTTCAAACAAGAACTCAGCTGAATGAGGAATGTGAATAAAATAAGTATGTAGGATAGAAACAACAGAGACAGGAAGGAAGGGAATTCAAAATGGCAGTGGGAAGAGAGTATGAACAGAACTAGAGCAGAGACATAAAATGACAGCTTGAAAAAAACCTTTAAAGAATGTGATAAAAGGCATAGGCATGAACGTTCATGAAGACTATTATGTTAAGGAGAAAAAAAAAAAGATATTATCTGCCCTGAGAAAAGGGGTGCATGTGGGATTATGCTGACTGGAGAGCACTTCTTCAGAAAGTCAGCTCTATTTTTCTGGAAGGTTTGAGTTCTTTGCTGATCTCTCTGGGATGGTCTACCATTCTCCAGCAATGCTATCTAAATTAGAGAGATTCTCCTGACTTGGCTACAGTAGGTACATGTCTGAGTAGAGCCACTGTAAACACCACTCTGTTGTCAGTTTAGCTCACTATCTTCCAGGGGAAAGTCCATACAGAGACAACATTCTTCTCATGCTAAGAAAAGCCTGACAGACAAGCCTGCTAGAAAAAAACCCTCAAACACCACAGATAAACCATCAAGGGGAAGGAAAGGAGAATCCATAGAGTTTCAATATATTCAGACTTTCAAACTTGTACATTTAGAATGTTAAAATACAAAAAGGAAGCTAAAATTTCAAGTCCACTGTTTAAAAACCAGGAGATGAGAAAACAAACCCTGCTTAAGCAATGTTAATTCATCATCTGTGTGTTAGGATGCAACATGTAATTACATGATCATGTACTCTTTTCTCCATTAAATTACATAAAGGACAGACTAATCTGTGAATGTCAGTGATACTTGTCTACAGAATCAACCATATGGCTCTCCTTATTTCTGCTGTCACAAAAGTTAGAAAGTGTGTCATGAATCAGACAGGAGACTTCAGAAGACAAGCAGATCATATGGTTCGGGGTGGTTTCTGCTCTTGAGAACCGTATGCCACCTCTAACAATGCTGTGTAACCCATGTACCATGTTGATCAAGACTCCTCTTTAAAGATAATCACAGACATCCAGATTCTCCTCCACTAGCTAGAGGTGTTTAAGTCAGGTATCTACATCAGATGGTCAGAGGTAGCCAGGTGGATTGACTGATCTCTTGTAGAGCTTTTCTCTTCTATAGATTTGAGAGAGAATGGTGGGCAACCAGAGCTCTCCATCTAGATGCCTTTCTGCATCTTTCCTAGACCCAGTACAACAGCTTGAGGTCTGATTCTTTATTTAATAAATCCAAATAGCTATAATTGCTGCTGATATAAAAACACAATAAGATAGCACTAAATAAAAAAAGTCTAGCCCCAGACATTCTCAAACTCTTCGGTCAAAAATCATTAATTATAATCTCTGTGCCTTATTTTCTCATGTGTGAGCAGTGACTACAGCACCACCTCACTTCACAGGGATGCTCTAAAGATTGTTTGCAAAGATCTAAGAGGTTGCTCCTCAGGGAGGAGAGAGTGTGTTTTTTTTTTCTAATGCGCCTTTGATAACCTGACATCTTACAATGAGGGAGCTGTAGGATGCAGCTGTCACACAGAAATGACGCACAAGAATGCACAATGAACACAAGTAAGCAGCAAGCGCGTGTTCACTCAACACGACTAACCCTCTGGGATGAACGAGACGGGGGTTTTTGCTGATGACAAGATGCTTGGAGAGTCTTCATATTTTCGATAATGTTTTCTCAAAATGTTTTTAACTTTTTTTTGTATTAAAAAGAACAATAAAGAATCATATTTGTGGTTCCACATATCCAGTAAAAACAAGGTAAAAAGCTAAAAATTTCACCGCTATTTCATTTTGTATCACAATAGTAATACAATTTCTGTCCCACTTGCAGAGGGAAGGAAAAAAAAAAAGGGGGTTTATAAACATTAGCAAGCCAGGCTGATTTCATATCTCCATAGCCCATGGAAGTCATCCCCCAGTAAAACAAAGGTATGTTATAAAACCAAATGCCCTAAGAATAGCTCATTAAACAGAATACTGCATGGCTTTAGTACCTGTATTTGATGAAAATAGATAATTTCTTCAGTAAATGCAGACTTTGTACTACTTTCAGAAAAACACATACACAAAAAAAGAGGAGTGAATACACAATGCAGTGAATCATCTAAGGAACAAATTAGTTCCATTTAATTCTTCAGGGTTACTTTATAAATTAAGTCTGATGAGAGGTCTGAGTGAATAGTGCTAGAAATATCAAAGGAATATACATCTTTTCACGATTTTGAGTTACTATGAGTCCAGTTTTCTGGGTTTTTTTAAAAGCTCTTCCCCAAGTGTCTGCAAGCTTGTAGTCACAGAAGCACGTATACTGTATTTCAAATGACATTAATAGTTTCAGTGTTTTGTCTAGGACACAAAGTTAGCCACATAAATCGCAGTGCCTGTTAGGGCAGCAAAAGTATAACCTATTACTGATTCTAGACCAGAGACCTCAAAGGAGACCTCATGTGTGTATGAATGCTACATAACATTACAAATAACAACCATTATTTGAAAATAGATTACCTGAAAATGGTTGTCTTCTAGTATCCCATTCTGAGAAGTGTCATGATCTTTCTCATACCCTTCGTTGTACAGTGTTAGCACAGTGAAAGGGGAGAATACACTACCCAGCTTTCAAATCTCACTTCTCATTTGAAAGTGTGCATTGCCTCCACTACTTCATAAGGAAATAAAAATGACTCAAAGCACTCGTGCCACATGTAGCTAGGTCAGATGGTTGGTGATGATTAAATTCTGCCTCAGCTTACTGACCTGAATAAATTCTAAGGCACACGGAACAAGATGATAAATTCTCACCCAAGAATACCAACCACTTTCTCTAATAGCTGGATGATGTGGAGTGATTCAGCATTACTCATGGGACATTTTAAAAGATAATCTTAGTCATAGCTTGTGTGTTGATTTGGACAGAGTAATTTGCAAATTTACCAATGGGATTGTGAAATGCACCTAGAAACATTTGTGATAGATTACTGTGAAGGATAAATAACCTAAGAAAACCTTGAAGAGTATTCTCTGCTATTCACAACTACCTTCTTAATTTAACTTCAAAATATTTTAATTAACGCCATATAACAGTCTGTTTTATGTCACACAGAATGTGTTAATCACTCAAATTTATTCCTCAGTAAATATCAGGTGATCCTGGTTCAGCGCTTCACAGCACAGAATTATACCAAAGGCCAGAAAAATAGGCTTGCCAGATTTTTTTTTTCTTCATCTATTTATTTCCAGTTTCCACAATGCACTATACCATCTGGCCTCACTAAGGCACAGTAACTCACTTTTGCATACGTGAACGAGTTTAACCCCAGCACGTATCCAGATCATTATCCATTTCTTCATTTATTCTTACTTGGTGGATATGTTTTTAGATCTGAAGGTTTTCTGATTTCACAAAAGCATCTCTGTTTAAATGTATTATTGATTGGGTCTCTTTAAGGTAAATAAGGTGCAGCTCACTAGAATCTAATGTATTTTCCATTAATCTACTAACACATACTACATGAAAAATTAGTCTCACCAATACCTTTTTACCCATGATATAGAAATATAGCTCAGAAGTGACATAAAATCCCAGCGATAAACATAAAGATGAAATTCTGATACCACACTTGAAAGATTTCAATACAAGATTTAAGTTTGTATGTATGTAGGGTGTCCACTCCCACTTAATCTATTCAATTTCTTCCACAAGGTAGTTACGAATGCACGCTACCAAAATAATTTGAAGATTGTATCTCCTGTTATACGCTACTGCCTGGATAAATTAGAACTAAACATCAGTGACTAATACTGCTGGGACAAACTTCATAATTAGAAGAATATAAAGGATTGAAAAATTGGAGCATTAACATTTCCTGTATTCTAATACTCATGCAATTGTTAATATACTTCTGTTTTTACATGCAAGCCTGTTTCTTTGAGAATAACATTAAATGTAATATGTGCAGAATAGGGAAATAATCAGAAATTCTATAGCTGGTAGATCCAAAGGAGCTTTTAGCGTAATTCTGGTGCACAAATCAAGAGTGTGATGCAACCTCTGCTCTTCATCCTCTCCCTGCAATGAAGTGCCTAAATTCACTGCTCTTTCAACATAACAGTTTCCTAAGTATCTTTAGGGTATGTTGTGCACACGTTTGGTCATCTCCAGAACTGAGCAACTGGCTACCTGCCTGATTACATCAGATTTCAGGCCAGGAAATTACAGAAAGCAATGCAAGAGCTGCCTGAAAAGCCCATCACTGGATATGTTCATGGCATCCAACTAAGTACTAACTTCATATGACCATCCCAAAACCAGAACTAACTCTTTTCTTTTTAAAACTGAGCTACTGGAAGAAGTGTTTCCCTCACTTATGAGCCTCCCATGCTCATCTCTCCTCACAGGCTGCAGAATTAAAACTCATGCATCTTACCACTCTAAACAGCTCCGCAGCCTCCAGGTTGGACTGGAAAGGGGACCTTTTCCCAATCCTGTTGAAACTTGGCTAACAAAGTCACAACGCATACAAGAGCTATGGGGCATGCGGGTGTTATTGGGCATAACTGTCAGGGGCGGGATGGAACCTGCAAGGGTGACCTGTGGAAGAGGAGGTCAGGGACCGCACCGTGCCGGTCACAGCCACTTCAGCAATGGACAAAACGGACCCACCACCTACCAAAACTAGACCAACCAGAGGAAAAAATGTATTTAAGAAAGGGCAGTAACGTCTAGGGGCGGAGAGACACTGGAGAGGAGAAAGAAGAGTAGATGCCCAAGCAAGGGCAGACACACAGAAGACAACACAGGAGTAGCAACACCTCTGAGGGGATTACAGCCCATGGAGAAGCCCACATCAGAGCAAGTACAACCCCCGAAATGGACTGCAGCCCGTAGAAGAACACACGCCAGAGCAGGTACAACTCCTGAAAGAGACTGCAGCCCATGGAGGAACCCACATCAGAGCAAGTACAACCCCCAAAATGGACAGCATCCCATAGAATAACATGTGCCAGAGCAAGTACAACCCCTGAAAGAGACTGCAGCCCATGGAGGAACCCACATTGGAGCAGGCAGAGCTCCCGAAAGGGACTGGGGCCATTGGATAAAGCCATGCCACAGCAGTTGAGTAACAAACAAGGAAGGGCAAAAAGCTAATGAACACCATCACACTGACCTCACGCTTCTGCACTACCTGTCACCTCAACGAGGGTCTGCGTATAACATGCAGCCAGGGGATTGCAGACCACGAAGCGAGAAGGAGAAGTGTCTGGAGAGAAGCTGAGGCATTTTGTCTAAGTGTTCGTGTAACTGTTCACCTTATTTCTTAATACTGGAATCAGAAATTACAACCTGATATAAATCACAAATAAACTAACTTAAGCAGAATTCTCCTGATTCATGACTGATTTTGTTCATGATGTGAGGCAAAGGCTCTCCTTTAGTGTATTCATCTGCACTTTGGATGCTGTTCAGCTTCTGTGCTTGCAGAATTGTACCAACAAGTGAGATGCCAACAAAACTTTTTTTAATGGCTTTGATGGATGGTCTTAAGTTATGGAGTCACTACACCAAATTACTGCTAAAAGTGCCATCTTTTTCTGAATCAATTTGAACATTCTTGCAATTCTCTTCATCTAAAAGACATATATTTGGACGATAAGAAATACAGCAACCAACAGGGTCACATGAAAAGTACTGAGGATGTCAACTCCTCAGGCTTCCAGGCACAGAATGAATCGCTATTTTAAGTTCCATAAGGGTCCATAGGGACCCATAATCTTCTGTGTAACGTGTTGTACACAAAATTTTCCACTCTGCTACAGTTCTCCACAGGTGGTCTTCTAATTTTATCCTTTCAAGACAAGTTGAAAAATATGAATTCAGTAAAATGAAAGTCCAAAGCTCTTCACCTCTTGGTCTAACAATTCTATCAAAAAACAAGCACTGTGTTCCTTTCCACGTTTTTTTTCCATAGTTTTCCACTTCTAGGTTTTCTCTACATCATTTTTGAAGATTTATTTTCCACGCAACTTTCTTTTACAACGTATTTGGGTAGACAGGCTGAGGATCCAGCTCCATAAACTTTAGGTCTCCCCTCATATTCAGGAAAAATCTGCATCTTAAATTCTGGCAAATTTCTCAGCAATCCTTCAATTGCTAACCCTCAGTCCTCAGTTCCTGTTGGACTATAGCCCTCTAAACGCTTTTCTTTTGATCTGATAGCTGGAATAGGAAAGACATGACACAATCTTTAAAAATGCAAAACAAATGCAAAACTCCAGAAACTTCAAGGAAGTTGCCTTGTCAACAGTCAGGAACAGAGTTAACAGTAAAGCTACAAGTGTAAAGCCTTCTGCACTGAAGTTGTCCCTAAAGTTACTGCTTTTTAACTTTGTCTAATAATCACGACCACTACTCAACAGAATCAAAGCTTTTCGTACACACATGCATTAGTGTCGACTTCTTGTCGCTGCCTCACATCTACAGTTGCCCTTTGTCTCCATTATGCCTTCAACCCTACAGGTCACACAGACTTGTTGGTCTGGACAGAGGGCCACCAGAGATGCATACAAATTACTGTTTGCTCCATCTATTCTGCATCTGTGCTGCCAGGAGACTATTTGGACAGTCATTTCTAAACATATACCTCTTGTGGTTAAATGTTAACCTATGTTAACCAGCAGTACTGGGTACAACCAAATGTCAGTCTAACCAACTCCCTCCCTCTAATAGCAGCTGTAGGAGATGCTGAAAAAAAATGGCATTAAAAAAGGTGGAGAAGTATGCAACTAACTCTTCCAATTTTCAGCAATCTGTATTTAAAGACTTCTGCAGTTGAAGAATCTCTACACATCCTTGTAGAGGATCTGCCCGCGATGTACACATCCACCCGCGACAGTATCAGTCTCTGATTTACCCTCCCTGCCTAATCCATTCGGTGGATATTTAGATGTTTGTCCTTTGCAAAGAGATCCACAGAATAATTAGGTACAGTATGAAAATTATTTCCATTAATTTATCTCAGAGATGCTTCCTGTTCTTTTTACTGAATATCTCCTAGTCTAGCGTTCTCCAAGACATTTATGATTTTTGTATTTTTTATATATATATCTCTCTATATATATATAAAATCACTTTCTCCTCAATCACCTTTTTTGTAAACAGAAGAGCCCTAATCTACTTAATCTCTCCTTGTACAGTAGCTGTTTCCTACTCAAGATGCAAGTGCACAATACATTTATAAAACACTTTCCATTTTGTTCTCGCCTCCTCTCCTAATCATTTTTAACATTGTTCTGACTGGTACTAAGCACGGCACCAGCATTTTCAGCCTCCTATCACAATGATTTCCAGACCTCTTTTCTGAGTGCTAATGGATAATTTACAGCCCATCACTGTGTTAGCAGCAACAGTTTTATCCCCTATGCACTACTTTGAATTTATTGCTACAATTTCATTTGTTGCATTATTGCCCAGTCACTGAATATCATGAGATTCTTCTGTAATTCTTTGGTTTTAATTTAATGCTTTAATTATTTCATGCTACAGAATTATGTCTTTTCACTATTTGTCCTTTTTCCAGATTTAGGAATATGTTGAACAGTATATATTCAAAGAGATTCCTGTTAGATCCCGGCCAAAATCTCCTGCCAGATTTGTGGTAAACTCCTCACACAAAGAAATACATTAACTCCATCCACTGTCTTATATTATTCCCAAGTTGAAATTGCTAACAAAACTGAGCTCTACATACTCCTGCCCAACAAAATAATGATGCTATCTCCAAGATCCCAAAGCCTCAGAGAAATTAATGACTGGAAAAATGGAATTCATGATCCCTGAAAGAAGATGAGGGAAGATGGGGGATGAGTGCATTCCAGTGATTGCCGTGATTCCTCAGAGCTCTGATCCTCCTGCTTTCTCCAAGTGCTTTCTCAAACATGATTTAATACTTCAGACAGAACCAATACAAAGTACTGGATATTGCCTTTAGAAAGTGTCAGTCTTCACACAGAATTACTTTGGTTAAACTGGCCCAGACTAAGGTAGCAATCCCACGACTAGCAGCTAACCTAGCAGCTCACTATTGCTTCAAGAGAAACAATTTTCCTCTTCCCCTACTCTCACAATCCTTTGGCATCAGCACTAACATGTCTTACATCTTCTCATGAGCTGATTCAACTCATTAGCCAGAAAGAAATTTAATTTATTTCACTAGTCTAGTTTCTTTCCAGGCTAGTGCGTTTAACTGTTAGGCAAAGTGGTACGGTGAGCGTCAGAGACGTTGAGTGGGAGCACAACTGCCTCCCTGGGGACAAGTTCTCCTCTCACACAGCCCCACACCATCAGGGGCAGGGGAGAAAGCATGTAGCAACAGCAAGGCTGGCTCTCGCATGACATATGAGCTTTAACCTCCAACTCAAGAGACAAATATACTCACTCAAAAGCAGAATTTTCCTTTTTAAACTCAGTCTTCACTAGATTACCAGAAAATAAGTGAGAAGCATTTTTTAAATCGTATTAATAAATTTCAAAATCATATTTAGAATTACTACATCAAATTAGTCATCCCCAAATTATCATTTATTCCTCTAGGAAATATGAAGATTAATTGCCTGTAAATTCCCAAAGACACTGAATACTAATAATATCAGTATTAATATGCATTTACTTCAATTAAACTGTAAACAAGCCTTTGGTCTTGAGATTTAAACATTCCATTCAATGTTCCAGGGCAACTGTTATTAGGTGTTGTGGTCAGATATTATTTTCTATCGATATTATAAAAATTCTTTGCCATTACTTAGTGCCTATGATCTGTGCATCTCCACGTGAATTTACACACATCATACAATCTGATTGTGGTAAGACTCAGAGGGAGGCAAGCTTTGGAGTGATTCAGGCTCCTGTAAGAATCATCACCTGTACAAAAAACAAACCCACAAACAAAACAAAAATCATAATTTTTTCACCTGAGTGAATGCATTCAACACCTAATTTCTCTCCAGAACCATGGTGTGATGCCTATTGGCTAAAACCATGACATCACGTACCCCAGTCCCAGTTTAATCACACCTTAATCCCACCCAACTTAATCCCCCTTTATTAGGTGGGACACAGACAAATCGGCTCAGAGCCACAGTGACCGTGCTCTGAGTTTCTAGAGCAGTTGTCCAAGTATTCGTTGCCTTTGGCTACTCCATGACATTGTATTAGTCACATTCGACGGCTGACGCTGCTTCAAGTTATGCCAGTTAAGCAATAACTAATTTGTCCTGCTCTCAGCAACCAGGCTCTAATGCAGCTAAATCTCCCAGAAACGTGCAGTCAATTGTTATTAGATTATTACTAGAGCCTCCCTGACCTTTGGTGTCTTGAAATTAATCTGCTCGGGGACTGAAATAAGCATCTCATTTAGATGCACAGTATTAACCTCATCTCAAAGTATAATGACTGGAAGCCATTTATAAGTATTTTCTAAGGTATTTGAAACTGTTACTTAGTAGTTGACATTTCCAAATTACACACTTTCAGAACTATTCCATATGGGGTAAAATGGCATCTAATTTAGGCTCTCATGCTCTCAACTACATGGAACTTACCTTGCTTTATGTCACAAAAATTTGCGCATGCATTAATCGATCCACCTGCTAGGAGGTTGTTAAGCGTTTTCCTTAAATGCCTACAACAACTGTTTTGTGCATAACAAGCAAAAGTGTTCAAAATAAAAATTATTTAACGGCTAAAGCACATTAAGTTGCCTCTCACCTGTGCATATACACATTTTCTGGAAGTAGGAATCATTCACTGTCTTTCTACACACTTTAAATTTGCAGTGGGTAGCTTTTGGCATCCCACTGCATCTGATCATCAGGGTTTTAAGACTCTTTTTAGTTTGGAGAAAACACTTGGTTCCCTATATTATGTCCACCTATGTAAGTAGGTAAGTGTCAAAGAACTGTGTTTCTCTAACTTTTCTCATTTCCACTCAATTTCCATAGAAATACTGTAACAAATTCCCCAAGCCTCTGCAACAGAGATTTGGGAAAGTGTGAGGGGAAAATAATTGCCTGCTTCACCTATAACATAACAAAAATATTATTAATCACATTTGTGAAACTTTACAAACTACAGAGAAGTGTGGAAGACTACCAGTGGTTTACGTGGGAGGATGACTTTTTGAACTGAACTCCTTTCTAGCAAAGGAACAATGATGTAATTTTTTGCAAATGTGAGAGAGTTGAACTGTAGAAGTAAGGATAGCGAAGAGTTCATGGCTAAATTGACACCTGACAGAATCAACTCCAATTCCCATCAGTTGTGGTCTTTTGGATCTATTAATTTCAGGGATGAGCTTACACTAATGTTATTTTAATTTCAGTTAGTAAACTGACACGGGCTGTTTGTAATTTTTCAATATATTTCAATATATATATTTCTGAATATATCCAATTACTTGTTTAGCATAATGAAGTAAGCTCAAAGTGAATCTCATACATCACAACCAAGACTAAGAAAAAATTTATGACTGTCTGCCTAGAACTTTTCTTATTCAGTTTCTTTGAAGAAATATGGAATTGTTTCTTAGGTAGTTTAGCACAGAAAACAATAGAGCTTCGTAATATAAAACTGACACGACTTTAAATAGAAGTTTTATCGATTTGATAGTCACTCTGAGCATCAAATACTTTTGCAGAGATGCTACAGACATGCAATACTGTTATAAAGGTGTCTACAGCTGAGAAGTTCTCTAATTTTGCCACTGTTTCTTTAGAACATTACGTTCCCACCTTAACTTTCAGTTTTCACATATTGAAACATTCACCAGTCAAAATAAATAAAAATAATAAAAAATTGCGAACAGAAAGCATCAGTCTCTTAAAGAAAAAGAAAAATCTGGAAAACTGGAGTAGCAATGAATTTAATAATCACTGTTCTCTATACAGCAGATGAATAGGTGAACAACCCAGTGCAGAGGTGAAAAAAGCTACTGACGCCCAATACCGAAGAGACAATCTTGATCACCTTCCCTACCTGCAGGATGATCCTTCAGAGTCAAAACACAAAAATGGATTCTATATATTGCAGCACACCAAATATAATACTTGGCTTACAACCTCATTGAATTACACTGTCATTTTGTATTATCAAAATAGTCAATACTGTTATACTAGAATCTTCAAAAATAAAAAGAGGAGTCTAGGGAATGATGCAACATCTTAGGAAGACCATTATCACTCTAGTTGTGAAATCCCTTTTAGATGACTACCTAGCCTTTCACTCTGAGGAAATACAACAGATTCTGCTTTGGGACTGGGGACAGGAATAGATGACCATCCCAGGAAGATCTGTGACTATCATCTGCTGCTGACCTCTATCTATAGCAAGATTTCAAACTAATTCTCATTACACTTGCAAACCTTACGAACAAGTGCAAGCTACTATTAATGCCATAACCGTTCAGAGGAGGAATGATGCAACACAGACTTACAGAAGGGCAGTAAGTGGTAAGACGTTGTTAACTGAACTCTACTAGAAACAGACTTTGTCCCCCATTTCTCTTGCATAGTGGAATGAAGACACAGAGGCTGTTTTCCTGATATATCTAAGTTTTCTAATGAATTGGTTCAGCTTGTGGCAGGTAAGGTCAACAACTGAGCTTCACTGCTATTGGAGAGATCACAATTTTCTTTACCTCTCATCATGGCCTGTGATGCTGGTAACTCATAACATGTAAAGGGACTGTATATCGCTTAACCAGAAGATGATAGTAACAACACGACCAAGCTCATTATTTGACAAACACATAGCACTTGAGGTCTATCAACATAAACAGCATGATAGCAGGGTGAAAGAGTAAACAAAAATACAAATATAAAGTTGTTTTTTATAGGAGATCACAGCTGAAACCTACACAGATGCTGTTTGAAGGAACATAAGGAAGGTAAACAATAAGCAAGAAGAACAAATGATATCTGTAGGTATTGCATAACTGGCCTCCCTCTCTCAGAAACAGCCACCAAGGAACAAAAATTAGTCTCATCTGCCTTGCCCCCTCCTCCTACAGAACCCAGGGAGGGATTTGATGGGGTGGTTTGGACAGCAGAATAATTTTAAAGCCTGGACTTATATGAACAAGGGCCATCCCACCCAGACCAAAAACGGAAAAGAAATTCCACCCAGCCATCTGTACTCTCTACTCAGTTGTAATAGTCCATAACACGCAAATGCAGTATCCTGTTTTTCATATTAGCAAGACAAGAAAGTAATTTTCCTTGTAGTCCAGACTGGAAGAGATCAAACTGCTTTTTTGCTTTCATAATGAACTGGTCAGTGACTCAAAGACTCAACCGTTAACAACTGGCAGGGGTAGACGGCCAAAGGTTTCAACAGACAGAAGACTTGTCAGAAGGCCAACAGACATGTGGTACCATCGAAGGACAGACTGCAGGAAGACAAAATAAAATCAGGGGGATTAGTGGACCTGAGCTTTGGAAGAACAGTAGGAGAGCAGAATCAGATTGTCTTTTCCTGACGTGCTCCCTAATTGAGATTTAGATGTATGCACAACAGGTGCATGGTTAAATATACATGAATTAATAAAGATGCTGCCTGTCATTTGAAGTGCCACTAAAGCACCTGTCCCACCCCCTGCCTGAGGCTCGAGACTGACCTAGAACCGAAGCACACGCTGGACTGTGAGGAGGAATACTCATCTCTACGGTTTGCTTGGCAGACATTTCCAAGTGTATCTCTTGTTGATAAATCAGTAAAATGTACTTGACGGAAATAATTAAATATTTCTCCATGAAGTCTGTGAAGTGTAACTGTAACACAAAGAGGATAGAAAAGAGATATCGCAAGAACCAAATGGTAACAAGTGGTGGGGATTAGGTAAGTGTTCATTGGTATCCTCATACTCAACTACAGTGAAATATAAAAAGCTATGAACGGCTCATGTCCAACATGACAACTCATCTAAATGCATCTCCATAACGAAGACAGACAATTAACAAAGCCTGCAAAGACAGTGATGCCAATGAAGTTGGAAGCCGTTTCCCTGTAATCTAGAGATCATTTCTTTATGGTCACTAACCAACAGTATTCAACAGAATTAAGCCTTTCTGTTTACAAATACCATAGTTACTTTTGTAAATATGCTGCACTTAAACTGTGTAAGAACGAAGTCATCACTATGTAGACATCACACTTATCAGATAATCTTTAAAAATGTTGTCCCTCAAAAATAAAAGTAATTTAATAAGCTTCCATCCTTAGATACTCTACCCAGAGAAACAGAAAAAAGAAAGGTATATAGGACAGAAGATTTTCTTCCCTGTAGGAGAAGGAAAGGGGAAGGGAGGCTTTCTCCCAACTTGGGCCAGAAAAACTTTTAATTTATCTTGTTGATAAGTTTAGCATAGTATAATTTGTATCACTACTGTATTGTACTATCGTTTCACCATCATACTATGAACATGCTGGTCATTAAGAACACAACAGGGCTCAAAATGCACTGATAGTATTGCAGACAAGCAAGATTTTAATAAGAATGAGGCAAATCAAGCACTGTGTCAATTTAATGGACCGCTTGGAAACAATGGTAAGTGACACAGACATCTTGCAGCTTTTTTGATTTGAGCAAGTTTGATAAAACTTCACAGAAAGAATATATGCATTCTTCCCCTGCATTAGTTTTGAAAGCTGTAAAGGATAAGAAAAATTGGCATTGGTGGTAATTATATGCAAACGGATCTGACATCATTTTATTTGAACAAAAAATAGATCATTCAAAATAGCACAAACAGCGGGTGCTGAGATGGATTAGTGGCAAGTAATTCTCCCAATACTTCCTTGTAACAGCCCATTAAATTGTTTGCAAGACTGCATGAAAGCTGTCCTCTGTTTTTCTAAGGAACTCACACTGTAATTTGTTTTATAACCATTCCACCATACTGGACATCATATATTTTTATTACCCTCATTAGAGATGTCATTAACATGTTATAAGGTGAAGGGTGTTCTGGTGAAGGGACCACCACCCTGAGCTACTGTGATTTTAAGGATGGGTCTGCATTACCCAGCCAAAACAAAGATTTCAGACACCACAGAACAGGACATGCTCTACCTCTGACTCCCGCCTACCTACAGAACCCAGTTGCTGGGGGTATAACACAGTTATGATTCCAAATTCCATTATGTTTGGAAGACACCTGCAGAGCTACAGTGCAGTTATTCTGAATTGCTTTCTTGGTGAATTTAGTCCTTTCAGAACTTAGTTTGATGGAGTAAAAACTCAGTGGTCTGAATTTGTTCATAGCTGGCAAAGCTATAGCGATTCAACAAAATACTACCAGTGATTTCTTTTTATGCTAATAGCAATTTTTTTATCCATAGCATAGCTATAGACCTTCTAGACCTTCAAGACGGGGGTGTCCTGTGAGTCCCATAAAAGTCTTCAGCAAACAGTGTTGCCTTTGCAAACTCTTTTCCAAAAAGCAGTGAAGTTTTTAAGGACAGGTGAGATACAACCTTTTGAGTGATTAAATGTCTTTTCACTTTTTGAGTGATTAAATGTCCAATAACCAACTGCAGCAATGGTGCAGGTGTAACAGTAGTTCTCGTTCCATAAGTCTATGTTATTTATCACCACTGTCCTTGTTACTAACAGATCTGAAAAGATGAGGGATTTCTGCAATCTCATTGATACATCCTGAGATACACACTTCAAGATGCAGAAAGAAAATTAATTATCATTCTTACCTTTTTTTCCCCCTAAATCAACATGAAGATTTTCAACCTCTTTCTAGTCATGAGCCTCTAACTTTGTACTAATTTCTCTTGATCTGAGTGTATTTTAGAATAAAAACCTGACTGTTTCCCTCCACTTCCTAGCTACAGATATTTTCCTTGGTGCCCTTCCCTTACTCTTTCTAAAGGAACTCCCAATTTTCTGTCTATATCTTCCTCACAGACAATTTCAATTACAGTTTTCCTCAGTTCTGGGAAATTAGCCCTTTTGATATCAGCTTGTGATTGGACTTGTCCTCTTTTTACTTACACTAAATATAATCAGGTCAGGATTACTGGTCCCTAGGCAACCATCAGCTTCCAGTCCAGTGGTTAGTTCATCTTTATCCATCAAAATGAAACACGGAATTGACTTATCATATATTCAACGCAATAGCTTTTTGCTTTAGCAAATTATCCTCTATTTTCTAGCAACAATAGCTTGTTTTATGTCCAACTGCACAGATCTTCCACTAAACGTGTCTTAAATTGAAGTTCCCCCATAACACCACCATTTTATTAACTGTGAATTACAGAGGTACTTAAAGTAACTCTTTTCTTCCGTGGTATCATTTGATGATTGGTAACAGATCCCTCCGGCAGCATATCGATCCACGCACACTCAAAACCCCATGGTTACATTCTCAGCAACTCTAAGAAAGGTAACGAAGTCTTTAAAAAACAGAATGCTACCTGACCTATTATTCTCTCTGTCCTTCAAACAGTGACTCTAATTCAGTTCAAATGATTCTACCAGTTATATACAACTTCTCATCACACCCTTTGCTTGTTACCTAGACATCTACCATTATTGAAAAAGGAACTGAAAAAAATATTCTTCATATTATATAGAGCTTCACTGCTATTTTTCTAGATGCACCAAGTTGCAGTCTGTATGTATTTGCTTTCCTTACCAACTTCTTATGAAAATGGTAATTCAAAACCCTCCTGGCTTTTTACATGAAGTTTTCAATGAAGATCATTAATCTTTTTCCTGCAAGATGCAGAACACCTTGTTTCTGTGGCTCCTCTGACTACAGATGCAATGTAGAGTTCCACAAAAATGGACCTTCAGCTTGACCTCCGCCGCAGTACCTCCTGTTTAACCTCCAGCACTTTCTGAAGTCACAAAAGAGGGAATGCATAAAGTTCTCCAAACAGATCAAAATCATCCTTTGAGTTTGGGATATTTTTTTTCTTTTCTTTATACAAAGCATACCATTTGTCTTCCTAGGACAATCCCTTTGGGAACTATTAAGAACATGCATGGTGCATACCTTTCACTTCACTAAGCATCAGTAACAAAAGAACAGTAATGCTCTTTTTTCCTAATTCAAACAGATCATGGTCATTTAAAAGGACAGATAGTTCAAAATCAAATGATAATACAGAAATTTATTAAAATGCATGGGTTTTCTGATAAATTAGTCTTCCCCTTATTTATAGTATTTAAACAGAATGTCACAAGGCAAACAAATAAATCCTGTTGTCTATACTGAACTAACTATTTTACACGGTTTCATTTAAAATTTATACTTAAATGCTGCTTAACATGAATTATTTTTTAATCTTAATTCTTGTGAACTATCGTTACGGATTTTTTTTAAAGTCCAAAATACAGAACTACATCCTCCAGTTTTGATAAGAAAATACCTAGCTTAATTTTCAGCTCTTGCCTCCTTGACTTTGCTGTTCTCTGAAAAGAAGTTGGCTATTGGCCAGCTTAACTCATGTAACATTTTGTTGCTTACGTTTAATGTAATTGCAAACATGACATGCATTCATAATTATGCCCAAAGGGTAAACCTAGAGCCTGAGACATACTGGAAAATGCTAAAATAAGAGTGGCTCATCTCTTCAAAAGCAAAAAGTGGAAAATATACTACTAATGAAAATAAAACAATAACAATATCTATTATAGTTCAAACATGCCGCAACACCATTGCCCATGACATTGAAAAGTATATAGCCACTTTACTAATGAAATTAAATTATACTAGTTATAACAGACATGAGTCTACACAGCCTACTTAATGAGTCTGTAAATCTAATCAGAGGAACCTGTGATAGTCTGGCCCTGTCTGGACAGACCTGAAAAGCTGGAAAGCTTTCACTACTACACAGCAATAAATCTTAAAAACCTTGCAACACCATTTCTGGTATTTCCCCCTTCCTCTTCCTACACTGAATCTGCTGGAAATGTAGTATCCTACATTACCCCATGAGGCCTTTCCAAAAAATCCCCAAACACTTGAATAACTGTGGATGTGTCCACACAGACCTTCTTTGACACTATGATCTAGACAAACATAAATTACATATAGCAGTCTTTAGAGCTCTTGGCTGTAAGGAAGGGGGAACTAAGACAGACTTTGAGCATGACTGATGGAAGGGGAGTTAACATTTGCCTGGAGATTACTGATGGCAGCATCCCAAAAGTAACATGAAGAAACAACCCTAATGACCAGTAGCCAAAAGTAAAATAAGGGAGTAACCAACAAGAATAGGAAATGAGATACGAGATTAAATCATTCAAAGTAATATTAGATTCAGAGACTCATGTAATGCTCAGGCCAAGAGACTGATGACATCACCTGGCATGGTAGAGCAATTTTGGCAGAGGAGAAGGGGAAGATCGTCCAAAGATCTGGAGGAACATCAGCCAACAGGACCAACAACGGTGCAGACGCACTGCTGCCTTTTCCTCATCGTTAGACCTGGGACAAAACTCTATGTTGGTCCCTGAGCTGGATTGTGGTCAGCACAACCTGATCCTAATCAGTGATCAGAGCCCAACACAGGTAGCCTCTCTCAGCCACCCATCGGGATGGATAAGCAGGGGCAAGACCCCTTTGGGTAGCCACAGTGTGGGCAGCAGAGAGCAGGCAACTGGAACAGATCATAGGAAGCATTATTATTTGTTATTAGTTTATATCACTTTTTCTTTACCTTTACTGCTTTACTAACTTCAGGTACTTCAATCAGTTTATAAAATAAGTATTTCAATTAAGCAAGGGTTTGTCTATTTCCATGGCATCGCCACATGCACGTTAATCGATGGGCTGTCACAGCCCTACCGTGACAAAGTTCAGTGCACAGCGGGTGGGCAGGAGGCACCGGAGCTATCAAAAGCTGCAAATCGATCCCTGCGCTCCGGTGCCACGGGTGCCCTCTGACAAACTGGGGGAGCAGGCAGGCAGCATGAGGCTGCAACGAGTAAATACCCCCCTTACTAACTCAGTAGAAAGTTAGTATGCTTTGTACCAATGCTTCTTGGTACTTCACCCCACTGCACAAAGAACACGATAGCAACTGTGTATTTACTTTACAAAGACAAGGTGATGCTTGCATAGACACCCACGTCCAGTTTTAGAATGCAGCATGTTATGTCTTATTTTCTTAAGTAAGCAAGAGAAATTGTGCAAATAGGCAGCAACAATTATGAAAAATAAAAAAGGAGAACAAAACAAAACTCCATAGCACATCTTTGTATCTGGCTGACTGAAGGAAAAAAAATAAATCACCTACAGGCCCACAGAAGGAAATCGTTAGATTTCTTATAAAGCAATGGAAGACTAATTACCAGGAAGACATTAACATGTGCTTATGTACCACAGCTTAACAGGCAGAGCAAAGCCAAGCTTATTCCTCAAATTTACAAAGCTAAGGGGTACTAAGATGGCAGCAACTCCAGGAAAACAAAACAAAACAAAGCAAAACAAAAAAACCCCCCCCAAAAACAGCGATCTTCAACATTCGGTGTCCTAGAGGATACAGAAGAAACTGGAATAGCTTATGGTATTATGAAGTTATAAATCCACTGTAGTAAAAAGATCAAAAGAAAAGCCTGTCCTTATGAAGTATGAACAAATCATATTGGTGCAATGGTATAAGCGTAATCAGCATTATGATGGATTTTACTGATCATTCCCATCCATACCTAAAGGAAAACCACAAATGGAAGCAGATTAATTTTGATGTGGGACAGATTCTGAGGAAGAATCTAATAAAACTGCAATACACAGAGGAAAGACTTGACAGCAACTGGTATCAGTCTATCCAGGCAATAAAAGGAGAAGAGACTGTAATAAGTGCACAAAGTCCCTTTTGCCATAACGTGTTTCATTTTTTCCCCAGCTCAAGGTCTACAAAATCTACAGTTTTACAGCAAGTACAAAGGACTTAAGAGCTGTTCTGAGACTAAAATGTAGAAGCTGGAAAACTGAAAACAAGACAAACCCAACCTTACGACTCTCACACAAGAGCACAATATTTTATTTTGTGAAAAAGACGAACTCCAAGAAGCACTGGAGCTGAATAAGACAGTCTGAATTCATTTTTCAGAAAACTGTAAAATTTTTTGCAATTTAAGTATAGAATTAAATAGCATTTTGAAAATTAATGCTAAATGGCTCAGCAGTTCAAGTAAATAAATACTAAAAAAAAGGTAAATTAGCAACAAATATTGAAACACAGCCAAAAACGGACACGAGAAAATAAAGCTAAAACTGCCAGACGCAGCAGAGCAAGAGAGCAGCAATAGGGCTGACTACATACTTACTGCATTAACTTACACACTAGGTTGCCTTAAGACCAATGTGAAACATGACAAAAGCCACAGCCTGCTTAAGCTCCTAACCCTCACAGCACAAACAATTTTTCAGAAAAACTCTTGTATAAAGCTTTAAGAAGAATCTTCCAATGACATTGTTGCAGATCTGTGCACAGTGTATTTGGAGAAAATTATTTTCTCACTTGCTAAACTCTGCATGCGCAAACATAAAACTCAAAATAACCCACTAGTGAGCAGGAGCACTAACCTTTATGTTTTGGGAATATAGTGAGAAGTCTCATCCTACCCATGTGATCACTGGATATGTTTACATTACAAATTTTACAAGATTCTCCTTTACTGTGGAAAACCAGACACTGACAAGGCCTCTTAAAAAAAAAAACCAAAAAAACCCAAACACAAAACCACAAACAAACAAACAAAAAAAACCCACCAAAAAAAAATCACCCAAACCAAAACCAGAACAAAACAAGTTTTGTTGACACCATATCGTACAATACCTAGCTTCAGCAAGACTATAGTAAAACATGGAAGGTATCATCAAACCTGCAGTTCACTGTCCAGTCTGCAGTCTCTGTGCCTGCTTACCATAGCAAAAATCAACAGACATCCAATTTTAAGAATTTTATAACATAAATAAATGTAAGAGGACTGCATGAATACACGTGTAAAGGGACAATCGGAAAGGCAAGCATGACATCTCTGTGCATCTTCCTCCCCAGCAACAATGTCAGGCAATAGCTGCAGGCTTTCACACAAGAAACGTGACAGCTAGCAAAAATAGAAAGAATACAATTTCACCTAAGTATCGTTTGCCTCCTCACCTTCTTATTAGGCTGCTGAAAGTTGTGTGAGAAACAGCAAAACTGTAAGCCTCTGTTTCTATAATTTCTTTCCAAGGCATAGAGAACAAGCATACTAAACAATTATGTCAGTACAAAAGTACTAAATACATCAATTAGAAGACATTATATCTTATGCAAATATAAATATCAAAGCATTTTTCATTCATATTTCAAACTAAGGATTAAGAGAGCAACCCAATTATTCACTCAATCTGCTCATTTAAAAATTCATCAACTAAAGAGATTAACATGCCTTATGGTTGTGGAACATGAGACAGCTTTGTCCCCGTATCTGCATTAGTCTCACTAATAAACGCATTCTTAGCATGCATTAACATTTCTTAGCTGTCACCTGTGAAATGACCCTGAATTTGAGGTAATGAAAGCATTCAACTTTCACTTCTTCCTTGTACCATACAGTTACTACAGTAAGGAAAGCCAACTCAAGTAATTTATTTTTAGCAAACTAATCATTATAAAAAGGTTGTTCATTTTTCTTTAGGAGACCAAATAAAATAAGTGAGAATATTTAAGTCCCTTTAAATAGTCACACTATTTAAAATGTAACTGTGTAATGATAAGCCTGTAACCAGATGTACTCTATTGCACAATTACAGGTGATGAGAAGAGGACAGTAATAGCTGCTTTACCTAAAAAACCCCACACCCTCACATAGCAATCAAAAATACTTTCTCATTCACTGAAAACACTAATGAAGAATTAGCCAACTGAAGGACAGCATGCCATCCCATACTACAATATGTCCAGCAAGGAACTGGGGAAGGAAAATCAACCCTGGGATTGCCATCTCCCCATCCATCCACAAGCCCTGCCTTGTCTCCTACTACTCTCAAACTGAGGATGGGCAGAGGAGCAGCATTATCAGCACTTGCTTTTTGATGAGAGGAGAACACGTGCATCTCAAACCCACCACAGAGAGACCATTGCTCCATGAGTGCTGCCATCTCCTTCGCTTTAGCATCACTCTCAACCACACAGGAACCACGTCACTGCTCTGAGGGAGCGCTACCATGCTTGGCCACAACCACCACCCTCCAGATGTGGTTAACTTAAGTTAACATTTAACAAGCGTCGATCCAGATTGCTTGTCTTTGGTCACATCACCTTATTTATAAAGTATGCTCACAAATACATGCACTGTTTAGACGGGTCTATATAAACAGTGTTCTACATAATTCACAGTAACTGTTGTATTACTTCACTCCTGATTTACAAGTACAAATGGAAATATGCACCTCAAATTCAGCACAACTTCTTACTGCTTACCATAAACCAGAGGGCTCAATCGAGATAAGGGCTATAATAGAAATCTAATCTGAATTCCACCTTTTTTTTCCCCCCACATGGTGTACAGAAAGATAGCTATTATGGTGACAGAGTACAAGAGAGGGCAGAAAAGCAGTTAAGTACCTCAACCATAACAGCCTACAGTATTGCTATGGAGAAGTGATTAAGACACAACAAGGTGTCACCTTCAAAACCAACTTCAAAGAACAGGCATGTTAAAAAATGGAGTCTGAAATAGCCATAGCGATTTCTGTATCAAGCAGACCAAAAGAAAGGCATCGCTGCAAAGCGCACCTGCATGAAAATACACATTTTTTAAAAAAATCTCTAGGAAACAACATTGTACCTATTTCATGTCTACAATGATGCTATGCAACAAGTCAATCCAATTTTCATGGCATTCTTTACATCCTAAAAACTCATTCTTTATTCCAAATTTGCCTTTTTTTGATATTCTGTCATAACAGCTTTAGACAGAGCACCACAACACAGCACAAATCCTCACAATAGGCTCATGCTTCAGGCATTTTATTTCCAAAGATTATTCGCTAAAGCTCTACTCATGCCTGCATTCATTTCCTGTACAAGTAGAATGTATAAGCACTATAAATACATTTCAGTAAGATAACACATCTGATCTACAGACTGAAGGTTGTCTCAGTTCTGAACAGCACGCTGAGTATGTTAACTAAAAAGCTCAGCAACTCAGTTTGTAAGCCTTTACATATCCAATTAAACCAGGGGAACAATAAAGGAAGGTACCCACCACAATGCGTAGCCTAGGATGCATTCCTAGGGTTGCATGCCTAGGGGCTATCAGGACTATCACCCACTGAGGATAAGCCTTGAACATACACTCAATCAAATTTAACTCATTTCCATTGTTTACTGTCCCTCACATTCTTGTTTGCATGCACCTTTTCTCTACAGGTGACACTCAAACTCTCAGATTGGGATATAAATCTCAAAACCTTTTGGAAGACTAAGACAATTTATTCAAGTGGAACAACACTTTTCAGTACATTAGCATAGTACTTATGGGGTGGTGGTAACTAGTTTCAATTACAAATGGCTAGGATTATGAGAAAAGGCTGGTTTGTACATATCAGGAATGACAGTCTTTTTTCAGTAAAGTCACCAATGGACCCTGACCTCCTGCAAAGCACGCTCTCGTTACCAGAAGTAACTCCAGCTTAGCTGGTTCTACACAATCTTGGACAAGGCTGCTATCTCATTGAATAGACACTGAAAAGAGACTGCTGAACTTTTTGGTTTCTTAGTTATTCACACATTTACAGCAAGGTCATCTGAAAGGCTAGATCCTGGGCAAGTAGAAGGACTGCTTTCCACACATGGCCTATGTGACAAGCATGGCCAAAGCCCGTGGTGCCACAGGAGGTGGCCTGGAGAAAAGCAGAGGCAGCTGAATTTTGTGACTCAGAAAAAAACAGCAGTTGGGCACAACATCAGGAAGGGAATGAAGATGGACACAGAGCGAGCTTACTCCCTGGGGCATAGGGGCAGGAGGCAAGGGAAGAGAAAGAAATGTCTCAGTCTCGTGGTAAACATGATAACCACCAGAAAAGACCCCTTTCCTAATTTTAATCCAGGTGAAAAGTTCACAAGACAATCTGCTGAAATGTTTGGCAAGCCCATGAGACATACCAAAATCAAGTACACTGAACATGGATTATTACACTTCCCTTGAGAGAAAAGAAGGGATCTTGCACGACTTTATCAGCTGATGTAAAATTGAATCGATGGTAAACTGCAATCTCGCTTCAAAGTGCAGTCAGCATTCTTGAAGGACCAGCTCTTCAACAGAAAAGCTGTTACAGTCAGTCTGGGAAGGCGAGAGCAGCATGCCTCTGCAAACACTGAACAACCTTTACAGTATCTGCAAGGAAGATCAGGTTGATCTTGGAAATATGGAAGGTCCACTCTGAAAGCACTTCCTCTATTTCCTGAGGACATAATAACAAGATCTGAAGGCAAAGCCAAGAACTGGGTGACATACAGGTATGGTGTTGTCCCACACCTGGAGCTGGAAGTCCTAAGAATCATAAAATGAGCCCTTATAGCTAAAAAAACTGTCTTGTGACACAGATTTTGGAGTGACAGAAGCCACAGCTGTGATGACAAACTTCAGAATTTACAGAAAGAGTAATTACCTTTGTACGTTCATCAGAAAACAGAAGAAATATTTATAACATTGTATGGAAGGCATTTGAAACCTCCTTTGCCACCTAAACAGAGACACAGGACTAAATCCCCCAGCTATTAAATCTCAGACTGATGGTGATCCCACACAGGGCTCAAAGCTCCAAGTGCTTTGTGTAATCTGCATGTAGTCTGTTCTCCTCTCTCTCTTTCTCCCTTTCAGACAGCAGCCTTGAGATATATATACATAAGGAGTTTCTATATCCTTCTGTCTAGTTCAGACCCTATCATTTAATTTTGTCCACCAGTGAGTCCCCCTTCAGCCCACACTTCCGTTCATGAAACCATCTACACATACTGCTCAACTTAAGAGGGGCTTCAGTTGTTTCCAGGACCTACTCAGAACACTCCATATGGGGCAAGACCTGGGCACACAGTGGTCTTTCTCATGGTCTGGTTTCCAGTACCCCACCGGCACCCATAACCCCCATACGAACAGTGACACCCTCCAAACAAAATGTTCAGTTCCGTCACTGGGGCAGCTGGATCCCAATACGCACAGACTTAAGCGTAGACTTCAGTAAAAATGTGCAGAGCTGACATAGAACAGAGACATCTTTTGCACAATCCTAGTATCTCCAGCAAATTTACAAACCAAATCCAGGCAAACCCACAGTAGGTCTATGTTGTCCTACTTCCATCAACATCAATGAAGCTACAAATATTTAAGGCAGCAGAGGATCTTGCATCAGACAACTATATGTCATCCTTCTCAAAATCTTACACTGTGATCCACGTGAAACAAATCATCTTTGCATCCCTCAAATGCTAAATATCTGTTTTCCCTTGCTCTTCATTGTACTCTAGATGACAATGGAAATCACACATCGCAGATGTTTAGGCAGGAAGACAGACCCTCAAGGGTTTGGGTTTGATGCTCACTCCAAGCTTTAAGTGCTTAACCAAACCTGCTGAAATCCCTTGTTGCCTTGTAATCTAAGCACAGAACACCTGGACACATACAAATTTCCACAACTACTTGTGCCACTGATCAAAGAATAAGATGATTAAAGAAAACATTCAAAGGTTTTAATTCTGTTTGGATAAAGCAGACAGCAACGGTTCGGACTCTTGGACAAAGCTTCTTTGAACATTAAGGACTACATCTGGCAAGGAATTTGAGAGTTAACTTCACGCTAAAGCCTAAGAGCCTGTGCTTTGTGCATACCACAGAATAATTCTACTTTTACTATTAAAAAACAAAAGCTGATCTATTCTTAAGCAAAGAAGGCATAAACATATGGGTCCGGATTATCAATCATTTTTACAAGATATTGGTTAAAAACACCACACAAAATCAAAACAGAGGACAATGTGGATACCATTCCTCTGAAAAGGCAATAGACACTCATAGCCCCAGAGGGGAGACCAAAAGCACCAAAATTATGAATGAAAATGAACCCCAAGTGTTGGGGAAAAAGCATTTCTTCTCTACGTTTTGACACGCATTTAAGCACAGAAACTTAGAAGACAAAGTGTTGAGAACAGGTTGACCAACTGAGTCCATTGGCATCCTAATTTTTTCTTTTCATATTCAACATTGAGGCTGGCTTTCTCTTCGTTTGTAAGAACATGGGTAGCCAGTGTCAGCTGAACACTCCAACTAGCCCTTGGTTGTGACCGTGACCTTCTTGTCTGACTGCATTCTGAGTTTTGTTTGGGATTTTTTTCTGTTTCCTTTTAAAGTTTTAACAAAAGGCTTTTCTTCCCCACTATCACATTTATCTCAGACTGCTCAGTAAATGGCAGTCCGTTAAAAAGTAAGAGTGGATGAGCAGAACAAATGCTGATTTCATTTAAAATTAATACTTCAAAATTTTGAGTGGAGTAAAAATATTCTTCCCTTATAAATCATCTACTTCCTGTACCAGACTGTAGATATGATTCAGTACCAGGTAGAGATACCTAAAGACAAGCGTTTGCATTGCTTTTCTACTCCACAGAGATCTAGTTGCTAGTCAGTGAATCACAGGGAACAACTCGGCTCTCCTGCAACAAACACTTATGCCTGGTCAGCTAAATCACTATTTACGTTCCGTCCCTGTAGTGATTTTATGTGCTTTGACTGGAATGGTATGCTCATGGATAGATAACCAAGTTACGGGTGTTTTCATGCAGTCTCTTAATTTAGAATGGACAGCATGTAAGACTTTAATAACCAAAACTATGCATCTGATTCTATGGTACAACACTGCCCCAGAAGAATCCAAGTATATTCATGTCAGTGGAAATGCCGAACTGAAGGTGCTAGACCAAACCAGGCCCTGCCGGTACCAGCTTGCTCATGTGCTGGACCAATGGACCAGCTTGAATGGATCAAGTCAGACACAAAATTTGCTGACAAAACATGTGTGTGAAGTGGTGTTGATGTTACCAAACCTGCATAATGTAAAGGTAGACAAGACCCTTGTTCCTCTGAGTTTTCAGTCTTACTACAATACAAAAATTGGATCTACTTGAAAGTATTAATCCAGAATATTTTTTAAATATAAAATAGGCTTTTGAAAAAATGGGAGCTCTCCCAGGCAATATTCTACTCTGATTATCATTATAGCTGTTAGTTGCTTCCAAGCAAAGATACTTTTGTTTTTACAGCACCCTCCACTCAAAATAGGAAAAATTACATTCCTCAATTTATTTTTCCTGTAAACTAAACTAACTGAAAGCCAATTGTACACATTTGCCACATGAAAGGCAGCAAGCTGTTACATAAATAGGTCCAAAAATTACAGATTAATATCATGGCTTTATTACCGGTCTTGATGAAGTGATATCCTAAATTGAAATCAAAGTAAATCTGAACCACTTCCTCTCTCTACTGGCCCCACATGATGATCACTACTTTCTCTTCAGAGCCAGGGGTGAGCAACAGATTGGGTAACAACTGTATTTCCACGCAGAAACAAAAATGAGTCCTCCAGCCCAGCCTTGCCATCCACGGCCGACTGACCGCGGCTTCCTCCTAAGCAACACAGGTGGCAAAATCACAGCCATTTTGCCAGCATGTCCATTTTTAGGACAACAACCTTGTCTATCCCTAGAGCCAGTTTTGCCTTTGGACCTCATTGTAGATAATCATATTTTTATCCAGTCCTGTTGTTCTGGTGCCAGGTGCCATTGTTGCAAGCTCTCTTCGTATTGTTCCCCATAATGGTGTTAAAGTATCAACAATGTTTAATAGCCTCCAGCATTTATTCCAGAAAGACAATCTTTTTAAGAGCAGTAGTTGTAGGAATTGTGCCAACTTTCAACTGTCTGGCAGGTCTTTTATTGCCGCTGTAATACATCCAAAATATGGAAATGTCATGCGTTTTGATACCACAACTATAGACTACTAATGTCACAGATTAATACACTTACAGGTTGTGGAAGTAGCCAAATAACACATTAAGGCCTAATGAAACAAATTACCAAAGGCCCTTCCCTCCATTTCAGTATATTCTCATACGTTAAATAGATGTTGATGTTTCCCATTGACACTCAAAAGTAAAATGATGATTTTGTCTCTATAATAAGCTATCAGGTAACCCACAAGAAGACTGAGAAAATTATAGAACAAAAAAATCAGCCAAATGCTATATTGAAGATGTGAAATTTCTGTGCGAGAGCAGTACTGTTAAGATGGTAAGCTTGTAATTCAAAGAGGTTCTATAAATATATACTAAAGCAAGTTAATTAACTTAAATAGCCTAGCTTAAACTACTTTAAGGTACACAAGAAATACAGGTGACACTTATGACATAATTGAATGAAGATGCTAGCAGCTTCAGCAGTGTCCCAATATGGTTGCCTATGGCTGGGGGTTAAAGTGTTTCTGTCTGTAGTAATGGCAATGCTCAAGTTCTCTTTCTCCTCTGCTTCTCAAGTCCAGAGACTGCAGGACCAAACTAAAATCCCTCTGCTCCAACTTACTCATTTCTCCAGAATATCCTATAAATAAAACACAGTGTAAGTAGATACAGATGCATACAACAAAACACTTTTGTTGTATCTTATCTTCACCCAGTTGTATAAAGCAACAGGCCCTTACCCACCACCTGCTTCTTCCCATCGATTATCCTCGGACCACAGCTGCTGCAGTTTCCTTCTATGAGGACAGGAGAGTTTAAAGTGAAGACCTTTGTGGTCTTTTCAACAGAGGCTTTGAGACACCTGACATTCAGTAATATTCCCATTAAATATAGTTATTTAAGGAAAAAGATTAATCTAATAGAACAATATACCAAAATTTCATTTTCAATTTTCTAAACAAATGCATTATTATTATCATATTATCATGAACCAACTGAGATGCACCATTGAAGCCTATGTAAAAATAAATAATGCACC
The DNA here is from genome assembly GCA_013396915.1 of Stercorarius parasiticus. Lineage (NCBI taxonomy): Eukaryota > Metazoa > Chordata > Aves > Charadriiformes > Stercorariidae > Stercorarius > Stercorarius parasiticus. Next base: position 426,402 of record VWZL01005515.1, on the reverse strand, counting down.
ATTTAGAGCCTTCTTTAATTTTTACATAAAATCTTTCCCGTGTTGTTTGATCTCCATCTGCTCTAACAACAATGGTCGCACCTCCTACTCTCCAGGAATCCGATCTCACTCAGGTTACAATCAGTCTGATTACCATATGTTTTTATAGCCACTTTTTCCACATTGCAAATGGAATACAGGAACAAAACACTGAAAATAAGATAAAAGCAAGTAACACCAACCAATACATAGTTACTAGTGAAACACTGCAGTACAAGCTGCTTCCCCTTACTAGATAATCAATAACACAGTTTTCAGATCTTGATTATATTACAGTTACCTGTGCAAACTGAACAGCAATTTTTATACTTTCCCTCATTTGATTAGGGGAATCTGAACATATTTAAAGTTAGTGTAAAGTGGTCCTTCAGTTCATCAGCACTCCTACATATTTGTGAACAACATTTGTGAATAATGACCATAATGACCATTTTTAAAAGCAATAAGCCATTAAGGTATATTTGTGCTTGATTAATTTTGTTTTACAGCTTTTTATCTTGCAGTAAGTACTTTAGAGATGTGAAAACAAGAAAAGAAGCCAAAACCAGAAGACTGAAGCATGGGGGGGGCAGCAGGGGAGAGGAAGGGTGTTAATTTTTTTTCTTGGTATGGTATTTGCATATTCTGAAACTCAACCTGCTTTCTACACAGTATATACTAGTTTTAAATTTAAAAACAAATACAGATTATTTCTTTTTAATGTCAGGCTGGATTTTCACACAGTAAGATTACATGTATTATTTTTAGTCCTAAACAATAAAAAACATTAAGAAAACTTTTAGAAGTTGTTTTCAAGCACAACTTTCAGACTCCGAAAAGCCAGTTCTACATTTTCCACTTCAGAAGGGACTTGGTGATCCTCTTGTCCTCCCCCGACTTCATTCTCATTCAAGTGTAATGAAGCAACATGAAATCACTTTGCAAAATGTCAAAACCTCTCCATCTTCCGTTCTTCATTTTTTTTTGCACTGCTGCTGCAGAGAGGACAGAGGCCACAGTAAGGAGCTAACAAATAGGCAGGTATGACAAAAAGGGGCACAGACTAGAAAATAAAACTGTCAGTAGTTTTTTCGTTGTCATTCCCAGAAAAAAACTTCAACCCTAAAGACTGCAATATATTTGGGTCTTAGGAAACGCTCTACAGACCAACCCCATGCCCCATAATAACGGAACTGACTTTAGCAGTACAACAACAGATATAAACGTGACTTGCAGCAGCAATAAGGCAGCTGTTAACAATACTCCAGGAATCCAGGTATTTTAATAATTATACTTTCTGCTCAGCTATAGAGAGGACTAGGGAATAAGGCAACCTATTGACTTGTATCTTGGTTTCATTTCCAAAAGCTCAAAAATCTTAATATTTACATACTCCTCTGCCATCTTTGAAGAGAGAAGAGATAGTCACTGTGGGACATTTTAAGGTCCAGCACTGCTGCTTTCTGTATCTGTCATTTATTCTAATTTTCACAAAGGGAAAAAGTTGCTCAGCTGCAGAGATTTACCACAGCTGAAATAACAAGGGTCTATAACATCAGCATTTCATCAGGAGAACATTGCAGGACATGCTCTTTCCTAACATGAAAGAAACAAAATTAACCAACATTTTGTCTTTGAAACACTATGATCTGTGGGTGCAACGTGTTGCATTAGTTGTGTGAGATGGGAAAGTCTAGAACAAGCACGTAATAGAGTGCAGCAGTATTTAAAGCTTGAGACAGTTTTGGAGATGAAGAACCAGAATGCTCAATTAAAGGCTCTGCTGACCATCTCTGATTCTGTAGATCCACATATTCCCATACAGACAGCCTACTGTAACTGTTCTCCTCAATATCTAACTGAATAGGACAGAGAAACTACAAATTAGAAGTCAACTTTTAGACTGGAAGTGGAAGAGGACGTTTGTTTGGATTTTTTGTTTTCACTAGTGAGAGTAATGGGTTTACCTCCAGTATCACTGTGTATCTACTTTTCAAAGTTCTTGCATTATATGGATGTTTCACCCCTGTAGTCGAGCACTACGGTTTCTTAAAAGGGAATCCAGCTTGTGATGTTGAGCTTTATCACAGTAAAAGGACAGCTCCTGTCTGCACCCACTTCCCACAACACTATGAATTTTGCTTTCACATCATGCTTCTCGGTCCTACTTCAGGAGCAGAGTGGAGACCGGCAACTTTTACTTAAAGCTTCCCAGAGCCCAGTGCCCAAGATAATATTCTGAGATGTGGACAAGGTCAGCTGAAGCAACAGCCAGCAGCGTAACTTGCCAGACTGGTTTACAGGCAAAACTAACAAAGGTATTTACAAGAGGAGAACTGTGGTATTAAAGAAATGAGAAGAGTAACAAATAAAAAGAACAAATTAACCAAAAGTTCCTGTTCCGATTTCCTCTCCCACATTTGGGATTACCTCTCCATAAAACAGAAACAACACAATCATACAAATACCCACGTATATATATATAGATATACAATCATAAAAGTATCCACAGAAACAAGCTTTAGTGGGTCACAGCTTACCAGGCTGACAACAGTTGATGTTTTGCCCAACCAGGCAGGTCCTCTGTCCAAGCACGTGGTCTGCAGCAATGCATGTGCCCCATGGCCTGAGGGAAAAGATGCCCAGTCCTGGCTAGTAGCATTCTGGGATCTACTAGCACACAGACAAACTTCTCAGTCAGCTCGGTAAAGGCTGGGACATATCAGAGTAGAGAATTCATGGAAAACTCTGCCCCAAAATTTAAATATTTATGTTGTCTCTGGACAGAATTCTTTTAAACTTAAGTTTCCAGAATTTTGCCAGAGCAGTACTTTAGTCATCAAAACAGATTATCAGTCTCCAATCTATATACACTGTACTATGACCCTTAAAAAAAAAAGTAATCTCAGCACTTAAAATAGCTATAGAAATGGATGCTGCATTTCGTCAAAAAGAAAACCCTACAATGACAAAAGTACACTTTTGACAAATATTTCATGACTGCAACATTAAACATTTCATTGTACACTTAAATTATTGATAAGTTTATCCATTGTTATGAAAGCAAAACCACGTGTATCTTATGACTTCGCTTTTCTGATGGTTTGAGAACAAAATATTTGAAGATTTAAGAGTATTTTAGAGTCTAAGTTCATCGTTACAGATTATTTCCCCACCATAACTGAACATGCACTTTCATATAGAAAAAGAAATACATACCAAAAACTATATCAAGAGAAAAACAAGGCAAGCATCACATGAGATTTAGATATTAATAATGAAATCATAAAGATAAAAATAAATTCTTACACAGGGCAAAATTCTTGAGCATCACACCAGTAATCAACGTATAGAAACAACGCCAGAAGGAAAGAGAAAGAAAATAGTTTATTTATACTAGGAGTCAGAAATCAGTGTCACGATTTGGGGTTAGCCTTTGAACTTTGGTGTTAGCATTTTGGGTTATGTTTGCACTCCTGCTATCAATGTTTAAAAGTCCCACTTCCTAAAAAGAAAATAGGGAAGTATATAGTAACTGTCAGAGAGGAAAGTGAATCTGTTACCTTCTACTACTGAACCAGACGAACAGACAAAGGCAGCCAAACTTTATTTGCATGTTTATAACCTATTATCACTGAATTGGGGTGAATTATCACTGAATTAATGGTGTATCTTTACTGCATCTCACAGAATCATAGAATTGCCTAGGTTGGAAGGGACCTTTCATATCATCTAGTCCAACCACCAACCTAACTCTGACAAAAACCATCACTAAACCATATCTCCAAGAGGCAAAGCAAGGAACTGTACTCAGATCCTACGCAAGCAGCCATCCTAACGAACATCAGAACTACACATCCTGATAATGGATTGCTACAGTAAATTGGTAAATTCAAGTGAGAGGAAAACAGGTGTTGCCAAACTTAAAAGAATAATTCATACATTCCATTAAATGTGTAGACGGGTCATAGATTCAAATAAGATTTCAAATAGATTCAATGCATGACACTGCTTGTAAACAATAAAGATGTCTCATAGCAGCAGGGCTGGTTTGTTTAGAGACCAAAATTGGCAATATTTTTCAGTTACAGAATACAGAAAGCAAAATTTAGTGTTCAAAGGGAAAAGGCAACCTTCTCAACAGTTCCCACTGATTCTGGGTGCTTAAAAATTCTCTTCAGGGCTGAGCAGCCAACTTGAAATCATCTGATATGCGTCTTCAAATAATTCAACAGATATACTAACAGAGAAGCAACGTTGCAACCTTTTTTAATTTTGAACTTAGAAAAGTGAGTATATAAAACTGCACTGCATCCTTCTTCAACAGCAGAGGGATTGCTTCACATCTGTGATCAGCAGGGTCTACAGAACAGTGAGTTTTTACCTACAGAATTTAGCTTTTTGGTAGACAATTACCATATTTTTCAAGGCAAAATGTCAACAACCAGTCTTTTAGACAGATGTCCACGAAGTCAGAGTTGCAATATGTAAGAAAGGAAGGGAGACTTAAGGAGACTTCCTCAGACTGCAGTCTAAGTCAGATCTGGTCATTCCATGGGACTATTATGAGAAAGACAGCTGCACATTGTATAGCAGAAGAATAGCACAGAATGGTAGTCACAAAAAAAAGAAAAGGAAATAGGCAAAAAGAAAAAAAAAAAACAGGAAAAAGGGGAAACAGAAGTAATGTCCAACAATCACCTGACACCCTTGATTTTTCTTCAGATTTTCTCCTCCATACAGAAAAGGCAGAAAAAGTATTTAAACAGATCAAAATTGGGAGATGATAAGCACTCAGAACTCTTCAGTCAACAAAACTATTTAAAACATTTTCAGCTCACTGCCCCAAGATCTTACTGAAGACGTATTTCAGGGACAAAACACTGAAGCAATTATTACTGTTGATTTGGCTTCGAATGGTGAAGCAAGAGGGTTCTGGAGAGGTGGACAGGGACAGATAAAGAAATCAAAACGTCCCTTACACAGATATTGTGAACACTAACTTTGCCTACTGATTTTTAGAAGACTATACACCAACAATATCAACTAGAATTAAATGAATTTAAGAAACTTGTATACAGTTCGAAATATTATTCAACCCAACCTCAAATTAAGTTATTGGAGGAGGAAACAATGGGCAAATTAAGTTTTTAAAATGGTGGTTACATAAAATTAAACAAGAGATGCACCAGTGACTCTTGTTTACATCAGAAAACTCATTAGATCCCAAAGTAAGGATCAAGTATCGTAACACAGCATGTAAGAAAAATGAAGAGTAAATACTGCCTACCAGCCCTACTAGATCTGTAAATTTAACTTGGAAAAGATAACTATTTCTCATCGAAAACTGTAAGGAATAAATCACTTAATTACAAGGGCCGTCTTGAGAAAATAAATACAGATATATTAATCTTATAGATAGGAATTGGCAGCATACCAGCTTAAAAAAAAAAAAAAAAGTATTTAAGAGGCAGGTTTTGCTTTGATTTCTTTTCCAGACAAAAGAGAATTTAAAGATGTTTACAGAGGAAGAAGAAGAGAAAAAGGAAGCACCAACAGAAAGGCAACATTGGAAACAGCACAGAGGACTTACTTACCTGGGAAGTACAAAGCTATTGATAAAAACTTTCAGTGATTACTCTCAGCTGGGTGTGCCGAACGGTAATGTAGCTGCTTCTGGTGTGATAATTGTGACTGCTAATGCTCTCAGTCAGATCACAAGACTGAAGCATATTATAGAGATACTACTTAAACTACACCATGGAAGCAAATGAGACATGAATTCATACCACTGACACTCAGGAACAAGTCTTACTAATGAGGTATGCTACCCTCACATTGCAGGAGTGCATTGCTGGACAGGTCTGTCGCTTTAAAATTTTTGTCCTGTCACAGTGTAACCTGAAGGTAATTTCAGTAGAAAATACGAACTTATCTCCTACTGCTTGCATTCAAATCTCATCTTCACTCAACAAAAAGCAACTCCCCACCATGACCTTACTATTTACACCCGGAGGCGTAGCATTTCCAACTGAGAGTCACCAAACAAACTGATAGTTTTCCTACATACAAACAAGTATAAATTGTTCTGAGGTTCACTGTGGAGATGGTATTTCAATTGTACCACGTAAATCACTTCGATACACTAGACGACCCTGAATAAGGACAGAAGATGAGGGAAGGGAGAACAGACGTGTTGGCTTAGGGTGGGATAAAGGTATCATCATTTTTGCAGAAGGTGCAGTTATACAAATGTTTAAATCAATTAATTGTGTTCCCCACCTAAGGATGATCCATTCGCTCCTCTTCTCCCCCCCAACAACTATTTGAACCCCCGAGTAGTCTAAGTTCAGAGCAAGTCCTTGGGAAAATGGATTAATGGAAACAGCAAAGGTGAGGCTCTCAAAGAAGCATGGTAAACGTGATTTCAGAGCAACTGTGCAATTCTACATGTATATCACTCTCCACAGTACTGGACCGTGTTAACACGTTACTTTACACGTACTTTTAACATCACGACACAGGCAACATACCAGGTTCTGTGCTGTATCTGCTTTATAAACAGATAAGGACTCCATCAACAAGGCTGCCTAAAAACCACCGGATTCATTTAGAACTGGAAATCTTTTCCATAAAGGAAAATGTAAATATTCCCTTATTAAATAAGATAAATGCAAATTATCAAAAAACCCTGTGAGTTTCATGTGAACATATGACCTCCTCTGAGCCCCTTCTCTGACATTGGTTCAGCATCTCCTGCAGCCTCCGAAGAGGTCAAAAAGGACCACCAGCTTGAGGCATTCACTAACAGTGACTATGCCTCTCACACTACATCACAGGAAATAAAACGTACCATAACCTTAAAAGCCTTTTTAGAAGAAACCTTTACTGTCTCTAAGCAATCAAATCACCAGGTTTTTCCTCCTACTGTTGCTCATATCCTATAGTGGAAAGACAAGACATGTACCCAGCTGAACGGCTTTTGCACTTGATGCCAATATGAGTGTTCTCAAAGTATACTAAATTCCTTCAACAATAATTAAACACCAAATGAACCATTTAAAAATTCACTGCTACCATTAGAACAAATTAAATTAGGCCAAGATTACCACATTAAGTCTGCTCAACCCAAAAGCAGATTATTTCACATGGTACCTGTTTATCTACGTGTAAACTGTTTTTCAAAACATCTGACGGTAAATACAGGCCAGCAAATAAATGCAAATAAGTAAATGAGATAACTGAGTAACTCATATTCAAAGTATAATGGTGAAACAGCTCTTTATTTTTCCCCCCTACAACAGTTAAGATGCTCAGTTTCCAGGTTTCTGATGATAAAAATTAACAGTTTTCACATTCTAACGTATTCTATTACCCAGTTTACAAAGTCATGTCCCTCGTGATTAGCACCTGTATTTTACCTGCTGCTTCTTGTGGGGGAGAAGTGAATAAAGAGGGAATTTTCACAGGATTTCTTAAACATCTAGAAAGTCTATTTTACTGAAAACTATTTTATTCATATATGTGTTGTAACTTGTGACATACCTGTGACTTTTATGTCAATGAGGACAGCAGGATCTAGGTAGCTGAAAGTATGGTAGGTTACCTTCTGTGTATTACTCAAACCAGGAACTACCAAACAGGTACCATACAGGGCTGTAGGTTAAGTTTAGATGTTTGAGTTATTCACAGAAGTAACCTAAATTTCAATAATTTTAAGTGGAAAAAAAACCCACCCCACAACATTTTCAGACACACGTTCTACAGCTTACAAGTGAAAATAACTTAAGGTTTTAATTAAATAGAGGATGAAACTGTTTTCTTGGAGAATTCCTATCTGCTACCCATCAGCAATCATGGCAGTGATAAACAGGTAGTGTTTGCTTGCAAGAATATTTACAGGTTCAACGCTTTTTATACCTAACACTGGTATTTTTCTTCATTTTTACTATGCAAGCAAGCACATAATTCCTATAGCAAGCTAAATAGGGCCATCCTTATAAATAGTCACCTAGCAACTAGTTAGGAACTAATTAGCTCACATTTTTATATAACAATAACTGTCAATAAAGATGATCCATTTCTCTTTAAATAGTTTAGAGGAAGTTCAAAATTATAAAAGACACCAATGTTAGGAAAAAAAATCCCAGTTGTTTCCCATGTTCCAAATGTTTTGAAACATTGGGGTTTGTTCATTTCACGAAAATATAAAAAAACTGAAGTATCTTAGCATTAAATTTCTAATAAACTAGGTTCCCATGAGATGATTGTTCAGGAATATGGTAAGGTTGCAAAGTTTTTAAATTAAAAAAGAATGCTTGACAACAGACCAATTTTCAGTAAAACTACTATTCATCTTATTCAGTAATCGACTACAGTCTCTTGCATTTACAATTGCTTCACAAAATCTTTATATTATTTTCATACACAATTTCAGTGTAAACTAACCAAACAGGAACCAAAAAACCAGGCAAAATAGAAAGGCTGAATACTTCAGTACTGAGTCTGAACAGCAGTTTATGCTATTGATGATGTCTAAGAGTGGCTACTGACGTGACTCGTCCACACTGTTACAATGTGAAGAACTGAGAACAGCATAATTGTTCCCAAAGCTGCAAACCTCCCAGGACAAACTGACTAACCTGACATTGCAAATAACATTTAGATTTCAAAGGCACTGCAAGATAATCTTTTCAAGGAAGCTGGACATGGCATTTTATTGCCGACTGACATGGACTTCACATTTAACATTACTTACACTTCTATTCATGCTACTTGGAAACCTAATTATCCAACCCACTCATTCTAACTAAGTCTGAAAGCTACCTAAAATTGAATTTGACTTCACCTCATTTTCAATTCAGTGATTAAGCCATAATTATAGTACACATTTCTTTAGATTGTATCTGGAAAATAAAGAAGCATATCAATAGAATAAAGGATATTCCAAGCACCTTTCAAAGTTTCTACTTAATTCTTCAGTATTTACTAAGCAGGAGAGAGAATAATGCAAATAGATGTCAATTTTTATGAAAGCAAATTAGCAACTTCTTTAAAAACACCTGAGGATTCTGGTGGGGGTGGTTTCACTTTCTTGTGAAAGTGGAACCATCATAGACTCATAGAACGGTTTGGGTTGGAAGGGACCTTTAAAGGTCATCTAGTCCAACCCCCCTACAATGACCAGGGACATCTTCAACTGGATCATGTTGCTCATAGCCACAAATTTGGGCATGAACCTAGGAGTTATACTTCTTCGTAGTTTGAGAAAATGTTTTTCTTGGTGATATATGTTGTTGCAAATTCACAATTAACAGGTCTTCTTTATAGTGGTGGTTTTTTACAAAGACACTGAAAGGCCAGAAGCAAGCATAACACCTATTCTCACTGGCTCATATGATGTTTATTATCAACAGTATTGAATTAGAATCTCCTAATCAACACCTCTAGTCTGTTGCCGGCAGTAGACTCCACACAACAGTTCTGACAACTGTCTGTGCACTCTTTGGAAGATCTACAAGAAGTGATCATAAAGGCTAAAAAACTGCGCAGGATTCTTCATTCATTTGTTTATTGTTGTTCATGTTTCATATTCCTTCACAAAATCTAACGAGTGGGATCAAGTGTGACCTTGTATGGTTGGAAGACAAATTCAAGAAATTCCTCTTCTTTGCCTGTCCCACTCTAAGCTCTACCTATGTTCTGCTCCCACACCTCTTTTTCAGATCTTTTGTTTTTATAAGTTTTTCCAATTACTGGTTTGGGTTTTTTTTTAAATAATAGTAGCATGCCATAGGGGATTACCATTTTAAGACCATTTCGCTGGGAGCAGAATTAGGCTAATCACTTTTGTAATTCGTGGTCATGGTTTTTTGCTTTGGTTTTTCTTGTTGTGGTTTTTTTGTTTGTTTGTTTCGGTTTGTTCCAGTGTTTGGTTTTTCCGTGGGGGAGGGCGCTTGTTTTTTCGTAGTTTGGTGTTTTGGTGTGTTTTTTTTAACAAACAACGCATTATTACAAACTACTTAATAAAACTCGACTTCAAGGGCTTTCTCCCAGCACTCAGGAGACCTCTCCTCCCACCATCCTAAGAGATACTCATGCACAGATTTGTTGGGACGGGAAGTTAAATGATTACAGATATTCAGAAACCACATTCGTTAACAACGTACACCATATATCACTGCCTTTGCTGACAGCTCTCATGCATTATGAAGCTCCTAGCTTTTACCAGGAACTGAAATACTGTTACACCCCATCACTTCAGGTCATAGCCAAAAATGCTGGTTGACAAGACTTGAAAGACATACAGCATGCCTAAACTACCCAATAACGAATAATTTAAATCTTATGCAGAGACAGGACATAAATCAGTCATTTTTTCATTGAAGTAGTTGACAATACATCCACTGGATAGCAAAACTTCCTCCTCAAGCAATTAGACTTTCTCATGCCTCTGCAAGGTCAAGCACATTGAGAAAGGTCTATTGGACTACAGGTACTCATGATGTCAAATTGGTAAAATTGAAACAAGCGTCCTGTGGCCTATTTCTCTTTCTCCCTTCATGAGAAAGAGTTTCTATTGCTAGAGATTCTTTTCTAATCTTGTCCTCACTCTCAAGTTCACTACATCTCTGTCAAGGCTATAAATGCTGGAGCAGGAGTGTAAAATTAGCAGCGGCGTCTTGACTTGTATCGTAGGGTTACAAGGTAGCCATACTGAAACACTTCTAGCATTGTAGTTAATTAGCCTGCATCTTAAAGACACTGAAGCATAGAGTACAAAGCAACAAAGTGCCTAGAGTATTCAGAACAGGTAGTGTTCTGAATATACAAGAATATACAACATGTGAATAAGCCATATAGATACTGCTTATGGCAAAACTTGTCCTGTACGTGTGACACGAACGCCCACTTTGTGAATGCACATGTAGACGAGGGAGACCACCATCAACAGATCTGCTCCAGTTTTTGGTGAACACCTGCCACCATTATCCCAGTGGGCAGCACACGGCATATACAGTCAGGCTTGACAGCTGCCATGCCCAAGCCAAAAAAGAGCGTACCTAACGGGTTCACATACTTTCTTATTTGTCAGCCAAAGGTGACAGCTCTTAGCCTAACAGAGGCCAGGGGTGGTCGAGCAGTGGCCACATGGTGCGAGCAGGGCTGTGAAGTTTCTTGTGCTGGGCAGCAGAATTTTAAGATTTAGAAACAAAGAGCAATCTCAGAGGGACAAGAAAGAAAAAACACCCACTCAGGGTTCAATCCCTTCTCCATAACGTAGTGGAGTCTGAAGTAAAACAGCAACAGGAATTTCTCCCACAAAGCAATAGAAATTCAGCTGAAGACGCAGACCATCAGGCCACAGAGACTCTGGCCTTGAAAGCAGCTCCTGGGCTGTTTTCATATCCCACTCAGCAACTACCAGCTGAGTGTGCAGCTGTTCCAAAAGTTATTACAAGAGAATGACTCTGGCACTGATATTGCCTAGACGTGAAAATCATTGCTGGAATAAGAAGAGTTGGAACATGGAGAAAAGATAACAGGTGTTCACAACATACAGGAGACCTACAAAAATACAATACGGTGGAGAAAATTCATATTAAGCCTCAAACTAGAAAGTTACCACTCCTCACTTTAAAAAGTGAAGCAAGTTGTTAGACATAGAGAACAGTATAAGGGACAAGAAGCACATCAGAACAGAATTAATACAGTTGATGTTTTTATTACTAAGAAGGAAGTCCAAGCAGCAAGGCAGGTTACTTAAAAGAACTTGCAAAGTGGATTTTGGGTGCCTAGGAAGCCAAAAGTCTCCCAAATAGTTTTCTTACTGATAGGTCATTATCAAAGCGTTTGTTCCGAAGCTGCCTGCCTGCAGTGCACACCTGCAAGACCAGGGCTCCTCAGTTGTGGAAATATATACAATGAGGAAGAATTTGAGGTTAAACAGCAAAACAAGCTGACATGTAAGCATAAAAAGGGTCCTTCTTTTTTTTGTAAGCAAGGATCCAGAAAAGCCTCCAAAATTTAAACATCTACGAAGCTTACAGACATTTGGATTCCAAGTATTTTATTAATTCTGAAATGCAGTGCCACTCTCTTTTAAAGCCAAAATGAAACTAGAAGACAATATTTCAACACAATTAGCACTGCTACTTGGGTAGTACCAGAAAAGGGCACTCTCACCTTCCGAGCAAGCGATTCAGTATATGACTGAACATCAAGGAGCTTATTCAAGCACCAAGGGAAGAAAAGAAGAAAGACAAAAGTTGAGGAAACAGATGTTGCAAGACAGCTCTAAAGGGAAAAAAGACTTCAATCTGGGAATCTGCCCCACAAATGCCACAGTTGGACAAATACAATTTTATTCAGAAACCATTAAGAAGAAAGAAATTGTTACAGACCAACAAAAAGCAGCTGTTCTAAAATGTTAAAATTATTAAAGCAAAATACTACTTTCCCCTTCCCCCCAGCATAATTTCTTTTATTTATATCATGTGCAGGGACAATAACAGCAGTAAACTTATTGCAAGATTACAGCAGTAATTGAGGGGTTAAGATTAAAAAAAAAAAAGTATGCACTACAGTAGTGGCATTGTAAAGCAAGTGGTTTTTCCTCCTCTTTCCACTGATCTTCATATAAAGCTGTATTTAAATGTCATCAACTTCAGCATCAGTTAATCATTTTCACAATTCTTTCACATGAAATCAGTTCCCCTTTTCTCAAAAAGTGGTGGAAGGTGATGCCAATCCAAATGAAGCAACTATGTCAGAAATCAAGTCAAACCATTTTCCTTTTTGTTCACTATAACAGTCTTTAAGTGTGATTAATCAAATCAACCTTCCCTTTCCAGGTAGAGCTGTAATTGCTAAGTGCAAATTAAAGCATATTATATATGACATATGATACTTAATTTGAAGCCAAATTTTTATTAAGGTTTAAGCGAAACTTTGTTAAATGAGTTAAATATACTCACTGAATATATCTTAACATTACAAACATGCCCTACCAGAAAAGAAAAAAAGTGTTACAAAAATACTTTAAACCCCATAGATAAACCAATTGCTTGACAAAAAGCAAAAAGTAACAGTAATAACATGCTTGTAAGAATAAACAGAATATCTTCACAGATCCTAACATGCAGTTTAAAATGGGACAGCAGATAATTCTACATACTTACAAAAAAAACCAAAACAAAACAAAACAAAAACATCCCAAACCTAGGATCTCAAACCTAATTCTTTTTCAGCATAATACACAACAATCCTTCACAAAGATAAAGCAGAACTACATCCACTACTGGAGTAAGCTGACATAATTTCTATGATTTTAATAGTTGTTGACAACTGTTGTGAAAGCCGTTGCTACCACTGTCCCCTAAGCAAACAGGGGCAAGGAAATTACCCAGGTAAGGAATTTAAAGTATGAGAGTTGATACCCTTATTCAATACTCCAAGGTTTATTTTACCTTCTTAATTTTGCATCTATTGATAACCATATCAATGGTTTCTGATGCGATTAAATATAATTCTTTGTCCTACCATTTGTGTAAGTAACTGCAAACCTATTGTATTAACAGAAGCTGGAACAGAACAATATTGTCTCAGAAATGCAAACAGGAAGAAGCAGCTTGCAGAACCTCTGAAAAACCTTCACAAGCTGACAAGAAAAAAAATATAGAATCCAAAAACAAACCTACAAAACATGACATGGGATATCACTTCAGTTCAAAAAGGAAAAAAAAATTAAAGGATAGTGCAAAACAGCCAAAATGAAACATATTAAAGTATGTACAATTATGAAGAGTTAATCAATTCCTTTTAGAAGTGTTTTGTCCTATGAATAATACTCCATCTAAAGGATTTGCCCCACCCTCAAGAGACTTTATTGTTTAGGTCACAGAACAGCTAATAACATCCGTATTAATAATGAAACCTTATAATATATTTATATATAAAAATAATTCCAAGACACCTATTCAGCATCCTGTGCTTTAAGTACACCATCAGTCCCCTTAAAAAGATCATACCCGAAATAACTACACTGCTGTGTATCATCAGAAAAAGTGTGTTGTATCAGAAACCACAATGTTTTCTACCTAATTCACATTATAAGCCCACCATTTAGAGTGTAAGCACAAAAGTAAAATAATTTAAGTTAAGCGTGAGATTGTCATACACCAAGATGATTTCAAGGTTGTAAATCCTTAGTTTAATGCGAATTAAGGCAGAATAGAAAGGGCTCTCAATATCTAAAATCAATTCAGGAAAGACTCTTTAGTTTAAGTACAACTTGTGTAACTATGCCATAGCACAAGCAGTGAATCAAGAGAGCTTGGTCTCCAGTAAATGTCTCTTCTTTATCCCATGAACGCCCACAGCCCAATCCCTTAGGTCAGCTTTCCTCTCACACAGCCTACAACATCCCCACTGGACAGTATGCTCTGACAACACACATCACATAAGGGATCCAGCAGGTGTATAATGACTGCCCAGATGGCTGCCACTATATGGAACAGAATACAGGCTCAGTTCCCCCCTCAACAGGGAAAAAGTGCCATTTTATTTCCTACTTTCAACAGTCACAGTGAAGAAATCTAGCACCTTTGGGAGACCTATTTTTCTTTCCAATCTGACAATCGGCCAATAGCTTCAGAAATTATTTTAGGGAACAGAAGATGCATTTGACGAGTCAGCTGACAGACGGAGAGTGAGCCTTTGAAATTTACCTCATCATGTCAGAAATCCAGGATGAAGTGTCCTTGCGGGTAAAACTCATGTAATCCAAGTGTGAATTTGTTTTATTCAGTTCTCATTTTTCATTCAGTAAGAGCAGTGTTTCCTGTAGGATGGATATATCCAAACTACCCACACAATGAAGAATAAAGTAGAGACGCTAAAAGGTAGATTTCAAGAAGCCTTCACTGCTAGGAACCTTCTAGGTGTGAAAGCTTAATGCAGACTTATCTATTCCACCGAGCAATACCCAGTCTCTGGTGCCTGAAACACCTTTTTAAACTTAAGTCAAGGCACACCTAAACCATTACGCAATTACCATGCTTGTCCTCTTGTTTTTCCTGTTAATTGTTGAACAGCACTTCTAATAGGCTATCACTAGTTCAAAATATTGTTACATAGCAGAAACAACTTTATCACCGAATTCCATCCATGCTGCATTCCTGTCATTGCATACTTTTCAAATTACTACTTTAATACCTCATCAAACTTGCACTCGTCTGGCATGGGCAGTAGGGTATGAGGAAGGGGAGGAAGAGAAAGACAAAAAAAAAGGGAGAGAGAAGAAATAAAAAGGTACACTTGACCAAATAGCATAAGAGACATCTAACTCTCCATACCACGTCAAGACAGCATTTCATGGTCTTGAGTTTGAGTCTAACAGTAAATACACTGTTACCTCTGAAATCTGGCATTTTTACATGCAGTTTTCCTTGCACTTCTGGCAGATGCATAGAATCATAGAATGTGTTGGGTTGGACTAGTCCAACCCCCCTGCAGTAAGCAGGGACATTTTCAACTAGATCAGATTGCTCAGAGCGTCATGAAGCCTGGCCTTGAATGTTTCCAGGGATGGGACCTCCACCACCTCTCTGGGCAACCTGTTCCAGTGTTTCACCACCCGCATTGTAAAGAACTTCTTCCTAATGTCTAATCTAAACCTCCCCTGCTCTAGTTTAAAACCATTGCCCCTCGTCCTATCGCTATATGCCTTTGCAAACAGCCCCTCCCCAGATTTCCTGTAGGTCCCCTTCAGGTACTGGAAGGCTGCTATAAGGTCTCCCTGGAGCCTTCTCTTCTCCAGGCCGAAGCCTTCTCTTCTCCATGTATGTCTAACTGCCTTTACTACCTGTTATTTTTTCCCCCATAAACAGTCATCTCTTGAAGCTAACCATGTTATTTGAGAAATATTTCAAAATAAATAAACACTATGAAAGTCAAGTGATATTAACTCACAGAAAGCAATCTAACAGCTCACTGTAGCAGGCAATGTGGGGTTTCCTTACCAGACATTTTAGCCTGAACAGACGTCCAGTGATATTACCTGCTGCAGAGCTGCTCTTCCTGTTTCACTGCTCGCGTGAGGGAAATAAAATATTCCTCCCCCACCCCAGCAGTGCTCAGGATCCAAAGTTTAAACCACATCTTTCATGCGTGAAGAAAGAAGTATCAGATTCGAAGTTGTCAGTCCTCAGAATGACACTCTGTATGCAGACTACACAATCATTTGCAGTGCATATAGAAGTATTTTTCATCTTCTGAAAAAATTTTCCTTTCTTGACACAGTCCACCACAACTGCTATTTGCTGTAAAATTCTACACAGACTGTCACTTTTTGCCTAAACATACTGAGATGCTTCATGAAGTCTCTGGATTTACAAAGTTTTCTTTGAAGCTGCCTTAATTACAGGAAGGGTTGTGGCTCTTTTTTTAATTAAGAGTTGGAAGAATCCAAGGACAAGATGATTGGTAGTCACAACATTAATCTTTTTGCTGTACCTAACAACTTCATTTAGTGTTTAAGACACAAGCCCTTGTGGAGTTGCTGTCCTGTTGAGCTGAAGTTCATGTACTTGCTACGAAGTTACTTCTACCTCCTCTGTCCTCCTCTGAGATGTAACAGATGTGCTCTCAGGAAATTGAATCTGATAGGAAACACTAACTTCAATGAACTCTCACAAGGCTAAAACAGAAAAATAACATTCACAAGTGACAAAGGAACCCAACACATCTCATTTAAAATACGAAGACTTCTCTGACAGTGTGAAAGAATTCCTGCATCAGCAACGAGATTT
Source organism: Stercorarius parasiticus (assembly GCA_013396915.1). Taxonomy (NCBI): domain Eukaryota; kingdom Metazoa; phylum Chordata; class Aves; order Charadriiformes; family Stercorariidae; genus Stercorarius; species Stercorarius parasiticus. The sequence goes on along the minus strand of VWZL01005515.1, from coordinate 409,573 downwards.
AGAAAATATACTGTCTGTTAATATTATCATTAACACTTAAGAAAGGTGTATTTTAACAATTTCCAGGACAAACTGTACATACAACTGCTTTCATCATTGGAAAGGAATAACACCACTCATACAATACACATTAAACAGCAGACTCCAGCCCTTAACTTCCCAGCACAGTTGAGCAGCTTCATGCTACATTAGTCTAGTAATGCAAAGAGAACCCAAAAATAGAGACATTTTTAACCTGGACTGTCTAAGACTCCAAGGAAATGAGGCTTAGGCAGTCGCACATCTGTTCACTTGTCACTTTTAACTTCTAAACTTGCTGGCCAATTTCAACTAAATTTGATAAAGGGTTTGGAGACTCAAAAATAATTAAGGTCCTGTAAATTCTACAAAAACTAGAAGCTGAGTACAAGAGAGACACCTACATAATGCTCTTACTGAAGGCAAAGGAGCTTTAACCAATCTATTATCCATCAACTAACTAATGGAATAAGCACGCTCTGTGTGTGTGTGTGCATATATAAATATTTGAGTATATATTTTATGTGTGTATACACATTTGAGTATATACACATTGTATATATTCAAAATCTAACTGGACCAACCTGCTCTAGACAACCCTGCTTGAGGAAGGGGGTTGGACTGAATGATGTTTAAAGGTCCCTTCCAACCCAAACTGTTCTATGATTCTGTGATCTCAAGAAGTCCCACCCAACCTAAACAATTTGGGAGTGGGGTGGTGGTGGTCTGGTGTGTGTGTGAGAAGTCACACCAAATGAAAAAAAAGAGAGAAATTCAGGGAGAAAATTAAGAACTCCTCTTTGGAAGGTAAAGGACGTAAATCCAAAGGCAACCGAGCTTTAACAGTTATGCTATTAATCATCCTTTTTCTTCAGTGACCTTCAGAATTTCACTGAAGACTTGTCACTCCACTGCTTATGTGCTATTAGCAGAATCATTTTAGAAATCATCTGTAGGCATACAAGCTACACAACTGTAATTACACTAGTGTAAAACATACTTTTGATAGCAAAGACCATTCCTCTAACCTTTTACACTGATGTGAACGTACCCACATTAGGAGATGCATAGCTTTCTAAAACATATACTCCTTATTAAATGATTAAATGAATACAAAACTGTAGAGATGAGGCTTAAAAGCAAAATTTATTTTGACCTGTCATTTTGGTGGAGGGAGTATTGAATCACAAATTCTGAAACAATTGCTAGGGAAAAATTAAGAACCAGCAAACGGGGAATTTAGGGAAATGACCAAATACTTCCAGCCTAACTGAATGCTACAGAAGAGTCTTGTACAAGCAAAAGACCAAGAGTGGGGTCTGGAGGACCCATGGCTGGGTCCTCCCCACCAGCAGACCACCACGTGGACACCTCTTGGACAAAGTGTACGCTCCTTTATGGATAGGAACTGAAGGAAGCTGAGAGGAAGACAAAGGCACTGTGCAGAAAACTGCAGAGCAATACCACAGTAGATGCAGGGTGGAAGCCTGGTAAGCAGAAAGGTGACAGATCACAGGATTACTCCCAAGTGTGGACATGCAAGAGTAGGTGTCTACAAGTGAGCTTGTCATCTGAACTCCTCTTACAATGGGCCATCAAACCCATTCATTCATGAAGACTGTAACACCCCCACCTTAAGAGTCAAGTCAAATAAGGAACTTAACCACACTGACAAACAGCATCGAAGAGGGCTTCAGGAGCCTCAGAAAATTTAGGTTGAAATTCTTTGCTTAGGCAAGAACTACACTACAGCTCACAATGTGGTCTGGATACTGACAACAGCAGTAACACGCTGAAGGAATCAGAAGCTGCAAGGGCAAGAAACACCATCAACAATAAATGTCCAAGACCTCACAGAGTGGGTGAACACTTGGTTGGGGCACAGTGCCCAAACAAAGAATTGTGATAGAGTTCAAATCTGGCGAAGCATAAGGAGAAGCAAATCTTGATATGGCTTGGATCAGCACACAACCAAGTTCATAAAACTGTTGAAGAGCTACTCTGGCACAATCTACTTAGATTCAGCACTCCTGCTTGAGCAACAGAAGCTGAAGGATTCACTAGCATTGTGTTTAATTTTAAAAATGGAAACAGCATGAAAAATCATGAAACTTTTGCAAAATATTATAAAAAGGAAAAGCTTTGTGAGCAATCTCAACACTATTTTTAACACCACTGTACTAAAGTGTAAACTGATTCACACCATCTATCAATATATTTGAGAAATACAAGAGAAAACCACATGGCGGAGCACAAGAATACCGTAGGTTATTAGAAGCAAAAAATTATCTTTTTAAAATGGGTTTATTGAAATTATAAAATTATACTTCCAACAGGCCAAAAAATAAAAGGCAATAAATCATGCGCAAAAGGATTTAAAGAACAATCTGGAAACGACACAAAAACTAATAATGCCACTTCTCAACTAAAACAACCATCATACCAAAAGACTAACAGTATTAGTGACACAGACAAACAGGACATACTGTGAAAGACTTAACAAAGCTTTTGTCAAGCGGTATCATGACTGACAAACCTTAAAAGAAGGTTCCGCATGCAAGAAGAGCAAATTAGAAATCCCATCAGGGACTATTAAAAAAAGCATCTTTCAGTGTCCTTCACAAAAAGCTCTTAAAGACACAAAGCTGCCACGGCATAAGAGGAATGTTTTTGCTTGGATAGATAACTTTATGAAGGACAAAAAAACAAGGGAAAAGAAATGGGCAGTACTCACCCTGGAAAGACATTGCCCAGCGGTACTTCATGGGAATCTGCTCAGAGCCACTGTAATCTGCTATCTATAGACTAACTATTCAGCAGCAGGTGCAGAGAACATCATGCCCTGGTATAAATTAATGAAGCAACCACATCTGCAATATTCTGGGCACTTCTGATTCCTCTTATCACTAAAAGGACATAAATAGGAAAGTTACAGAGAAGGACAGCAAGCCCCTTCGAACACATGGAACAGATTAATCTGGGAAACTATTATGACACTTGGACTCCTCAGTCCAGAAGATGAGATAACTGAGATATGACAGTAATTTATAAGATAATTAATGGCATGAAAAAACAGACAGAACAACTGTTCAGTGCATCTTCCAATTTAATAACCAAGGAACATTAAATGAAGCTAATATGTGGCAAGTTCACTGAGAGGACTCCTCACTATTTGTTATCCTATGAATTTCCTTGCTCAAGTACCTGCAACAGATCTGAGAATTTTCATATATTTAAAAAGCAACTGGACATATTCTGGGGACTAAAGTTCCTCCAAGCTATAGAAAAAAAAAAACAAAACCAAAAACGAACACAGACTTAGAGAGTATTCCAGGGACTTTGCCCAGTGACAATGAAAGTCACCACCCTATTGCCAAGAAGAGTCTTTTGTTTAAGCCCAGTGTACCCATTTGTATATTTTACTAGGACATTTCATGGACCATCTTCAGACACTTCAACAATGAAAGATCCTCTAGTTTTGTTCTAACCTTCAACACTATATTCACCATATTCAGAATATGATAAAAAAAGATTTGTGCCCAACAAAGAGACAAAGAAAACTTGGCTTTTATACATGAATAATTCAGAAGACAGACTTACTGGTGATTATTTATATCATCCCAGATTTCCATGAAAATCTGTGTGTTACACACAAGTCTTTTAATAAGCTTCTATTACATAACCGAGCTGCATGATCAACTTCAGAAGGCATCAAAATAACTAATCTCTGCTCTTTATATGCAAAGCAATGCTTTAATTATATTTCTTGGCCTTAACTTCCAAGGTAGGTAGGGAAGAGTCAAAGTAGTAGCATGTGTGCAGCATCCCAAGTTTGCACCTTTTCCTGTAACATATGCAGCACATAAAGTATTTCTTGCTGTGGTACTATAAAATCCTCATAAATTCTACATTAACCAAGTAGGGCAGTTAAATGAAAGTCCTATATAGTAAAGGAAGCTGGAGGCACAAAGGGGAGAAGGAAGCAGGGGGAAGTAAGATATGATCAAATTATACATCCCCAATGATGCGAACAAATTATTTTGTTTGCACTTAATCTCATTACACCCTTCTTTCCCAAATTCTGAATTTCATTTATCACTGTATTGCTGAGCTGTCTGATGCACAGGCAACACTTTCATGTATTTTTGTGCAAGAACAATAAAAACTCGATCCTTATTAAGCCTTCTTGAAGGAAAAACAACAAAACAGTAATTTATATTATTTTTATTTTCCATCAGATAGAAAGGGAATTTGTTCCACAGAAAGAGAATATTCAAAGTTTCCCTTGGGGCAGGAAGGGGAATGTTACTAAAACGGAGACTAAGCGGTTGGTTTGCAACCTGTCATAATAGGTTAACCAAAGTTTGAAAAGTTGACATAATACATGTTTTACAAGATGAGAGAAAAACTGAAAATAGTTCAGAATTATCTTTGGGGGAGATACATATATTGCTATTTTAAATAAAGCTTTTCTTCAGGAACCAGTTCTGAATCAAAACAATTATTTCAAGAACACGATCCAAAATCTACCTACAGAGCTGAACAATACCCATAACAGAACTCATACTTATTTTCATTTTTTAAAGAGGTTAATAGTTCCTCTCCAATACAAAATAATAAGAGGAATACAATTTGAAGAGTAACCGGGACTCTCTGCGTACGAGTATAAGAAAGAACGAAATCTTTGAAGAGTTCTCACTCCTATAGAGAAACATGTATTGAAAACATGCTGAAAAATTAAGCCACGCAGTGCAGCTGCAGGAGAATACAGACTGTTCACTACCCCAAGATCTGTAGAATAACTGTTGAGTTCCATGGTAACAGTTGAGAAAGCCCAGTTATTTCTACAGGATACCTTCAGAGATAAATCTACAGAGAAAGATATAGAAAGCAATTACATTTAATATTGCAACGATGCCAACACCCAGTGTTTCCTTTAATATATTTAGGAAGGTTAGAATTTAAACAAATTCCTATGACAACTACGAGTATTTTATCTTTTAAGTAGTATTTGGTCTTACAGAGAGGTAAGAGAACCATTCTCATAGCTATGCAACATAGACTTCTCTATGCATCCCTAACATAATCAAGTCAGTGACACACATGAGCATATCTACATAGTCATTTAGCTGTTCATAGACTGTGCACACTCAAATATTTGATTAGCAGGTAGAAACTGTGTATCCAACTTACTATACATGCAGACATACAAATACATGCAATTAACCAAAAGATAGCTTTCGAGTATGTTATTGGATTTGAGTATTATCTTGCATACAGAGCACATTAGACAAACTTCTTGATTTTTAGCTGCTAGATCTTTTGCTAGTTTCTTTTTTAACCCTCAGGATCACTATTCAGACAAGGTCTCGTAACACCTTAGGATGGGTTTTGATGGCCCATAATCACTTCTGGCTAGATAGTAACATATATACCCAGTTCTAGAGACTGTATTTTTCTGCTTAGAAAATCAGTCCAAGAAACTCTGTCACAACACAGCTTGAACAGATTTAGAGCCTTCCCATATTCTGAAGGCAGCCTACAGAACAAGAAACTTTGCAAAGACTGAAGTCCCAAGAGGGAACTGGCTACATCACACCCAACTGTTCTTTCAGCTGCTGCCAGTGATACAGCAGGCACTGGACAGAGATGTAGCTGCATCCATCATTCCCCTATTAGCAGAGGCATCGCTTTACCCTTTGATTTGGCTTGAAAGAGAAGAAACTTAACCTCTCCTCTGCAGTGGCAGCTGCCTCTAATTTTTAAGCAAGAACCATGACACATGACAGCTCTCGGGAATGATGGAATTTATCAAAATGTTGAAGCTTATGCTACCAGTCTGTATGGCCACAACACTTTCTAACAGGACACCTATGATGTCAAGATACCCCCTTCATCTTGGTGGTTACTACTCACATCAACGTATGAATTATTTCTCTGACAGCCACAAGCCGAAGCACACTATAAACCAGGGTATATCACAACGGCACGTCTGCTGCATTTTAGGCCCGTTCAAAATCTCTGAGGGACTAGGACTAAGGAGGAAGAGAGCCGCAGGAGGATGCTAGCCAGCTGGCACACAACTAGGCGTACTGGCTATTCGTGGTCCAAGCACAGCCCAAGGGACATCTCCGTTCAAGCAGAGGCAAATCGGTGGGTGGGTGGGTGCACACTGATGTGTATACACACATAGTAAGTATGTATGTCTATAGGCTGATGTAAGTGGTAGTGGTCAAGCACAAAAAAAATAACAACCCCGCCCCACCAAGCCAGAGCTAACACAGGACTTTTTAACAGGCCTTTGAAAAATAGCCTACTGCAGTGTGTTCTGTTCTTGCGATTTCAGTAACATTTTAGATGTTCTCTTCCAACATCAGTTTCATGCCAATTACTTCGTATTTACATTAACGGAATTTGTTTCAAAATTGTATTGACACACACCATTTCATGGTGGTATACTGTGTCAGTATATACTGGGTGTGAAATATACTCTTCGTTAGTCACATACTCTATATTAGTCACAAAGTAACACTCAAACAACTTTGAGGGAAAGATGGTCTGTTTATTCTATCAGAATAAGGAACCCTTGACAAAAATACACAACTGAGCTTCATGCTGTGCAGAGCAAGTGACAGAAGCAGTTCACTGTGTCCCTCTCATCTTTGTAGCTTCAGGCTTCAAAACCAAATTTGCAGTATACAAAAAGGAGTTTGAGGAAATTCCTATATTGCTTCCTTTAACTAATTACACCCTGTGACTTAGGGCATACTGTCCATCACATGGAGCAAACCACATCGTTATGATGTTCAAATGGTAAGAATACTCAAGAAGATGCTTTAGGGCAATATGGATCCCTGTCAACAAAGCCTGTGCATATAGACAACGGCTATTTGTCACCAAATTAGTCAGATACAACACTTACTCATTTTAATAAGATTCTCACAATGATTTCTGTCTTTATCTTCAGTCCATGTGAACTACACAAACACTGTATTCTGTAACCGTTTGATTATACACTCTTATTTAAAGCAGGTTATGATATAAAACACAGTAAGGACCTACACATGGAATTCACTTAGATGATCTAAAAAATGGGATCATAGATAACAAATCAATAAGATTTTGGACTAAGTAATCTCCGTCACCAACCAGATCAACTTAACCCATCTGAAGAAACGCACAAGACTTCCAGTACTCTTGCAACATTGATCAATGTATTCAATTAGGAGTCATTTTTGCATGTGAAGATTTTACTGACACACTAAAACCAATTTAATTCTGACATGATGGAAGATATCACCATCTCCTTTTTAAAAAAAAAAAAAAGTTTAATCCTACCTACCCACAGACCTACCAGATTTAACTTGTTCCTAAGAATAGCTAAGGCAGCACAGTAATTGTGTGAAAAGTCAGGAATAAAAAAAGAAGAGTGAATGAAAAAGAGGTATCATTTTACAAAGAACACCTATACAGAAATCCTTTTTAGACAAAAAAAATAAGTAATGGAAAAATGGTTTTGCCTGACATCAGTTTTTACTGACCTAATTCTCTTTGGAATACACCATCTTAAAAGGTAACTTATCATGTGCTCAGCTCTCCTCTCTTCTGATCTAATAATACACACAAGCAACAGACTTTTGAAACTTTTACAGAAACACTGTCAGGTACTTAGTTCCTACTGAAGACAAAGTATTGAACTACACCGAAGAAAACCAGCATGATAAAAGTTATATATGTCTTAGCTTTTGGGGATAAAAAAAAGGCAGGAATAAATAGCCACAGTAAAGAGGAAGTAACACAAAAAGATGATAGCAAGCAAAGAGCTCTTACCAAAACCAAAAGGATACAAGGCATGCTTGACAACAGTTCAAATCAAGCATTAAAACAGTTACATTAAAAGCATTAAAACATCAGAGTGCATTCTAAATTCTGGGTTGTGGGGTTTTTTGCCTATTACAAGTAATATTTCATTAATATTTGACACATGATAAAAAGCTTCTCACTGAAAAACATGTAAAAGCCCCAGCACAGGTAACCTTACATACATTAAAATATATCATTAATTGTATTAAATATTCTAAAAACACTTAGAGAATGATCACTTACCTACAGCTTTTGTTCAATGAAATTCCTTTAAATAAAGATTTTGACAATGCCATCTTGGCACACAAGGTCAAAAGATGTTTTGCTCCTGACTTCAGTCAATACACAAATTGGTCAAATCTCAGAGAAAAAGATGATAGGAAGGGAAGGGAATTCTTCTGTTAAATTTAATGTGTCAATAAACAAAATGAGCTGGTAACTATTTTTGTTCTAGTCAACTTATCTTCACATTCAGGCCTTAAGTTCCACCAGGATGTGGAACACCCAAGAGGACTGAAGGAGTCCATGTGGGAGGACGTAATCAATAGACTAACAGTTATTTTCATTTATTTTTCATGGTACCAAAAATTTTTTTTCCTGCACCCCAATAGATTGTGCACACACCCTACTTTGCAGACCACTGGTCTCTAGTACTAAACCATCTCTTATCTATGTACTAGTCCCACAGTGGGACAAGAAAAACAGGGCTGCATATTCAATAATCTGTGACATTAAAGTGCACAATAGAGACAGCTTTCTTGTTGTGCAGAAACAACCTTGAGTGGTACTCAAACACAACTCAAGAACAGTACAAGCTAATAGCATATTTCTCTTTGCAGCTTTTCTATGACTTCTTATTTAAGCAAATTATCTGGATTTTTCCAGTCTCTTCTGTTGTGTTTCAGACTTCGTCCCAGATAATGAAGAGCTAATGGTGGAGCTCCCTTGCTATTTCAGTCCCACTCCTGAACAGCTGACTGGTGTGGAAACACAGGCATTGGCTGCTATTACTCAGCTAGGGTGAAATTACACCTTATAATTCAAGTCATTGTCTTAAAAAAGAAAAAAAAACAAAAAAACACAATAGGCTAGGATATCTATTGCCATTTCACTGTCAAACTGACTAATCACTGAATATAACTCAGCAATCTAATTACTTCTCACTATTAAAATAATTTTAGTAAGAGCAGAAACTGGGATTTCTCACACTGCCACATGCTGTTTAAAAAGTATAGCTCCAATGACAGAAAGGGAAAGCCACACAATCAGCAGGACTCCTAAGAAAACACACTGAATACACATCAACACTTCCCAGAGAAGAGCTCCTGAACAAGGAGGTAAATACTGTGTCCAGTTCTGGGCTCCCCAGTTCAAGAGAGACAGGGAGCTACTGGAGAGAGTCCAGCATACGGCAACAAAGATGCTTGAGGGATTGGAGCATCTCCCTTATGGGGAAAGGCTGAGAGAGCTGGAACTCTTTAGCCTGGAGAAGAGAAGGCTGAGGGGAGACCTTATGAACGTTTACAAGTATCTAAAGGGTGGGTTTAAGGAGGATGGAGCCAGACTCTTTTCAGTGGTTCCCGGTAACAGGACGACGGGTAGCGGGCACAAGCTGGAACATAGGAAGTTCTGATCAAATATGAGGAAAAACTTCTTTACGGTGAGGGTGACAGAGCGCTGGAACAGGCTGCCCAGGGAGGTTGTGGAGTCCCCTTCTCTGGAGACTTTCAAGACCCGCCTGGATGCAGTCCTGAGTGATGTGCTCTAGGCAATCCTGCTTTGGCAGGGGAGTTGGACTAGATGATCTCTAGAGGTCCCTTCCAACTCTGAAATTCCATGATTCGTCCTCAGAATTATATGCACAAACGTAAAAGGGGTTTTTAATTAAAAAGTACTCTCCAGTCCCAATTTACTGCAAAAATAATAGTATAGAACAATTTTGAAGTGTCTCCATCTGTTACATGGGAGTCAAAACCAGCTATCAAAACCAGCTTTTGTATGAAGCACTCAAACTAAGACCAGGCAAACCTTTACTACAATAGCCACCATGGTGCAAGGGTAACATGGTAAGAGTGATCAAATTAAACTTGACTTCACAGCTGGTTCTCTGCCTCAAAAGCCTCAGACTACGGTGTCTCTCAACTTTTTCAGCCACAATGTATAAACTGACCAGTGAAGTACAGCCTCTTGCACAAAGACTGAGCTCCAGAACCAAATACAAACACCATATCCCAAGCCCAAGGGTTAAGTAGTAATAGTAGTAATAAAATACAGAAGCCTTTACACACATCCAGCATCTCCAGAGTTTATACAAGGTGACTCTGTAACACTTAGTTCCTGCTTCCTCTGAATTCTACATGACTGTTCCTCTCTGTCTGCTTCCCACAATGACCAAAGTAGCAGGCTCAATTTAGGGGGCAGAAATCCCAGTAACAGTCACTGGAAAGATCATCTATTTGGGCTTCATAAATTCTTTGGTTTTTTCCTAATCTCGATAGCAAGTTACTCTCTTTAATTTCAGATTCCTTCCATTTAATGATTAATAGGTATTTCTCCAAAACAAATTCAAGAAGTGAAGACATTTAGTAGAAAATCAGGCAATTGATACCTACTCCCACTGCTTCTTCCTCCCAACTTGTGTGTGTATAAATAAGCATATAAAGTCAGTCAAAAGGAAACTGCAGCCCCAGCACATCCATTGCTTCAGCACAGCATCACCTCTGGTTGCACCTGACTGCACTGGAGAAGTGTGTCCCACCACAACTCCATGAAGAGCATCACCATCTAACATGACCTCATGGTCTATTTATTCCTATACTGGCACAGACAAGCCGTATCTTCTCAAATAAGGGTGCTGGCATGAGCTCAGTAACAAGTGCTGTAGTGATCAACTATTTGGGACAGAGGCCACACCTACTCTCTTATAAACAGTGCTATTAAAAAAAAATAATGCAAAAAACAGATGCCTTCCCTCCCAAGCAGGGAGGAAAACCAAATGAGACTAATATCAAAAAGAAATAATGAGAATTATTTCCTGAAACAGCACCTTGCTCCTATGGCAAGCTTCCACAGCATCCATGTGTGGTGAAAGAAGTAACTTCTCACACAGACTCATTCCTTTACAATGCAAGTAAGGGTCGGGGTTTTTTTTAAATGGCTAGTCCTCCAAAAGATTCCTTTTAACATTATGGACATCTACAAGTCATTCGGACATGATTTATCCACAACGACAGTTAGAAACCTCACGGCAGACTAAAAATCAAAATTTATGCTCATTTATAAATAAATGAGTAACTTTAAGACTTCGATCAATACAGAGCAACAGGTATGAAACAAAATTCTCAGAGCTATTCGTTTCTCAGTTGCAACAACCCACTCAATTCAAATGATTCAATCTTCATTTTTCAATTTTTCAAATTTCTAATGTTCTGAAATGCTCAGTATAAAGCTCAGAACTAACATCTTATTATAACTTGATTTCAATAGCTTACAAGAAGTAGTATTTTTCTTAGCTCCATTTTAACAGCTTTGATGTGCACAGTGCACAAGAAAAACACAGCCATGAAAAATGATAAAAAAACCCACTTGGACAGCATCGTAGTTCCTGTGAAAGCACTGAAAGGCATGAGAAATGAGATATCTCGGAGAAAATGCATTAACTTGTGATTATAACTCCATACAGGAATATGACTGGCATATATGCAGATTGTAACCCTGTCCTGTGCCTGTCCCCATCCCATTTTGTTTTTTTTAATGGAAGGCCAGATCAGAAATCTCAAGGGTACTGCCTTGATACCCTCCACACTCGCCCAATGTATGTATGGTTTAGACACCGCTGTACAGTGCAGGGCGAATGTCTGGGAGATGCGAGAGCTGGAAGACAATCCTCATTTAACTGCTTTCTGGGGCAGTTTGCCTCCTACATCCCTATGCACTGCAGGTGCACCCATGGGTGCTCAAGTTGCACAAGTTCTTTTTTAACGAGAAGGGAAGTATCATCAATGCTGAGTATTTAACAGGAGAGGAAAGAAAAAAAAAAAAAAGAGCATCACGGTCACTTAAACTGGGAAGAAGAATATGACAGAGCAGGTGAACCTCCCCTTTCACAGCTATGAAAGATACAATGACCCAGTTGGTATCTCCTTTCTTATTTATCAGAAACAACCTACAAGTTCAGGGCAGCTAGAATAAAAGGTTCAACACAACTCTACTCACACCAGCTACTCTTTCTCTCCACCCCCAAAAAAATGATTGGGGGGAAAAAAAAAAAAAATCACAAGCAAGAAGCAGCAGCTGACCTAACAGTTGAAGAAACAAACTAATTCAGCTTATCCAACACCAAAACCACATACAAACATAGCTCATCATTGTGGGAACTGGGTATGTGCTCTTTGCCTCTGCAGTATCTCCTGGTTGTTTTTTTTTTTTTTTTAACTGTTGTGTATCACAATATTTTAATTGAGTTATAGATGCCAGACATCCCAAAAAACTGATGTGAAAATATTGTTTCATTCTGACAACTAACTTTGTACGTACTCTTTGAGAAGTCCTTTTGAATGCAAAAGTTGCTCCGTAATCTATTAAATTATTACATCATCTCAAACTGAAAAAATATGAGCACAGTAGATATAGATTAGAAATGTAAGGAACACGATAAACACTAAATGTCAACATTTTAGGGCTCAAATCTTGCTTTGCAGACATTTACTTACAACTCTTACTTGACTAATTAGGGGTTTCTATATAAACATTTTTCTTTCTCTATTGAGCTGTTTTTCCTTTATTTAAAGGGAAAGACATATCTGAAATTATCTAGTATCTATGTGCTTTATACACTATCCAAAATTAAGTATTCATTTTTCTATAAGGAAGGAATAAGACAATCATGTACAAGCATACTTAAAATCTGCTATTTCTAACATTTTTTTGTTTGTTGCTGCAGGGTCCAAAATCCCCAAATAATTATTGGAAAGGCCCACTGCCATCTAGTTGTATAAACACAAATAAGCCTAAGATAACACCCCAAGCACCAAGAGTAATGACAGAGGTGGAAGAGATAGCCTAGTCAGGCATGAAATTGATTTTATAATAGCAAATATCTGTTGCCTTCCATGTGCTAAGTAAATAATTCTAAAGAAGAGAGTAAAGATAATAAAAACAAAATTGTTAACTGCTCCTACTAAATCAAATGAAAGAGAGAAACCTGTTCTCACATTGACCCTGAAACCTGTTTAATAGCTAATTAAAGCAATTACTCGAAGCATGACAAAGTTCTTAATCATCAACCCCTTCAGATGCAAAGGAGATTTTTTTTTTGTACTTTCTTCAAAGATATTAGTATTTTACTTAAATGATAAGTTTATGCCAGCAGAACTCACCAGTTAGTCAGTACATTGTTAACCACTGACACGGTCCCCAACTTCATCTAGTCTAGTTAACAGAAGATATTCTGCACAGACTTTACCAGATTTGACTACTCAGCAAAAGGAATATTACAGTATTCAATAATTTCAGTGCTTTTATACAAAGATTTCTCTCAAGCACTTGAAGATAGCCTTAAAAATGATTTTTCTTCCTCACATTCAGAAACAAACTTGATAGCTAACAGAAATTGAGTATTATTGCAAGGCAACTACAAAAACAACTCTGTTGGACCCACACACACACTCACAGCATCTGGAATTCTGCACTCTTTTTGCATCACTTTCTCTTTTAAGCTTACCACAGATACTTTTCTCCTCCATCGCAAAGCCACCTGACACAGCCTTAACTTGGATTCCTTCATTTGTAAATTCCAGCCACAAACAATGTTTTATTTTCAATAAAGCTTTCTGTTCAATAGCTTTTCATAGCCTTTTAATAACGACTAGTTATCTATTTGCTGTTCCTAGTGCTCTACTGGAGTTAATTAGGCTGCTGTTTTGAACACCGGTCATTTTCATGTTACTAAATATTTCTGTGCTATAACAGTACACAGAACAATACCGTGAACTAATGGCTTTACCATTATGAATTGTTCAGCTTGACGGTTTATCCAGTCATAAATTAGATAACTAAAAGGTTAACAAAAAGCAAAGGCAACTTTATTAAACTTTAGGTTGTGCTTTGCTATTTCTGCCTACACTTAAGCTCCAGAAAAACAAAGTATTCTTGTTTAGATCATAAAGAGATGGAAATACGGTACTAAAAACACAAAGAAAACTCAATCAGTCCTATTTAGGAAAGATTTAGAGCAATTACGAGTTGAGGCAGGGAAAGCTCCCAAATAAATTCCAAGTTGGAGTAAATAACCATGTTACTAAAACAGAAATGCTCCAAACTGCTATAGGGATGACAGTGTTGACAGTAACACAATAAATGGAGGTATGCTCTCTATAAGAACCAGATATTCCCAAAACACTGAAAATTGCATTTAACTAATAAAGCAAAGCACCCTGCCTTTAACCAACCTGTCTTCCAACTGCTGTCTAAGCTTTACTGGATCCATATGGAATTGTCTTCTGGCAGCTGATTTTAAGATTTTGACTGACATCATTTGTGTGGGTTTTTTTCTTTATACTTGTGAATTTGCATAGCTATGGAAGTATTATTCAGATAAGCTGGCAACACATATTCCCCCACTCGCCCACCCAGTTTACCCTCACCTACCATCCCAACAGGTTTTTTGCTGATGTGCTGCAAATATTTCAACAGGAAGCTACAACTAAATCAATTCTCCCTTGCCTATGATGAGCCTCATGTACGAGGGCTGAGAAGGATCTATCTTCCCAATAAAATAAATATGCTTTCACAGACAAAGAAAACAGCAAAATTTGATGAACTCATGTTAAAAGCACCTTGCAATAGATATCTACATTCTGCTCCTGAAAACTAACCTAACACAATGATAAAACAAAACAATATTCAACATGCAAACCAGAAAACAGCCAAGAATGAAAAAAAAATGCCAAGGATGGACACAGATCTAGTAGAACAGGTCATTTTATAAGAATTTCTTGATTCTTTAAAAGGCGTGCCTTATACCCACTTCAGAATTTAACTGTATTTAATTCAAACAAGTAATTTTGGGACACGACTCCCTTTAACAACCTTTACTTCTTCAGTCTAAGTTGTCCTCAATTATTCCTAAGCTATTATCTTATTTCTTCATACATTTCTAAGGGCCCGCTTCCTTCTGGATTTTGCCACATTATACAAAAAAATAATAATTCACTTTTGTGCATATCAAAAAGAGACATCTTCAGCATTTATTTTAAAAATCCTATAATCTGTCTCCCTACAGAAAAAAAAAAAAAAAAATACTGACCAATAACTACCTCCACTAACTTTTGAGCTTGCTAAGCAGCTTCAAACAAGTTTGACAAAAACAGTCATCAAACACATCAAGTTCCTCTGTATTTTATTTTAAGCAGTATTTTTCAGTACCTGGAATAAATAGAAAGGTCGAAAGAAAGGCAAAGATAGACAATCTTTATTGTAACTTTGGGAATTACCATACTGTAAAATAGAATAGGAGAATCCAAACCTACTTTTTAGAGGTTTTCCATTATTTCTTGGTTGATTCAAATTACACCGGAAAAGGCAAGCTGGAAATCCCTGTATATCTTTCACCTTAAAAGGAGAAGTTATAAAAAATAGCCGCTGATTAAAATAATGAAAAAATTGTCCCAATATCATCTGAGTGGACACTAGTTCTTATCATACATATTCAGATTTTGCATATATTATAATGCAGGCATGTTGCATCCACGATTAATAAGAAACTATGGCTCCAAGGTTCTCCTGGAAAGTAAGAAAAAAACCCCAACTTTGCAGATCTCTTTTCTGACCTGTATCTCTACAACAGCAAGATAAGCTTTTATCATATATAAAACAATTTTTTTCCATAACTATTCAAAATTACTATACTATGCCCTGAGGCTGCTGACCAAAACCTGCGAGACAGCTGCTGCTGCAATCCTCATCATAGAAGGGACAAAAGACTTATTTATACCCACCCTCACCTAAAGAAATGGGGAAGAAGGAGGAAGAGAGAAGGGAACCATTTTAGAAGAAAAGTAGCACGTGACAGTTTGTCAGAATGACTAATTGTTGAAAAGATAGTCGGTAGTGAGCTGCATCTCATTATTGCTTACGTACTCATTCAGAAGACTCCTTCCAGTCACCGAACCTATTTTAAGAGGCAGATAAGCCTTCACTCCTGTAAGAAATAAGCAGTAGCACATGATATGCTTTGTACACACACAGACATCATCTTTACTAAGGTAAACACAAAAGATTGCTGAAACAAAGGTAAGGGAAGGCTTTACTACTTTGCCATCTGTTTGCCATTTCATTTGTTCACTCTGGAAGAACTCCAGGGGCCATGGTGAAGAGCACAACAAAACACAAACAGCTCTAAGACAAGCTTTATGTTCCCTTTTTTATAGTCCAAAAAGGAAAAATAAACTAAAGTTTTCTGAACCATCTAGGTTTGTCCTCCTCAAAGCCCAGCTAATCCCTACAGACCATTGCAAAATTCACTACAGTAGTTCCAGAAATCGATGTTTTCCATCATGAATACCTGCAAACATCTGAAAAAAAGGAAAAATTAAGCTTTATGGTTTCAGTGCAATACAAATATGCCTCAGGCGTAAATTTTAATTTGCTGCATCAAACCTTTCAACACTCCCAGAAAGCCCCAGTCATCGCCACTGAGTCCAAATTTCTTTCTTCTCTTCTGCCCACATTGTGGGGGCACATGGTTGATTGCCGTGTAGGATTCCCACGATAGTCTCCCCTAGACATACACTGCCAGTTGGTATCACACACCTTCCTAAACACATACAGATGCACTCTCCAGATGCCAAATCCAACTAGAACTACCACTTTTAGTCAACGTATTTCAGAAACTACAGATCAGAAGTAATGGTCTTGTAATACCTACTCCTTAACCTCACAGCCGTCTATGCCACTCCCTGGAATAGCACATCTGTTTCCAATGCCAGCATGAAAAGAGTTTAAAAAAGAAAAATGCTTTGAAGAAAACTGCTTGTACTTCAGAAGTGCTACTTGAGCTGCCAGCAAAGGTTGTGATACCATGTATAAAGGCATTATACCTAATTTGTTTCATAGAGGATGGAAAATCTCTTTTTGTATTGACTTGGACGAACTTCTGCCTACTACACCCTGGACTCAAATATTTGTATGTACCCTGAAGCATTTGTACAGCACAGTGCTCACTTCCAGACTTATAAAAAGTTAAAAACTGGCCCTTAGATTCACTGCGATGCATCTAAGCCATCTCCTCTGTGAACTGATCAGGGCCACAAGAGGAGATCACATTTGGCATGCCCAGGAATACATATAAACTTTAAATCTTTCTGCTTTCATACCTTTTGAGCTCCCTGCATCTTTTATACCTCTTCAAAAATAGCTCTCAGGGGAAAAAAATAATAAATCAGAAAGTTTTTGGGCAGAGGGAAGTTGTGTTTCTTTTAAAGTAAACACTAACTACATTCTTAGGCCATTCACAGCAATCAAGTGGAAATTCAGTACTTGAAACAACAAGCAAGGACCAAGACATCAAACAGCAGATGACAGGATTTTTAGTCAAAGTTATCCCTCTGACAAACTAATTACTAGTGAAATGCAACTCCTGAAGCTGATTTGGATAAGTTCTATACCATACCTTAACACCAGAAAAAAAAAAAAAGGTACAAATTGCACAACCACACTAACAAGCTAGAAGATTAACAGTGCAATACAAACACTTTTGTCTTTAGGCTACCTCTCATTCCTGTCAAGAATTCCTGTCACTCCTGCCCTGACTTGCAAGGAAAGCAAGAACATATGGAGGTTTTTCAAAGTACCCATATTATGTGTAATAAAACCATGGCCACCCACATCTACAAAAAGCTGAAGTTTCCTTCAGAGTAACAGAAGGAAATCAGTGGAGCATGGGCATCAGTCCCAAGGCTGGAGTTCCTCATAGCTGCCTACCAAAGAGATGGAGACTCCTTGAATCACCTAGAGTGCACGGAAGCTCAGCCTGCACATTTATCTACAGAAGAAATTCAGAAAAGCTTCATGAAATCATAACCAAGTCTCCAGTTAACAGTCTCATAAAACATACCAGATTACAGATTTTCCTCTGCTCCCTCTTGGGCTCTTCTTCCTCTCCAAATATATTTACAAATATGAAAAGAGGCAAGCAACACCCCCAACACACATTCAGCTATTAACTGACATCTCCAGCAGGAGGCAAGAATGAAGCATCTTGACTGAAAGGATGAACTGAAGTGGACACTAGTTCTTATCATACATATTCAGATTTTGCATATATTATAATGCAGGCATGTTGCATCCACGATTAATAAGAAACACTGAAAGGGATGAGCTTTTGGTAGAACAGCAACATCCTTTATTGGCTACAAATGCACTTTTCAAAAGTGTCTGTACCAAACACCTTTAACTGGCAACTAACTCCTATTGCCTTCTCCCCTCTCCTTTAAGGTGGCTATGGGGTTGCTACAGTTAATTCAGTAGAGGATCTAGTTAGGGGAATGGAAACCTGCAGAGACATGTAAATGTTCATCTGAAAAAACACTAAATACTTTAAAAAAAAAAAAATCAGCTACCATTTTTCTCTATTACAATCACCTATTCCTAATGTGTCTTAAAAAAAAAAAAAAGTAGAAAGAGACAATAGATTCCAGAGACTTAATAAGGCCTCATGAAAGCTCTTCACTCCGGCAACAACAATCTAAAAAGACAGTTTAACTAATAATTTAAGGAACAAATGTAACTAATTACTCAAAGTAACAAAAACTTGTCATTTTATGAGCAAATATAGACAAGACTAAGGAAAAGGTCAGTCTTTAAAGGCCTCATTTTTGGTTTTGGTTTTTGGTGGGGGTTTTTTTAGTATTTTTTTACATAGTGCTGCCTTATTAGATTTAGAGGCTTAGTTAACTCATTCCCAAAGTTAACCCTCAACAGGTTCTTTCAGTACCACCACGGAAATTGAGAGACACAAGACAATTCCACCACCTCTTAACAACCTGTGTCAACTCATTTCTGCTTTACAACTTTACTTCCTTTTGTAAGTGCCAACATATCATCTTAAGAGTTTATTTGCCCTCTCCCCCCCCTTCTTTTTTTTTTTTTTTAATAAGAAAACCACAGGACTTTCAAAGTTGGTTTTGAGGTCACTGACTATGTACCCACCAAAAGATAATAGCAGATGCTGAGCAGAACCAAAGCCCTGGACAGTCATGCTTCAGCAACAAAACTGCAAACAGCATGTGCTGTTCATCTTTCTCCAAGCTACCTTGATATCTCTTCATTTTTTAATTGTTAAGAGCAAAGATTTCCTTATGCTTCCAAGGCAATTTCTTCTAGTGAAATACACACTGCAGCTAGGTGTAAAAGAGCAGGCCCAGGGTTCCTGCATGTCATTTCCAAATCAGAGTCCATTCAAAACCTTGTTTCAATAACATCACATAAGTATCATCTGCATAAAATCCCAATGAACTTTCTTTCATAGCAGTAATGAATGTCATCATAGCTACTTTCCTACTACATGAATTTCACTTTGAATTTATAGTACAGCAATTACATTCACAGGAAGTGAATTATCCCCATCTCTATCATTTCAGGCATGATGGCTTTAGTTACGATAGAAATGACATCTTTTCATGGGAGATTACAGTAAACACATGCAACTAGATTTTCTATTACAGGATGTTCTTGATATGATTAAAGTGTTTTAATTTTTTATTTATCAAAATGAAGTGATTGCTTTCATACAAAACAGCATCTCTGTCATACAAATTTAAACATTTTTTAAGCTCATATATACTCCTAACAACCCTACCTATCCTTCACAACCTTTGCAACATCAGGAGATGGACCAATAATCCTAGCTTGTAAATAAGAATAAAATACACATTATAGATCTGTATCAGGACACAAAGAAAAGAAAGATCTAGTACTGCGTTGGCATTCTTGTTAAATGAGGTTTTAGTGGTCAGTGTTTATTTTGACAAGCTACGGTCTCTCTTCATTCCACCCGCTCCTTAAATTCATACTCTTGGCAATGAACATTGCTGTTCTATGTATGCATGAAGGTTTACCTCAAACAGCAGGGGAGGAAACATGACATTCAGTGGTACTACACAAACATAAAATGAGAAAAGGGAAGATTCAGACATTTAGAGCAAAGAATGAATATTCTTCCTTTATGTGTTTGCAACTTTCTATAAGGAACGCAGAAAATTTCAGAAATAGTAGGTTTTCATGGTTGAGTATGGTTGAAATATTAAGCAAAACTACTCATTAGCTGCTCAAACTTCTCCAAGGCAAAACAAGACAAACTGCTGATAGGATGGGGCTCCTGCATCACAAACACCTTTGGAAAAAACATTTCCAAACAGCGCCCAGGATGAAAGTAGGTTTTTCATTAAATTGTTGTGTCTCCTGTCTTATCATAAACTATATTTCATAGATAAGAAGACTAAAGACTTCAGATTTCATACACGAGTCCAATGTATTTCAGAATATTAAAAGCAACAATTCTAAAGAAAAGACTAATGGTAACACAATAAGAAGGAAGACTTCCTCTAGTGCTGTGCAGTTTGGAAACAGCACTTAAAAATCACTGCTCTGAACAGCACTATTATATCTAATATACATAGTACAGTAGCATTCACTTACCAAGAATTACAAAGGAAACTGGTAATACTGCAAAGTTCAGCAGGGGCTTCAATAGTATGCATTAAAAATAAATAAGTTACCTTTACCAGTGACAAACTCAGTGATAAAGTCATTCAGCCACCTCCATCCTCAATAAATGGACTGCCTTAAAAGTCTTTAAAATGCACTTTCTGGGCCAAAACCCCCAAAATCCAATACCAAGCGAATAACATTTCATGTTACATTATTTCATCTCCTGCAACTTCCATGCAATAGCTAAGTGTCACTACAATCAGAAAAAGTGTTAACACAGTTCTTTTACACACTGCTTTCAAACCACAATACAAAAATTTATATTATTGAAGACGTCAAAGTGACTGTACAAAGTAGTTACCGCACAGATTAAAATATTCTATTGTAAATATTAAAATCTCTTTGAAAAGGGCTTATCCTAACACATCTCAGTTCATAGAAACATTTCAACATAAGTTACCTGTGACCCCAACTTTTTGTGGGCTGCTCATGATAAATCACCTGTTTTCACTACTAGTTTTCAAAATTTCTTCTCCTGGCCCAGCAGACCATGGACTGCAAACAACAAAAGACACTTGGAATCTGAAAG
This sequence comes from Stercorarius parasiticus, assembly GCA_013396915.1. Lineage (NCBI taxonomy): Eukaryota > Metazoa > Chordata > Aves > Charadriiformes > Stercorariidae > Stercorarius > Stercorarius parasiticus. Next base: position 388,395 of record VWZL01005515.1, on the reverse strand, counting down.
CAAAAGCCAAAATGTCTTTTCATGAGAAACCACTGAAGCAAGCAACTGCCTTTTTTCCCCCCAGATGGATTTCCGATACATTTTTTTGAGCAGCAAAGAAGTTGCACTGACGTATTACTTATACACAAGTTAACCCTACCCCCGTGCTACACATTTTAATACGAGGAATTCCATTTTTTGCTTTTAAAGTTCTACAAAATACTCCATGTGATGCTTAAGATGAAAAAAGCTGACCAAATGGGCAGGACTGATCTGGAAGCTACTTCTCATCATGAAGGATGTCAAATTACAAGGTAGTTAATATATCAGGTAATCTTAGTCTTACAGACTATCCTCTAAAATGGCCTTTGCTAGAAAAATGTTTTTGAAAAGCAAGAAAATATTTCCTTGGTTTAGCTGTTAATAAAAAAATGACCAAAAAAATACTCTATTCACTCTTGACAAAGCAGTCTACCAACATAATTTAGCTTAATGCGTTCCTCCAGGAACACCTGGATATTACCCCCCCAAAAGTCACCCAAACCAAAAATCTTAAAATCTGAGGAGGTGAACACCCTCAGGGCCATGCATTTTTATCAGATCATTTCCTCCCCACGGTTTCAGAACCAGGAGAAAGAAGTATCATTCCTCAAGTCCCCTGTACTAATCCTTCCCACAGAAAAGTCACCTCACGTGCATTTTTCTGGCTCTGGAAATTAAACAACTAGAAGGGGGTTAACAGGGGAAACGTAGCTGCACTGCAAATTGATACTATCTGTTCTAGCAAATTTTATGGCTTTTGGGTAAACAGAGGGTTAAGGCTGTGAAATGACAGGATTAAAGCTTAGTTCTTATTTGCAGATTTTATCCTGTTCATCCATTAAGCAAATACCTCTGAAATGGACTCCAAGCTTTTTCAGGTACTCCAGTTCTAGCCCCATGATATGATGACAGCAGTCTAGACACGAACACAAATCTTTAAAAAAAATAAACAAAAAATACAGAGCATACTGCCCATGTTTCAATCACTCTTTTCAATCAGGCATATCATTTTAAATCTCTCATGCTGATGGATTTGCATTCTAGAGAATTCCCATGAAGCAAAGTGGATGTGTACCACACTAGGCTTTTTCTGGAGCTCATACAACCAATGGAAAGTTTCAAACCAGGGCACTTGCAGGTAGTCAGGCTGGTCATCTCTTCAAAATGCCACCCCTTGTTGCTCAAGAAATAGGAGTCAGTCCTAATTCTCACACTGAAGAACACCTCAGTGCATCTAGAGTCACAGAAACATTTCGGTTGGTGACCCTTAAGATGGAGTCCAACCATAAACCTAACACTGCCAACTCCACCACTATACTATGACCCTAAGCATTTTTTCCAGGGATGGTGACTCCATCGCTTCCCTGGGCAGCCTGTTTGAACGTTTGACAAGCTTTTTGGTAAAGAAATTTTTCCTAATATCCAGTCTAAACCTCCCCTGGCACAACTCCAGGCCATTTCCTCTTGTCCTATCGCTTGTTACTTGGGAGAAGAGATCTATCCCCACCTCACTACACCTCCTTTCAGGTAGTTGTAGAGAGTGATGTTATGGAAATTACGCATGCCAGCCACCATAACAGGGTTCGACTCCAGGTTTCCGCTGAATCAGTAAGCCAAAAAGAGATTCTTCTGTAAAGTCCCTTTTATTAATAGCGCTACATCTTGAGCTGGGTGCCTCCGAAGTGGGGCCTTGAACAAAGAAATTACTGGGCGAACAAAGAAATACCCTTACCATCTAAATTTCCCACCCCTCATTCAACAGTTTGGACCAGTAATAATATTAGGATCTGGGGTCTTCCCATTCTTCATTGAGTCCTTTCATTGTCTCTAGGCAGGTTGTTTCTTTCCTTATCTCTAAGGTTGCAACTTCTATTAATGAATGTAGCTTCCTATCTTCTGGCTTGGACCAGCTCTGGGGTCTTTTTTTATTGATTAGGTAAAAGTGAAGGTTCACAGCTTGCGGCCTAAGGCTTCACCAAATTTAGCTACTAATAATGCTAAGCAAGTTATGCTAAACAAGTTCTATATGAGTAGTACACCAAATGGCATGACGACGATAAGATTGCTCCTCAGCCTCCTTCTCTACAGACTAAACCACCCCAGTTCCCTCAGCAGCTCCTCGCAGGACTTTTTCTCTAGGCCCTTCACCAGCTTTACTGTTGTTCTTTGGACACGCTCCAGCAATTGATACGGGGGATACTTCAGCCACTGGACATGTGAAAAGCAATACAACAAACAAAGGGCTAAATTCCTCCACAATAAGGCAAAAAGAGTAGGTAAATAAGACATCAGTGCGGAAAATTTATCAACAGGGCAATTCACTAAGGGATGTGTGCGCAACAGAAATGTCTCTTCTGACAGTTTTGATGCAGATGCATGCATTGGTGAAACAGGCCGAACAAGCAGCACGGATATTGCTTCTTTTAATAGTTTGCTAGGGTGAAGTGGCATTTTGCTAGAGGCAAAAAGAACTGAAGAGAAAGAATTAAAAATAAATAGGCCAGAACAAAGTATATTTTCAATTTCAGTCGCAAAACCAATATAGCAACAATTTGCTCTTCTTTTAGTATGAAAAATAATGCTGGCAAACTGCAACATCACCAACGTAAAATAAAGCCTGAACAACAAAGAGGTTTTGGTGCTTGCTTTTTTTCATTACTTCAAAAGAAAACTGTTTGCTATACTGAGAAGTTTTTTTACATGTAGTGAAGGGAAAATACAAAAACAACATGTAAATCTAATATGCTCAATCTCTATATTTGAGTTTACACTGAAATAAAACAAATTAATCTTCAGAACTATATGAATACTTAATTAATGTCAGAAATAAAGCTCATACATGCTTCATTTGCTTTCAGTCACTAGGATTTTATTTACACACAGTTTAGCATTTGTTCCAAAGTGACTGTACATAGACCCCAAAAAGCAGTAGTTTAGGTCATGAAGGTCAAATAAAATCAAAGATCAAACAAATAAATTTGGGAGTGACCTTAAGCTATTAATCCTAACAATTGTGTTTTCTGTTTGGTTCCTGAAGACCTCAGACATTGGAAGCAAATCTTTAGGCAAAATATCCCAGTGGTTCACTTGTCTTGCTGTTAAGGGTCTGCCAAACCTTAAAAGAAGAAGAAAAAAGTTTTATTGCAATTTACTGTTGTTACTTCTTGCCAGGTCTATCAGAGACAAATGGAGTTCTTTCCTCTCTACACTGCCATATTATTACCACATTGCTTCTCAGTTGTATTTTTACAGGTTAGGATAAACTATCTCTACTCTTCACTTCTCCTTTGGAAGTCATATACTTTACATATTTTTCTGAATAAAGTAATGTTTCCTCCTTAAAGAGGAGTTCAGGTATGGGAAAGAGTCCATTTCAGAGGTGGAACTTGAGTCTCCTGACTCCTCAAATCAGAACACCTTGCCAAATTTTGGTCAAATATGAAAAGAAACACTACATGTCATCCATGTCAGCTCTGTAAACTCTTGAAATGGGATATTCACCAGGTAAGCATAGAAAAAATGGCTTAGAGGAAAAAAGATGATAAAAATAGGTATAAATATTTTTATAAATATACAGATTTTTATAGGTTAGGATAAATTATCTCTTCATTTCTCCTTTGGAAGTCACTTATTCCAGACCCTGGGTATTCTTACTCCTCTCTCTTGCATCATGCTTACATAGTACTTATATCTCCTAAAACATGGTACCCAGAAGAGGGCAGAATAATGCAGAGGGTTCACCAATGCTGAACAGAACAGAAACTTTACTTCAGGTGCAGCATGCCTGCAGACAATGCTCCTCTTTTATACAGCACAATATAACTTGCCTTTAATCAAAAGAGCTTGACATCACTGAATTATGTTCAACTTATCAGCTACAGTCTTTTACCTTTTTCAGCGGATCTGAAAAGTAAATAAGTTATTCCCATGTTTCATCAGTGGGGTTCATGTTAGTAGCTTAGGCAGGGAGTAGTGCAGAACCAATCCTGAACTCAGCCCCTCATTTACTTCTCTAAACTACCAGCTCCCTTGAAATTCCAAAACCATCCCTTCAGCATCCTAGCAGATGCTCTCAACTCTTTCATGAAGATCCATATCATTAACACACTAACTACTGCTGTCTTCAGACAGATGAGCCTCAGGACTATACAGTAATTCCCTGTGAAAGTGAAATGTTGAAAACTGCTGGATACAGTTTGCAAACCAATTTTGGACCTGACTTGCATTCATCTCCTCCAAGCCATTCCTCCCATGTTTACCTTGTAAATAACCCATTTCAAGAGCTTACTACAGGTCATGTGAAGGGCATCTAATGTTTCTTTTCACATTTTCACCAAAATTTGGTAAGCAAAAGTCAGGAGACACAATCCCACCTCTGAAATGGGACTCCTTCACACCACTGAGCTCCTCATCTTTAAAGAGGAAACATTACCTTATGCAGAATGGCAATGCTCTGTTTTCTCTGTTAACTGGGTTTTTATTAGATTTACTTAAGCACTCAGATTCCCCCGCAGCTGATCCTACCCACTTTTTAAAATTCAAATTCTGACTTACCAAGGGAACTGGAGGGCTGATAATTGTGGATCTGACTTCACGCTCTGACTTCATAAGATTAAACACAGAAGCCTAAAGACATGTAAGTTAAGTCACTGGTGGTATTCAGACAATACTATTCAAAAGGTTTTAAGCACACAGCACATGAGATTAGTACATCTAGAAGAGGATCCAAACAGATATCATTTTAAAGAAAGAAAGTATACTATATACTAAGTATAGCCTTCATTCATACACTAGAAAAGTAATCTGTTGTAAAAACTATTTTATCTGTTTGAATTTCCAATTGCTTTGGTTTTTGAGAAGTACTTTCCCAAAACATGAAATACTTAGTTTGACTTCAGTTGATCTTCAGGTCACTTAAATCCAGAACTTTGGAAAATAAACAGATACTTAACTCTTAGTCTTATCAAAAGCCATTAAGGTGACTAACCACATTTGAAAGTCTAAGCCTTGGCCTCTCTGATTCTCAAGTCCCCATCTGCAAAATGGTGACAATTCTTCCCTGCTATTTCCCATTGTATGGCGGCAAACTAGTCGGATAAGACGATCACAGAGACTATCTAAGCAACTACATTGGCTTAATTTTTGTATTTTCTTTTATAGATTTCAATACTTTTAAGACATTTGGGCTTCCTCAAGCAGTACATTTTCATGCAATACAAGATATGCATTTATACGCCCTTGTTTCTGAAAGTATTGCTCTTAATGCTGGCACAAGTGCAGCAGAAACAACAGTAATCAATTTGATTTGGCCTTATGAAACAAGTGTCATTTTGATAAATGATCCTAATTAAGTTAATATTTCAGGTAGAAAGTGTATTGAGTTAATGTGTTGGCACCTCTCTAGTTATAGTCAGACAAGTACAGATGTTGCAATAAAGTAGCAGTAGTACATTATTAACTTTGCAAGTCACTCAGTTTGCATTCACAGAGTTTGATCAAAGCCATAAAACTCAGCAACTGAAAGAAAATGCTGATTTTAAGTTTTAATTATTCAGCAACATACACAAGTAGTAGCTCCAGGAAGTTTCAAAGCTATAGGTCATTTCTTGATGATCCCTCTCCAGCATGGAAATGATTAATTAGTCTAGCAGAAGCACAGTACTTAGGGCAGAGAGTCACGTTTGTTTAGAAAACCTTGCTCAAACAGCAAAAGAAAAAACCTGTGTTTCTTCTCTTTTACATAAATCTAATTACAGAATGTCCTGTTAAGGCTAAAAGACACCATACATTTACATAAATCTAATTACAAGATGTCTTGTTAAGGCTAAAAGACATCATATGCTTATGCAGTGCTTTCTTATGCTTTGGAAGTCTTTGATACAAGATACACAGTTGGCAAATACAAGCTTGTTTTCCATTTAGCAATGGTAGCCGTTAAAATAACACACCAGTCATCTGCTCTGAAGTCAAAGCAGTCTTGCATTTTTCCCCATTTTTCTACTGAGTCCTCTGTAGCCCTAAACCAACTTATTGCACTCATCAATGTATTTAACTTGCAGCTACACTTACTACTAAAACACAACTCCCTTGCAGTGAGGGAGCTGCTTTTTTACCGAGCTCTCCGACGACAGGTATGACAAGTATGAGCATTGGCTTGCAGCCCAAGCACCGGTAAGAGCAGTTACGACACAGTCAGGTAGGTAACCACAAGCATCAGTGAGACTCCACGCAGGTCTGTCACTGCAAGCTTGTGGCATTCCAATACAGGCTTGAGTTAACTTCTGAAATAACAGTTTCCTCCCCCAGACACCACCAGGGCTACATGCCGCTTCTGGAATCGACAAGGAGCTGCCAGCCTGCTGTGCAGTAAGCAGCAACCAAACTCAAAGGCTCCTTCCCACTCTCAAAGCACATATTCTTGGAAACATTTCCAGAAGCGTAAAGACTGAAAGGGACAAAGCACCTCCTACCTGCAGCAAGTTTTAAAGTGGTTTCAAGAATCATGCCACAACTACTCAAACCCTGGGCCCTTTGGAAACTGTCTTCCCTCCTTTTATCAAGGTAGGCCTGCTAAAAACAAGCACGCGCTGAAAATAATGTCTGATGCTTCTTGTATCCAATTACCCGTCTCCTCGGGGGTTTCCTCTTGCAAGACAGCAGAGAGAAGTGGCTTATTGTATTTTCTTCAGATCCACAGAAAAGTTCCCTCTGGATTATAGAAAAAGATTCTGTTCTTGATACCAACTTGTCAAAAAGCAGGATATCCTCCACTAGGTGTTTACCCCACAGAAACAATCTTGACATTAGATCAGTCGACTTTCACATTGCAGACCATGAGGCAGGGGATCAGTCACCATGGTTCTAACATCTTTCAGACTGACACATCAACTAAGCCGGTCTAGAAATGGATGTACCATGGGCATGACAACAGATGAACATGACTTCAGGCAGCCATGCTGCTGTCAGATTCAGATAACTCAATAAAAAAAAAAATTAAAAATTGCACACCATAGAAAAATACATGCTTCTATACTGTAATGAGAACAGTCACATAAAGAGCAGAGATGGGGGAAAAATAACAATAAATTCAGTTGAATGTGACAGTAAAATACTCTCCTCTGGTCTCAACATAATGGAATATTCAGGCATCATTCTAGAAAACAGGTCAAATTATATAGCTACTTCCTTGATGCAACTATGTAATGAGTAGCCTTGCCAGTCTTAATGGTTCTAAAAATTATTTATATACACAACATAACCACGAGAACACCAAGAAAATGTCACTATTAAGGCAGACACATAAAGACATAGTTAGCTTGCCCTATTTTCCCCATAACTGTGTATTCTAAGAAACTTCAGCCACAAAAAAAAAAAAAAAAGGAAAAAATAATTCTAGAGCAATCAGGATGTGGGGCATGAAGAAAAGCACATGTACTGTTCCATTTATCACAAGATGAAAAAGACGTGTAAGAAGTGGCGGATGTATTGATAATTATTATTTGCAGCAATGCAGCATGAAAATAGCCAGGTAACCCACTTGGTGCAGAACTTAAAGTATCCTTCAACTATGAAGCATCTTTCTTGTAGATACTAGTATCTGACAACTCCACTTAGGTTTGAAAACCTCTATCAGGATTTCAACAACAGAAGCAAGTCAAATAAATTAAAATGACACAGCTCCATAGTGGTTGGTCCATACTCTTTCACTTACTAAAAAAAAGGCTGTTTTGACTTGTCATTCTGCATGTTCAGCACAAATACAAATGCCAGACAGGCACTGGAAACCTATGAAATTTCTCATATGATTTTTTTCTGCCTTTTTTTTTTTTTTTAAATTTCAAAAAGAAATGAAGTTTTCATTTTCTGCGAATTTTGCCAAAAAAGCACGGTATCTAACCCTGATATAACATCTTGCTGGATGGATGAGGAATATTAGGAGTCAAATATTTCTCCTCCCTCACAACAGTTGTCCCAATGTGGACAGATCTTGTAAGACAGTCCAATAAGTCTTAATGCTTTAAGATCATTAAGCAGTAGTACTAGAGCCAAAGAGATTGACTCATGTGCAAGAACATAGCAAATGACAAAGCGCTCTATACACTTGCATTCACTCTTCAGAGATCTGTTGATGTTCATTCTTGCCATCAGAAAGGGAACTACAAAGGAAACCAACAATAAACAAAGCTTCGTTCAACAGCACCAGAGCACTGCAGGTAGTACGAGATAAAGTTATCTATGTTGTTGCTATAGTAATAATAGATAGAAGGATTTCCAAGTGTCTCATTTACAAAGATGACTCTGCCTGTCAACATCTGGAATTTCAGCAATTTTTTCAGAAGTTGTGTTTTATCTTAGCTGTGAAAAAAAAAAAAAAGAGTACTTTGAGACAACTGATGTTTTCTATGCATCGAGGATATTTCTTGGTGCTTTTCTTAGAGGGACTGATCCTGGTTACATGGTTACTTCCCGCAAGAAGGAACAACTAAATACTAGGTTCTGCCAGTGGTAATGACACCACTGCTGATGGAGAGGATTAAAGAATTACCACCATCAATCACCGCACTCAGCTAGTGATGTCTGCAAACACAGCTTGAGGAAGCATGTCACGTGTAGAGGCTGACCTAGAGGCTGTACCAACTCCACCAACCACTCTTACAAGAACAGGCTTTTAACTGTTTGGAGGATAAACATTTTCACTTCTTCCCAAACCAGCATCAAGTTACTCATGCACCCAACACACAACTTTGCCTGGCTCCGATGCAGAGACGGTGCCAGTTTGCAGTGCTAGAGTGGCAGCCTGCAGAAGGGAGGCAAGAGTGGTTCATCTCTGCTCAATGCCAGGGATGTTTTACTGACACAGTTGCCATGAGTTTTGCAAACACTGGATGGCTAAAGCCTCAGATGCATGCTATTTTCCCCCCAAAATGACCCATCCAAGTTAGAGTTGGAATCTCTTCCTGTGAACTATGAGAAAATACAGGTGCTGACAACTACCTCTGAACTTCCCTGTCTTCACTGAGGAGGACCAAGACAGACAGAGAGTCCAATAGAGGAAGTGTATCCAGGCAGAACATGCAGCTTTCTATGGCTATCTGTAAAGGGGTTAAAACAGTGTGTAAGAGAAGAATTGAGCAGTCTGATGCTTTGATTTGGTGACAACTTGGCTAAGACATTTTTAGAGAGAGGAGGGGAACACATTTTCTGCTCTTAAAAAAAAATAAAAGAAAGAAAGAAAAAATAAAAAAGTTAATACAAAAGAGTCCTAACATTACTGTAGCAGTAAAGCTACTGAGGACTAAAACAGGAGACACCACTGGGATCATACACTACCATGACAGAAAGATATATGCGTCCTCATGTGGTACTGCAAGAGGGCACCCCTGTATGTCAGCTTGGCCCAGAATCAGTTGTTCCATTTCCAATCTTGAATACAACCATGTATAAAAAAGTGCAATTCATAAGGGAAGTGCACAGTAAAGAATTGTTTTGTTCATTACAAAAATAAAAATTGCCAAGGCCATAAAGATACAGGAAGAGAGTTTGAGATTTGGAATCTCAAAGAAAAAAGTTTCTATATCACAATTACTTCCACCTTGCTAATGGATAAATCTACCTTAAATATTCCTTTACACACATTGCATCTATAAAAGAGACAGAGTTCAATACCAATAACATCGGATGCTTAAACAGCAACCCACTATTTAGTTCAGTAATTTTGCTATTCTGCTTAATCACTTTTCAATGGAAAGAGCACATCTGCACTAAGTATCACTCAAAACAGTTTCTAAAAATGGGGTATTACAACCTCTATACTTTCTAAAAATGGGGTATTACAACTTCTATACTTCATCTTTACAAACTTTCTTTTGAAATTTTTCATCCCATCACAGATTGCTGAATATTCCTGCATTAGTGACTCAGAAGCAAGAATACACAAAAGTTGCAATTCATTTTACTGCACCATCTTGTGGTTAATAGTAGCAGGCACACAAAGAATGATCGAAACACTCTGTCAAGTGTTGACAAGACTTCTGCTCTGCCCAATGCTTTTGGGATTAAAACTGATGCTTTCAAATGCTATCGGTCTCATTCCATCAGTTAGGTTCCAACAGATGGTGGAAAGCACTGCAATTTCTCAGTTATTGGGTGTTTATTTGGTTATGCAGCAAGTTTTAAGTGTCCACAATCATCTAGCCTTGTCATCTTGCTTAACTCAGCATTTGACCTTCCCCTTGATCAGTTCACACTCCCTACAGACAGCTGTACATTATGAATGCAACGAAACCCACACCTAACCAAGTTCAGCCATTCAAGATGAGAATCTGGACTAAGTGGCATGTGGCATTGCAAAGGGGTGTACCACCTTACACAGAAACTCAGGTCTGAGACATCAAAGCAGAGGTCCTAGTTTAAGAAACTTAATGCATGATGGCTCCTTGAATATTCACTTCAGAGAAAACTGCAGGAAGTTTGCAAATAGACACAGTGATTATATTCCCTCCTAGAAACTCCTGCGCACATAGAGGGGGAAAGGACAATTTTCATACCATCAGCATGAAAGCATTTTAAAAAACAGTCCAGCACTTTTTACTGTTTTCCAGTATTCTTAGGCCAGACTGAAAAAACAAGCAACCAGTAAGTACTCTTACTGCCATATTTATAAATGTCTTAATGCTGCTTTTGAAATCAAGTGGGTTTGTTAAAACAAATACAGCTATTTTTCTATATAGGGCAGTCACAGAGATGAAAACCAGTAAACACTTCACTAGAACAGTAGATACATTCTTACAAAGATGAGTTTTTGATGACTATTAATGAATATTCAAGTAGTTAATATTTGGAAAGCATTAGGATTTGCAACTAAATGACAAAAAGCTGCACAGAATTTAATATTTTTCAATAAAATCATTTTTTTAAATTTTACAAAATATCAATAAAGTATTAACTTCCCAGGAGTGGAGAGCTGTTAGCTCATTCCAATTAGTGAATTTAAAACATTCTCATCTCCTTGAAAACCATTAGCCACCAAAATATTTATGCATAAGCTGTTACAAAAGCCACTTTACTAAAACTAGATAATTTTACTGTTCAACAGTGACAAATGAAGCAGATACCAGTATAAATGAAGAAAAGCGCTTAAAAGATCACTAAAGGGAAAAGGAGGGAGCACCCTTGCTATTGATGATATAAATGAAGACCCCTTAATAGGCTAAGTTTTAAATGGCATAGTTATTCATGGAAAGTTACTAACACAGTAAATCTGTATAAATAACTTTAAGTGTTCTAGTGCTGATTCAGTAACACTTACAGCCGTCAATGCAATTACTAGCTGTTAAACCTGAATAATGAGCTCTCATTTAGGCAACAAGCACAAATGAAAGAAAAAATGCTCAATCTTAAACTAGGCAGATTTTTCCTCCTTAAACACACCAGCCAATTAACAAATATTGTTTCAACATGGCATTGTTGCTCCACAAAAATTGCAATACCTCTCTGTTAGTCTACATATCTCCCAATCAACTTTTATCCCATAGGCTCACTGCCTGCAATTACTTTACCTACAATATTCAAATCACTAAACCGAAACCTTTTATTACTGTATTGTGTTCCTGCTCTGCACAAGACGAAGAACATGGAGCTTGTCCAGAAACACTTGAAATCCTCTTTCAGCTGTAAGTATCAAAAGCACCAGCACAAGGTAGTGCCCAGACCCTTATCAAAGGCATTTTAGCACATTCCTGTGATAGCAGTCTATATACCCTGAAAGACAGTTGTTAAGGAAAAAATTACCATAACTACTCCATGATAGGTTAATTTGCTTCATAAAACAAGTCTGTGTCTTAGGTATTTCTTCCTAGAGTTTACATCGGCATCCTTGATGTTGTATTAAAATGCTTGTACTGTCCAATCTGCAAAAAGACAAGGTGAATAAATCCAAATCTAAAAGTTATTTATAATATTCTAACTCATCTAAAATTATATTTAAAATTATTAAAACCTATGGTAGAAGATAATCTAACTAAAATGTGTTCTAGAAAGCTAAAACGATGTATTAAAAAGCAGCACATATCTTCTAATAAAATTGTGAATTTGCACCAGTAGCTGACGTACATGGAACTACAAATTCCCAAAGTGGTAACCCAGTTTTGCCAGCAGCATTCTCTTCCACAGGACAAGAGGCAGATTTTTTGTGTTTATTTTGTTCAACTGGTTCCACTCATTGCCTAACTCCTTCATAACTAAGGATCTGACTGGGAACCAAAGAAGCAGGAAAACTTTATGCACTTTCACATGAAGAATGAGCATCTTGAGGTGGACATGACAACACCTACACACACGCTCCCACACGCAGGAGTATGAAAACACGTCTGATGAGAAACAATGGAATTACTATAGTGTACTTTTAAGGAGACTTTTGAAAGATGAGGTAAAGGCAATTTCACAAATAGAGGAAAAAACTGCAGAGTTCTTAGTGTAGTATTAGCAGGAACGTTACAGATATGATACAAGAAAACAAGAGGAATTGTGAAAAAGATTTTTAAAAAGTGAAAGGATTACTAAGTACAAAAACATAGGAGAAGAGGAAAAGATTATTTTCTTAAGTCTAACATTCTTTTCAGAAACATAAGCAGTTTAATATGAGACAAAAAAGAGAAGAACAGGTTTAAGGGGGAAGAATGCATACATGACAGACCATAATAAAATGGATAGAAATGCACTCCTCTCTCTACTTGTTAACTTTTTCTACAAAGGTATATAAATGAAGGCTTGGTTTCATTCACTAATAAAAAGCATATGTAGAATTTTAGAACTTAACATATTTCTACTTAGGTTCACACAACCATTTAGCTTTGATGAGCACTGCATATATTTCACATCCAAGTGAACAGCACAGTTAATAAGATAAAGTAATTTTACAGCAGCTTCTCAATTTAATCAATCCATATTAGGTTCCAACATGGATGTAAAGAGAAGATTTGTTACTTCAACTGCTATCTCCGAAATACAATTAAAGCCTCTTTCGCTGAAAAGCACTCTAAGGTGCACACACACAACCCAGGATCTGATGGACACACAATTAAATAAATTAGACTTTCAGAACAAAATAATTCCAAATGTTAAGAAATGCATTTAACAAAAACAGCCTTCCAGAAAAATCAAGCCTTGCTCAGGCATTTTCAATCAAACATCAAAAAGATCATTTGAACATCAGTTTACTTGCATCAACTAAAAGTCCTTTCACTCAAGTAAGTGGCAATATTACGGCCCTTCCTGGCTTGCTCTTGTCAGCATTTTGTAAATAATCTTTAAACAATCTCTGGCATACACTTTGACTTACTCTTCCAGGATCTGGACTAGGATGAATAACCTTTGCAAACATTTTTGGAGAAGTAAAAAACAAAAAAAAAAAAAAAAAAAGAGGGAGGAACCAGACATCTAACAAGGCATTAGAATAATTTTATCTCATGCCTCTTCCCTTCATGGCCCATATCAGATTGGGTTTATTATTTTTGCTCTTTTTAAAAATAAATACTGTATTCTACTTTTGGTACTCAAAGTCCTACTTAAGACAAGCAAAATCCCTAGAGAAAATTCAAGAGATGAATGTTCAAGACTTCTGAATACAAAGTAAGTTCAGAGTTACTTTGATATAGTAAGACTGGTTTCTTATTACCACATATAGATAAGTAACTTATGTTAGTGACAGTTTTGATCCTCCTTACCACCCCCCACAACAATTAGCATATATGGAAAGGAATGAAGAATATGTGTGGGAGGGAGAGAAAGTCTAGATTCCAAGTAGTATCTACAGTGAATTCAACTTCAGGATTTTTATGCTTTATGACATACAAATTCCATTATCAAAGAATCAGATGTGGATGTCTGTTTTGTTATGGATTTCATGCTTCCTCTTTCTTGAATTTGGATTACTTACCCTATACACAGGGCATACAATGAAAGTCAACAATAAACACATGGCAATGTATTTAGGAGAGTCACTGCCCAGAAATGAATTATGAAAACAGAAGTATATGCACACTATATCAGAACGAATATTAATCTTGACTATCTCCAGAAAGCAACTATCAAGACAAATGACATCCAAATGGGTAAGACATTCCTACTCCTTAATTCTTTCTGACAGTACTGAAGGCTCCTTGGAGTGAGAATTTAAGCTTTTTATAGCCTATTAAAGATTATAAATTCACAGTTATTAAACAAGGAAAGGGACTTCAGTTCCCATACAAATGGCTCAATGAAGCTGAAAGTGCAGTTGCTGTTTAAATCAAACTTGATCTAAGCAAACAAAACCAAAGGACTGGAGGGTAGCAGGGGATCCACATATACCATTATGTAATTCATCGGTGTGGACTCCTTTGTAATACCACACACCATAAATCTCTAAAAATCCTGACATCAAAGTGAACTCAAAGAAATGCCAGACAACAGATCTAATACAGAGACACCGAAAAGAATTAGAATGGTTTCCATAAAAGAAGAACAAGAACAAACAAGAACAATCTATTATCTCATCAAAAAGTTGTCAGCCTCTGTGGTGTGTGTGTGGATAGTTAATAATCTGTCCCCCATGTAGAAGAGGACAGTCAGTAAAATAAGTCAATAAAAAGTCAACAAAACAAGTGTCAATGAGTAAAAACAACTACATACTGTATAAGACTTCAGCAATGATTGCCAGAGTTAGTTAAAGTCAAAACTCGGAAGGGACTGACGTTAATGGACTTAAAACAATTAATGAAATATAGATACCCAACTGCTTCTGGCAAAACAGAACTGAGGAAGAGAGAGCATAATCATATCCCACACTGAACCTACAGATTCCTTTGGCTTTTTTTTTTTTCTTTTTTGCCCTTTTTTTTTTCTGGTTTTGCTGTTTGGATGGTTTTGTTTGTTTTTTTAATTTTAAAGGTCTGGTAGTGAGCACAGCTAGCTCACTGTCATCTAGGCAGACCAGACGATTTCAACCAGCATGGCAAATCTTATTTTTCTGTATGCTTTTCTCTGTACTAGTGTGCATCTTGCCAACAATGACGTAATTCCCAAACATCCATAAATCAAGTTACGTATGCGACATTAGAAAGCCCTCAAATTAGAAAAAGACCACTAAAAATATAAGCTATCCAGCAAGTCTGCTTTGTACATCTCTGAATCACAAAATTTTGGTTGGACAGGACCTCTGGAGGTCACCCAGATCCAAACACCCGGCTCAAAGCCAGCCTGATCAGATGGCACTGGGCAGCATCTACTCGTGAACATTTCCAAGGACACAGACTCCACCACTGCACATGACATCCCGACCCAGTATTTTGACCGCTCATGCAGTTAAAAAACACCCTAAGTTTCCTAGTCCCCAGATGCAACGTCTCACATGCCTCACTAGCTGCCGAGCCCCTTCGCAGGTCCCCGAGGTCGCATGCTGCAGCCCCACTAATCACCCATGGGGAGGTACCCCTAATAACACCAGCTGGTTCTGGACAAGGTTACCCCACCTGTGGGCAACATCAGGGCTGAGTCTGTCCCACCACCACACTGCTGCCCAGGAGGCCTCTCAACACCTGCACCCCTGTCTCATCATCCCCAAGACCTCTCTGACCACCCAGCGGCTACAGCCACCCACAAATGCCCCCACACCCAACCTCTTCAGCTGCCCTCAAAACCCTCCTCCTGATTGCCAGCACCTCTAGGTCACAGACCTCCCATACATCCTCCAACCTACATGCCCACCCCATTCCCCACATTCAAGCACACCCCAAGCCCCACATTCCCTCTGAGCCCACCTCAGCACCCAATGCCTGCTGCTCAGCACACTCAACTGCTGCACGTGTCCTGGGAATCTTTTCTTTTTCACTGAAGTAGCAATCTTGAAATATAATTAATGTACACAGTACCAAGAGCATCAACTGTGCAAAACAACAGAGAAGCATCTTCCATTGTCGAAGCTCTGCACAACCCACAGAAAGACCCAAGTTGTCTAGAAGAGCTGATGGAGAGGGGAAAGACACAAAACGCATTTGCTAACAATGTCCCAGGCAGGAGCAAAAAGGGGACGACCAGCACAGGAATATGAGCTAAACACTGTATAGAGAGACAAAAAAAAAAAGGAAGTACCTCTTTGCTTACAAGCAGAAAAGGGACATGTATTTAACCAGACACTTATTAGCCAGAAGCTAGGAGAGTCTGAAAGTGCACAGGATAGTCCCTTTTCTAATAGCTATGAGAAGCTGGTTGTGGGGTTTTTTGGTGTCTCACTCGAGCATTGCCTCTAGATAGCATGGCTTTCTATTTCAAATACCAACTGCATCTAGTCTTCAGTCTGGTAGGCTCTTCAAACCTTATGACTGGGTGGTGGGATTGACGCTTGGGTGGGTGGGAGATACTTCCCTACTCCTTCTGTCTGCATGTAGCAGGATTAAAACAGGAGATAAGGGTGAGGTAGGAACATGACACAGAAAAACAGAAAAAAGCCAGTAAGAATAGCAAGACTGTGGCATACAAAACCAAGGAAGAGATTCCGCAAATTGCAACCAGGAAGGAAAAAAAGAGGAGGTGGAAAAAAGTAGGAAAAAAAAAAAACAAAGAAGAGACAGCAAAAATCTTTGCGCATAAAGTAAATCAGACATTTTTGCAGTAGCAAAGTTGATTTACAATGCCACCCATTAAACACAATGCTCCAAAACCAACTCAACTGGGGTAAAGAAGCACAGCGTTTTTTTTCCCCTTGTTATTTTGAGTTCATTTCTTCATGGGGAAGGAAGAGATTAGTCAGAGATTTTAAAGGATGGATGATTTGTCTAATGCTTTTTACCTCCTTAGGACTGCATCCCTGATGTTTCCATATGCATGCTTCTCCCCTGCTTGAAAACATCATGCGTGAAAACTGGTGAATCCTAAGTGCAAATTGTGATGGCAAATGTTAAAACATGACAGAGGCACAATTTCATTTAAAATTTGATCTGAGTGTGATCTAAAGCTGCATCTGTATAGGAAATTTTTACAGCTACTAAGCTCAACTGATTGATTGTAACCCATGGCACTAATCAAGCTGGCAGAAGAAGCAACGGTCTCAGCCCTCCTAGCCCCAGTAGTTATCCTCACACTGCCTTCCTTTCCATATATGCAGCTGTATGAAGGTAAAGATAGACAATTTTAATTGAGATAGATCCCCAAACCGATTCAATTCACAGCTTTGGGAAGTTGGGGGAGGCAGGGGAGAGAGAAACAAGTACTGGCACAGTAACTGAGATGAGGGAGAAGAGTGCATGACTTTTTTGAAAAAATGCCAGTTTATCCTGGCTTGAAGTCTTCTGCTGTAGTTTCATACCCATTTTGAAGCAGCTTACAGGACTAACATCTAGGTGAAATCCTAAAAGATCTCCTCTGAGACAGTAACGATACAATAATGTGTTTAACCACAGCACAACCACTTCTTAAAGATAAAACAGTAAGGAAGACATCCTGTACTATGTACCTAGTCCCATAATAACCCCTCATCATCTTCCTTAGTTTTAAAAATAAAGGACCTTTCCTTTGCAAGACCACATTTCCAGAAGCAGCTGTGAATAACTGGAGTGTACTAGAATTGAAGGCATCTAGTTGTTTAAAAGTCACAGGCACAGATAGCCAGCTTCCCAGACTGGGAAAAGGAGACAGAACCTAGATAAACCAAATCCATATACAATATAAAACCTACATAAATTAGGCACAGTGGATTTTGCATGATAGTCGTATAAAAGTTCAGTGGAGAAAATAAATGTCAGTGATGCTGCTCACTGAGGAACACAGAAATTCCCAAGCTAGTGTTAATACAGATTTCTCACCTGGATTCAGATGCACTGTTTTTGACCAAATAAGCCCTACCAGGCCTGGTTTGTACAGAAGCTGTGTGACCAACGCTGCTTATGTCCTTTTGTATCACTTGCTATTCTGACGTTTGCACATGTGCAAGGAAACAATCTATTTTTTCTGCACTGACAGTGTATTTCATTCACACTAGGATAATCCAGATTTTGGACCACAAGCATTTCTGTAAGAGAAATAAATGAGAGAAGATAGTGTATCCCTGTATTAGCTCAGACTAAGATGGGAACAAAAAAAAAAAAAAAGAACACAGTTTAAGTTTTAAGGAAGCATACAGGTTACCATACCCAGGTCTCGGGAAACTCAAACACACGTTTTGCTGAGAAAACAGATGGAACACTTGCAAGCGCCAGTAAGTACTTACAAGTGAATTTTGCCTCAGCGGAAAAACCTCTTCCTCCTACAGTCATCAAAAGCAACCACACAAAAGCAACCACAGTTGTATAGTAATTAAACAGCTGTATTATTGCCATGAAGCAGGTCTCTTCCCCCGCCTTCCCACCTCCCACACCCAGATATATGACTAAGGAGTTTGAACAAAGGGTTGACTTTTCCTTTCCACATGACCAGTGCCTTGAACTTATGCTAAGGATACACTGCATGTCTTTGCTGCACACTCTGCCATCACTACAGGCTACCACAAATGAGAGGGGATTTAACAGGGACAGTTACACCGATGTTTACTGCACTGGGGAACCAGTCCACCTCTAGTCCACAACTCAAGGTAAACACAATAAAACTACAGCATTTCAACAGTTTTATTTGATCTAGCATCCCAATATATGAAAATACTCCAGGATAAAACTAGAAAGCTTCTTGTGTGATGGGTATTCTATTATAGAACAGGTCAAACAATGAGATGCTCTCAAAGACTCCTTGTAAAAGCATTCATAACATTCCAAGGATCTGAGTTAACACCTTGTAGAACTAAAGTATTAATTAGGCAACAGTTTGAGAGATGTCAACTACTATAAAAAACTGCTGTGGGCATAAAGGGCTTTGATTAAACTTACTCTCCATAGGCTTATACATAAAATTAATTTATGATATCCTTCAAATAAAACCCTGCTACATTTCAATAATCTTCCAACTAAACATTTTTAAATGACACTTTTTTTTTCAGAAGTTATCCATGACAGATTCAGAGCAGATATGAATAAATTTTATCACAAAAAATAAGCTTTACTGTTCTGCTATCCAGACTGGTAACTTAACTTTCTTACATAAGGAATCGTTATTATATGATTAAAACAAAACTTTGATTTTCTAAAGTGTGTTTTTTTCACTACTCATTCTAGCTTAGGAAAGCAATGCTGAAATTCACATGCTAAAATACTTTATTAGTTTGGAGGGGTTAAGTCTTTTTTTGTATTTGTTATCAATTAAGTAGAGAGGAGGTTTGGGTTCATTGGGGGGGTGTTTTGTTTTATTAAGAGTTAGGATATAATTCTTACCACATTTTGCACACTACTTCAAGATACAATACTAAATTGGACACAGAAGCACACAGGCCAGTACCTTCACACAAATAAGCATATGTACCACAGATGACTGGATATGAAAAATCCTCAAACAACTCATTTTTGTAAATAAGTGAATGTTATAAAAATAATCAATTGCACACCAAAAAGCTTCAGAGGTAGACACAGGCACTAGAAGAACAACCCAAAGCAACCTATATAAACTGGTTACTTTCGAGAAATACAATAAAAATTCTAAACTTGTAACAAAAGCTTCCTGTCTGGGACCTCTTGGGCAGAGGACACTCCCAACCCGGACCACAGAATCATAGAATGGCTTGGGTCAGAAGGGACCTTTGAAGATCACCTAGTCCAACCCCCCTGCCATGGGCAGGGACATCTTTCACTAGATTGGGTTGCTAAAAGACCATGATCATTCCGTGATACTAAGAAACACCCATATGATAAGGTCTTTAAAGAGTAAATCACAGAATGAACAAACATAAGGAAACTATATTGTGTAGAGCAGACAAAATTTCAGAGTACGGTCACTTGTTCATAAACGCTTAAACATTCACATACTCAAAATGAAAATCAAAGTTTTAAAATAAGAGACAGTACGCAGGTCACACATTCACAACTTTGTGGTTTCTTGCTCGACTGGTTATAGCGTACCCAGACTACTTCAAAGTTTAGCTGACTGTGGTGGGCTGACCTTGGCTGGATGCCAGGTGCCCACCCAGCTGCTTTATCACTCCCCAGTGTGGGGAGAAATTAACATGGAAAAAAAAACAAAGTCGTGGGTCAAGATAAAGGTAGTTTAATAAAGCAAAAGCAAAGGCCATGCACAGAAGCAAAGGAAAACAAAAGATTTATTCTCGACTTCCCATCAGCAGGCAATGTCCAGCCACTTTCCAGGAAGCAGGGCTTCAGTACACTTAGCAGTTGCTCCAGAAGACAAAACAATGTAGTAACAAATATGCCCCCCGCCCCTTTCTCTTAGCTTTTATTGCTAAGCAGACATCATATGATAATGGATTATCCCTTTGGTCAGTTTGGGTCAGCTATCCTGACTATGTCTCC
This sequence comes from Stercorarius parasiticus, assembly GCA_013396915.1. Lineage (NCBI taxonomy): Eukaryota > Metazoa > Chordata > Aves > Charadriiformes > Stercorariidae > Stercorarius > Stercorarius parasiticus. The sequence continues at coordinate 367,954 of VWZL01005515.1, read as the reverse complement.
TCCCAAGATATTACCCATCCCTAGTGTACCCGTTGAAGGGAGAATTTTGGAGAGACAGCCATGATGCTAAGCCAGCACTGCTCAGCAGTAGCCAACACACTGGTATGTTATCAACCCCTTTCTAGCTACCAATACAAAGCACAGCACTATGAGGCTGCTATGGGGAAAATTAACTCCATCTCACCCAGACCCAAAACCCTAACATTTTAACAATGGATTCACAGAAGGACCAACATTACATAATTTTATCTGCTTTAAGGTATAAGAAAAGGCACTGACCATCCATTCACAACACTGGCAAATGGAAGTTAAAGAGTAGCCAAGGCGTTTTGATTAACATTATACTGAATTCAAAAACACTCCAAAAAACAGTACCTCCAATTTTCCTTCAGCCTTCAGCAGGATACTCAAGTGATAGAAATAAAACAGATACATGAAACAGATAAAACAGAGAGAACAGTTGGAATACCTTCTTAGCCCTTATTCTAAACACATTTCTTAACTATTAAACTGTTTCCAATTTATTGCCCAACGAGTCAATTTACGTCCCACTGAGACATTGTTTTTAAAAACAATTCCATCCATTCCATCCATAACGTTACTTCCACCAGAAATGGACTTCAATATCGATACAAAGACGACTGCTAATACAATCACCTCCTATTATTTTCACTTTAATTTATACCGTAGTAGTGTCTAAAATGTAGTAAAGGCAAAAGACTTACCAGAGTTTTTCTTTTCTGCGAGTACACTATGAACACTACCTTATAAATCCGGAAGATTATTGGGTCAAATTGCCTTCCCGTGCATTTTATGCAAAGCAAGTCCCTCTCAAATATTGTTTTATGTATTTAACTTTATTTTAATTTAAATTAAATTTTAAAAATAAAAACAATGATAATATAAGAAATGCTGGTCTTATTGAAGATTCAAAACTAGAGCTACAGTTTGGGCTACACATGTGCATAGGAAAACAATGCAAATGTGGGCTGTGGATAACAGTGCCTCCCATGAAAACTCTCAGTTTCCAGTAATTCTACTACAGAAGTGCCTCAAACACTTCTGGCACTTTTATATAGCTCTCGATGAGTTTTCTTTCCATGACTTTGTCTAGTCCCTTTTTAGAGGCTGGTTTCAAAAGGAGCAAAGCCTAAGGTACATAACCGACTCCTTTACTTTTTCTCACGACACTAAGAAAAGTAATTTTTAAAGCCACAGAAAGTATACCAAGACTACTGAAACTGGTGTTTTCTTCTTTTTAAAGTTACACTGAAGTCTTCATGCAAACTCCAGGGAAGTTTACAGCTGGAGAATTTGTTTTAAAGCAGCTAAGGGTTACTTCCCTGTCATATTTACTTGCAGAGATAGAATGCTTGCTTCCTTCTTGAAGTGTTGTGATGGCATTAAAAGTATTTTCTACAATACATATTTGAAAGTGTTTTTATCTAACGATAAGCCTTTCCATAATAATTTCATGATGATACTCTCATAGGAATAATAAAATGTTATAAATACAAGATGACTTGATGTTGTAAGTGATTACTAACAACATTTCTATCAGACAAGAAATAAACTGCATGCTGTTATTCATGCAACTCCTAATCAAAGACAAGAATCTCTTGAGAACTGCCAAAAAGAAAACACTCTTGCTGGTGAAGTATAAAACTAAGAAATATAAGTCTTTAAAAAGCAAAAGAGCTGGGAAATGAAGATTTTCTATGAATTAAATATGACAACAGATTATCTTTCAAGCACAACGAAGCCCTCAAAAGAGGCACACCTTCCAGCTTTGAAGGCGGCTGCAGAGAGCATACTGGTTTTCACACTTACCTTCTCTCTTACAAACAACATACTGTTAGTACATCTATTTGCATCAAGACAGACAACGAGGGGCTAAATATGAAGAGTGGCAAGAGAGCTAACTGGTATGTACCACAGTATGGGGAAGAAGGAGGTAACGGAATAACTTCTAGAAAAGATAAAGAAGATTTTGAAGTAGAAATTTGAACAGAACAATGACTCACTACATTCAACTCAGTTTGTCTGACCTGGAGAAAATGGCTCAACCTAGTATTTGGAAGCAAAGAACCACCACAAAATTTAATTTTCATTTTAAATTGCTAAGCTGGTCTGTTTCAAAAGCTACACATTTAACAGCTTCACATATATAAGAAATATTTTTCTGACTTTTCAGAACACTTAAGGCTACTAACCTCTTCTCTTTTGCAAACTTTCTAGTTACACATGAGATAAGGCAAAGATTCACAGACATTTTGGTTGAACTTTTTTACCCAACTTGCTTCAGTTGCTGACAATGCACAAACATAGGACTTCCTACCAATTCTTGGAAGAATATTTTTTTGGTCCAAAGTTACCCTGAGAAGAGCATCCCAACTAGAGGCAAACCCATCACCAAGGATGTAACATATACAGAAAAGTCTTTCACACAAGATACAGATCAGATATTTACTAAAGTATCCATTTGCAACGGTTACTCATTTATTCCAACACTGATTATTTTCGCTCCCTTAAGTAGTCAGCGGCAGTATTTTTAATAGTATATAATAAAACTTGGCAAGGAGTACTCAAGGAATTAAGTCTGGAACACCAGGTTCACACTGCTGATTTGGCAATGAAACATTAATGGAAATCTCTTTTAACTCCATGCTATATGTGCCTATTAATTTGGGACCAAACACCTTAAACACAAGTTTCCTCAGGCCACTGAATTTCTCTCAGTATTTTATTATTAGAGGAAAAACAGGTTATACAGCATGGCTAAATTATTCCTATCATATCCCATTACCATTTGCTAGTAAGCTTTGTCAAGCTTTCACCAATAAGGCTAAAATTTATCTTGCTTACTGTCTGTATGAGGTTTAGGGGATATTTTGAGGAAGAAGAACAGCAGAACAACAAAATGAGAGACAGATGTACAGGAAGTAATGTAAGGGAAAAAAATCTGTGAAACCAGTTTTTGCCCCCCTAAGAAAGATTAATAAAAAAAAAAAAAAAATCTGTCTGTACTTAAGAAAAAAACTTGAAATTCTTAAGCTATGAAAAGGGAGCTTTCATGAAAGATAACTGTGATGTCAGGAATTTGCCTTTTTCTAATCTCAGTGAGAACTCATACAAACATGACAAAGTTTGAAAAAATCATAGTTGATAGATGCTAGAAGTCCTCTAAGGCATCTAGATTTTTAACAGCATCTTCAGATATTTTCAATTAAAACGAAGTATTATTGAAACAAAGCACCTATGATTACACTCTGGCTTGACAGGGCTCTCTTGGGGTTTTTACTTTTGGTGGCCAGTACATCAGCCCCCCGTGTTGAGCATGCTGTCTATACACCACCACCCCCTACCAGAGAAACAGAAGGTGCACTGCTTACAGCTCTGGACTTATGATCAACTATTCTTCTGCCTCAACCACAAAGTCATTGAATTTGACCTATTATGGTTTCTCATCCTACTGATATGAGAGGGGAATGTCAACATATAATTCCTCTTTTCATCCCTTCTATCGTAATAGTTGCTCCCAGCTCTAGAGAGGCCATAGCTAGTTCACACACTGCCCTCACAGTAACTTTTTACCAGCTGCATGCTGGAAGCAGTGATCTGACTAGGGATAAAGTCTGGACAAAGGAAGTTTGCTTAAATGTAAAATTAATTAGAAGCTTTATAAAGGTTTGTAATACCCAAGTTCTCCCATATACAAATTTTCTTGTATATGCCTAGATCTGACTCCCTGTGCACCTATACTTTAGGAACATCCTCTGTGATCTTCAGAGAACCCTTGCCTTGGTCACTGATTAGGAAAGATCCATCCTAGAGATAAATCAGAGTTTAACAGGTCCAGAGGTCCTGAACACGGAATGTGGTGGTTTTTACTTCTCTTGCCTCCCTGTTCATAAGATCTTTTCCTTACCCACCTTTTCTTCTTTTATCTCTTTCTGTCTGTGGTTTAATTGGAGTCTTCTTCAGGTAAGACTAAATCTTTTCCTGTCAGTCTGCAACTACAGAAGCAATCAAAACCAGCATCTTAAAAAGCCAGATGCTGCAAGAAGCTTGGCAGGTCTTCAAGTGGCTAATAAAACTGTATTCTGTGCCAACCTAGGCCAGAAACTGCAAAGTAAAGAGTCAAACACTAAAACAGTATTTTTCCTTTTAATCATTCATATTGGATTGAGAACAGCCCTGCAAAGGAGGACTTAGGGATATTGGTAGATGAAAAATTGGACATGAGCCAGCAGTGTCTGCTTGCAGCCAGAAAGCCTGGGCTGCATCAAAAGAAGGATTGGACTAGACGAACTTTGAAGGTCCCCCCCAACCCAAACCATTCTGTGACTCCTTGATTCTATATTCTTGTGCTTTCCAGATCATCTCTTGACCTTAAAAAAGAGTGTTGAATTTTTTTTGTGAGGTACTCAAAACATTACAGCAATGAGCACCACAGAAAAGTCCACACAGAAATTAATAGCCTACAGTAAACAGAGCCTGAGGCTCACAATGAACAACCAGGCTGAGATAAATATTGACTAGCGTCTTAGCAAGTGAGTATCATCTGTCCTCTTCACTGAATGAGGCAGGACTTGGCAGGAAAAGAAATGCACAAGTGATAACGCAACTGGAGGCTGTATCATGCTGCCCATGCACAAGGGGACAAAGGGGTAAATTAGAAACACACCCACCACCTTAGTTATGGTATTTCTTAAGTGTTTGATGTCAATTTAATATAGTCTGTGCTTATAATTAGCACTGCTGCCTTTCTACCATCAAAGTATATTAACAATGAATTTAGAAGCTTCTTTAATCAGCTCATATCATTCATTATATTACTATGCAAGCAGGAAGGAAACATCAAAATACTGAACATCGTAGTATTCCACTCTATTTTTATCGACATTTTATCCTTCAGTTTTAAAAATCCTCAAATGTAACCTATTAAAAATAAACCATTTTATTAGAGGTTTTGTTTGAATGCATTAGACTTCAAGTAACTTATATGTGCAAACATTCACACTACCATAATGATCAAGCATTAAAGGAAAACAAGCATTTTGCCTGAGGAACATTTATGTACTTACAGATGTGTACAAAACTAAACTAAATCTGCCTGTGTTTCTCCACAGAGACAGATGCAGCCTCCACTGGTAAGACACTTAAGGTGTAAACAGAAAAACAGATTTCAAAGTGTTGAAACACTCAGTTTTGCCTCTTAGGCAGATTCTTTCCTTCTGGCCATATTTCAGCTTTCCCAAAATATATAACAGATATGTAAGTTATTAACATACCAAAAAAAAAAAAAAAAAAACCACTAATCAAGTTAGCCATAGATTCTACAAAAGACATGGTATTCTGAATTCTGTTCTCAGGTATGATACTTTTCTGTCCGTAGTTTAATCACAATAGCATCTTGGATGTGTAATGTGACCTTGAAATCATGAGGCATCAATAATATACACCTTGTAGAAACAGAAATTAATACAGTCCTAGAAAATCCATGAAGTCAAACTTTTGGGGATGGAAGAGAAGTACAATTATTTCTCTGCCTACATATATACCACTGTAATATTTAAGACCACCTCAAAAGTGGACTTGGACTGTGTGTTAACTGGGTATGCAAAGTCACTTTTACTCAATCCAGTGATTCCTAGAAGACATTCAGGGCCAAATAAGATTCAGTAGTTTAAATGCAGACAATGCAGTCTGCATCAGAATGCTCTTTCAGGCATTCTAAGGTAACACACCCCCCACCCCATCTCCAGGTTTTGCTTTGAAGTACTGCAGGTCTCCTAGAAAAATCTGCATTCCCATCTCATCTACCAGCCAGCTGTAAGTGCCTAGCGTACCCTGAAGGGAACTAGAACCATCAGCTAGTGGACTAGGTGGACTATCTTAAAGACATTTAAAAAGCCTCTCAACAATGTTTATATTAAATCAATTCCTGCCTTCAGCTCTGAAAATGGAGTCCCTACTTGAAGGTAGCCATCCACAATTTCTAGTCATTGTGAAAATGTGGTACTCAAAAAAGTTGTTAATTCCAGCCTTATCCTCACCTATTCTTCAAGCTATTACAAGTTTTATTTACATTTCATACAGCAGGGTTTTCTTCTTTGCTTGGTGCTTCTGTCATTTAGTTTCTTCTCTTTTCTTAAGTGACTGACTGTTTTCCCCTGGAGTATACTCTGCTGTCCTCTCCCAATCCCTCAACTGCCTTTACACTTATAAAAAGTTATGCATAACAGACCATCATCAGTGATCAAGTATACGAGATTTATTCCACATATAATCAAAATACATTTAACGCCTTTTAAACCTACAAATCCAAACCACAATTGACACTTACAGTCAAAGCACATATATATTATAAAGCTGGCTTCCTTAGTAATGCCAAACTAAATAGTAATAAGTAAGCAATAAGAAAAACAAAGGGATGGACATTTCAGGAACTGTGCAAAACAGTACTGATTAAGGGCCATAAGTATTCACTCTCACTTCCAATCTTCAACAAAATCATCTTCCTGACCTCAGTGCAAATCTGAAGATGTCTGCTCATTTCTAGAAACATTTGTACTAAAAATGATCAGCTCCTGAAACTGTAATGATATTCTCTTTGTCATCAAAAGAGTAGATTACTATGAACATTAGTTCACTCTGCATAAAAAAACCTGTTCAATATTTTACTTTTTATAATCTTTAAAATTATAGAAAAGCAATGTCATTAGCTAGTATTTCAACACTGATTTATTTCCTGCTCGATTCCATAAATAATGTCCAGAAATAGACAAAAGATAAAAAGCGATCTGACAACTAGTTTAAAAAAATAGGTCAAAAACATTTTCTACAATTTTCTCTAACAAGAAAATAATGGCTGCTATTGTAAATCAACTAGACCTTTGCGAAGTGGTTTGCAAACCTTCCTCTGAAAGATCAGTGATTCGCATAAAGTTCTTGCTGCTAATATCACCTGCAAGTCAGTGAAGTCTGAGCCGCTGCTCGTTTTACTGAAGGTCAACACTGCCAGTTGCCTTTTAGTCCCTCGCCAAAACAGTTAGCTTAAAACAGATTTGCGCAAATCTGTAATTTCAACACCCCCCAGAAAACTGTCAATATCAAATTAGCTGTTCAACAAAGCATAGGTTTAAAGAAGCTGCTCCTCAGTCATTTTAGACTACTTTATCCTACTTCAGAGGATAAAGTTGTGGAAGACTTATCAAATAATCTGAAGCTCATGGTTCTGTGATATCTCTGAAGCAGTTAGCTGAGGGTTTTAAGAAGAGAGGGATACACAGATCTTGTCTTGAAAGTAAAAGGCAAATTATTTTGACTAACTGGTAAATTATTTTTGGATCACTGTATGAATACATCAATTAGAAGGTGAGTATACCTCATATTGTATCAAGGAAACCAAATAACAGTAAACCTCTAAACTTCTATATTTGAGAAGAGTTTCCTTCCACTGGTATCACCAGTGGTGATCTCAGGGTGGCCTTTGAATCTTCATAGCATAAATTGTAAATTTAGTTAGTGTGATTTGCTACAGTTGAAGCATTTGAGTCAAGCAGTCTGAAACACTGAGATAAGGGGAAGCAAGCAATAAAGTAGTTAAGACTGCTCCGTGACCTGACCTTCCCATTTATTACCATTTCTCAATAGCAACACAGGACTACGGGAAGATATAGATAAGCATTCATTCCATTTTCTGAAACAAGGAGATGCTGCTGATGTCGAGATTTTAAATCTTATCCAACTGTGGAAATTTGCATTCTCTGCTACACGTAACTATTTAAAAACAAACAAACAAAAAACAACACAAACAAACAAAATGAACAAAAAAACACCAAATAACTGTCTTTTGAGGAAATATTTTCCCCTTCCCTTTCGCCCAATAGCCAGAAGATGCAAATGTAGGATACATTATTTGATAGGACTGTGCAGTATATGTGACTGAATGGCAAAGGCATGCAGCAGGGACACTTACAGAACTGTAAATAAAATACTGTGTGCGCTGGGGGAATAGTTTGCCTACAGGCTAGGCAATAACAGACATATTTAGCATTTCCTAAATTAGAACAGATTAACTTCAGACAGTTTCATTTACCCATGCCTATAAACGTGAATGGCCCTTAATTCCATATAAATCAGAAATAATGTTTTTCTTGACTTGTCAGCATTGAAACACCACTCTTTTGAGAGGTTCTGCCTCCTTAAAATACATGAGCAGTGTGTCGGTAAACACCTAGATACATTTTCTCTGTGCCAGTAGGGATTTCCATTGTTGTTGTTCTTGAGAATGACCTGTGATTTTGTCACGTACTCACACGTAACCATCATCTTTTCCTCGACTCTTCTCTGATTAAGAAGGCAGGGGGAGAGGGGAGGATAGGGGTTCTGCCACTGTTGGACTGCTGCTACGAGGCAGCATGAAAGATATAGGTGAGCTATTTTGCTATGTATGCAACAACTGTTAATTGATTTATCTTTCACAATAGGTAATATTGTTCCTTCTTTTCTGAAAGTCACAAAGCTGGAGTTTGTTAATGGGACTGAAAGGAATCTCTCCAAATCCTCCCTAGATGTGCAAAACAACTAACTATGCTAAGACCGTTAAGGTAAAATACTTTGTAGTCAGCAGTCATCTTTCCACCAAGATGATGCCTAGGTGTATCTTCTTCAAAACAAAGATCAAATAACCTAGAGCAAGACTAATCTATGAGAATAAAATCATCCTCAAATTTAAAGAAAACAAAGTCTCAAGTCCCACAATAAAGTGTTCATGTAATTTTTGCATAAGTAGGGTATGATGCAATTAAGTTTACAACCAATAAGTTTATCAGTTGTTGTAGATTTGATCAATTCCTCAAGAAATCTAGAAGAGAAATTGTTGCAATCAGTGGAAGCATCAGACATTCATACCATCAACTGTAGGTACAAAGTTGCCTTCCATTAACGTCAAAGAAAAAGGTTTCATAGTGTCATTACACATTAAAGATGTCAGTACATATGTTGCAGTGGAGAAAAGGAAACAGAGCAAGGGATTTCTCACCTAAATTCCTGGGAAAAGCAAAGAAGCCTTGTACCATCACTCCAGCTCTGGAGCTGCTTGCCCACCTGCCCCTCCTTGGCTGTTCCCCCTGCAGGTGATTCAGCTGGAGAGAGACACGCAGTACCAAACAATACAAAGAACAGCTGTGTCTGGAAAGCAGCAGCGGATAAGTACCTTGGCCCTTTCTCCCTGCACTCTTCTTTACACTGTGAGTAGCAAGTCACCTTTACATAAGAAAATAATAATCTACCCTTATTTTGACAGGGACAAAAATCAAGTCTTGACCTACTTTCAACAGAAAAAATTGAACGAGACTTCATTAGCTTAAAATTTCTTCCTATGCACTTCCAAAATAGTAAAGACTTTTTTTTGTAACAAGTTCTTCTCCGCAATACACTTCTGATCTCTTCTCTCCAAAAATACATGCACATATATACAAGAAGAACTTAGGAGGTGCAAAGGAATATGAGCTGACATAATCCGAATAAAAGAAGACCTAAATGCTTTGATCAAAGTTACAAAGAAAGAAAAAGTCACTTAACGGCTGTAAAAAATGTGAAGCCAGTGGGGGAATACTGAGAGTAAACAAACACTATTTTCCTGTATTTAACCGGTGTAAATGGTTGAGTACAAGCATCTGTGGGCAAGCACAGGCAAGCACCCAAGAGAACAGGAGTGCGGTAAATCCACATTTAACATTACACTAAAAAGATATGAACTCATATTCATGCTTTACAGAATTTGGTATCTTCATTACTTCATGAGGTTACATTTACAGAACACCATAAAACTCTGTGCAATTCATAAAATATCATGTGACAAAGAGACTAAAACAGCAGTTTTAGGCAATGAGTTAGTGGAGAAGGAAGGAGATTGGGGAAGGAAGGAGACTTCTTCCCTAAACACTGATCACTCTTAGCCATTAGAAATACAGAAAAGAAGCACACAAGTGACAGTGAGGGACAGATGGCAAGTAAGGAAGCTACAGGGCAGCTAAGACTGACAGTGTTCTTGACAGCTTCAGAAAGCAGAACCACAGTCAAGCCTCAAAAGGAGATTTTCTTCGGGAATCTGAGGAAAAAATCTTAAGATGGAAAATGTAGATTGTCTCTAACCGAGCAACCACTGGTAGAGGGAAGAATGAGCAGGGTTTGAAAGAAGGACTAAGGAAAAGCCAACACACTTGAATGACATACAAAGCAAGCAGTAATTTGTTTTCCAGCCTTACAACTAACTCTCCCTCACCCTGAGGTTTTCCTATTTTTTATCCTGGTCAGGTTTGTTGTGCTCTAATAAAGTCTTTAGTTTCAGGAATTGAAAAGTTTAATCTCTTTTCACATGCTCGATATAAGAATGGTGCTGGGGATGCATAGAGGAAGTAATTCCACCTAAATGTGCTGTCTCATTCAGGGTCCTAAGAGATTGCACTGCATTTGTGGAAAAGAAAAATAAAAAAGAAACATCATTTTTTAAAAAGCCTTGTAGTTGAAGATTTAAAATTACAGTTTCAAGAGCCAGTGTAGTTTATCTCAAAAAAAGTACCAAATGAAGGTAAAGGATTTCTTTGCTTTATACATATTTAAGAACTCACAGGTAATATTTCTAAGCATTGCTACCATATGTACCTATGCAAACAGCTTAGGTACCTGAATACCACTGAATAAAAAGCTGTCAGAATTTGCAGATTCAGAACTTCAGCTGAATGGCATTTACCACAGCAGATGTATCTAAGCACATCTTTTTATGTGCAGGTACTTTTCATACCGACATCTCATCAAGCCAAAAATGTCTTTTCATTATGGAAAGGATTAAAAGGTGCATATACATGCAGCTCACAGAAATTTCACATTAAGTTTATTGTATTCCATGATGATTATTTTGATTCAATGGATTTATAATCCATCTATTGCAGTGCAAGTGTCTGCATAAGTCTGAGTTTGAGTGCTATATGGGCAACCACGGGCAAGAAACTTGAAACTGATGTGACAAACTGAGTACCTGTAAGGTGTAAAAGAATTGGGGCATGCAGAAACTTCTTGTCTCTTTCCCTCAAGAGTTTGCATTTATTCTGAAAAGTTACAAGGATTTCACTGCTATTATTTATAAACTGGTTCTCTATCAATGATTCTCAAAGCGACCACTGTCCTAAAAGGACTCTCTTAATGTACAAGTTTTGGACAGGCAACTGATAAGAGTTCAAGGATTTGAGTTATTTTTGAAGACAGGAAAAATATGCTAGGCTCACCTATTGCAAGTTTTAGAAGCTGGAAAGAGCAGTAGGTTTTTATCCTACCTCTGTGTTCTATGGATGGTAGTTCAATTTGGATTGAATTGCCTGTTAAAATAAATACATAAAGTTGTAGTCAGTTTTCAAAACTCTTCTTAAAGCCTCCAGCAGTCTCTGTTCCACTTCACTGCCGAGCCACATATATCCTTCTGCTCTATCTCCCCACTCAAGTTTCAGATCTGAAAGGCCCCAATCTCTCAGTAACATCCACAGCCTTACATCCATCTGCTCTGATTCCACCCCTGCAATCCACCTATCTTTGCAATGTAGTGCATCCCATGCCCTTTTCCTTTCTCTACCAATCCTCCCTCACACACTCCTAAAACAATGGTCCTCTAGACACTCTGCATTTAAGCAAAGCCATGAGTTTGTGAAGTTTAAGAACTTCCTCTGTCTGTCGACTTCCTGCTCTGGCCACACAAAACACCTAGAGCGTACTTGCAGTGAGCTAGTGAGTAACGAATCACTATATCACATGGCTAGCGATGTCATGTCATCCTATACTTGAGAGGCACTTGAAAGATCTTGCAGGGAAGGAGCACACAACTTACTTCAGTGTAAAATTAAATGATATTATACCAGTTAAATTCTACATTTGTATCCCTCCCAAATTGCTACAGGGTAGGGATCTTGCTACTGATGTAGCAGAATTGCTACATCCAAAAAGTAAGCTTCCTCAATTCATGGTGCCTAGAAAACTTAATTTTACATTCAACCCAAGTAAGAAAGAAGAAAAACACAGTATATATTAAAAATCTATTATTCATTCATCCATTTAACTAGTCACACATCTTTCTCAGCCATTCCCTGAACTTCATCTGAAGTGTGTTCATTAAATGAACTTCAGATTTACTGACCACACTCTACCATCTCTATGCCTTCCAAGTCCTTTAACTCCTGCAGCAAATTCAGAATTATTACCTTGAAAATTTTTCCATAATTCTACCCATGCCATTATCCTTAACTGTTTTTTTTCCCCCCAACTACTTCTAACTCAGGTATTTCTGATGATCACCTTCTCACAACTAAATTGGTCACCTTTTTCCACACCTCACCCACTCTTCTAAATCACAAGGAATAAATAAATAAACAAACAAATCAACTAGTAGTCAAAAATCATCTCCTTTATATGAATGGGTGCGGTTTCCTTGAAAGGAACCACAGTGTGAATTACTAATCTTAGGGTTCAATTTTGTAAGACTGAATTTCAGTCTGGTTTTGGACTATAAGTCTAACATCTTGGTTTCAGTGTACAATAATGACACTTAATTAAACTAAAGCCACATCAGCAGCAATGCAAAAAAAACCCACAAGAGTTAAAGGTACTGTAGCAGGACAAACAACCCAGAGTTCAGAGAAGAAACTTTAATTTACAACCAGCATAAGCACCACACTGCAATGCTCCCTTGAGAACACTGGCTTGCTATGATTGCTGCACGAGCAGTAGATAAAGCTAGTGTAGAAGTTCATGCTGTAAACTAACAACTTGTATCTTTGCAACACAGTCACATAAGCATGAACAGTAACTGAGAGCATTATATTGTTGGAAAACTGTGTAGGCCATTAATCCGTTCTGAATCAAACAGGAGAAAAAGTTGAAGCCCACTCTAGTAGTTTTTCAATAAAAACATACTGCTGCTGAAGTTCTCATTGAAGAGATGATTAGTAGATTTAAGGTTAGGAAAGATCTCTGGCAGTCATTTAGCCCAAAATCGTGCTCAAAACTCAGTCTATACAGACTAGAGCAGGTTGCTCCGGGCTTTGCCCAGAAGCTTTGACTAACTACAAGGATGGAGATGCCATGGTGTCTCTTTCATTGTTCGACCACTCATGGGAAATGAGCTTTTCTTCTCACCTAGCTGAAGTTTCTCATTTTCCAACTTACATTCATTTCCTCCTGTTTTATTGCTGTGTGCATCCAAAAAGAGTCTGGTTCTGATTGTCTACACACTCTCACTTGGAAAACGACTCTTATCCACAGTTTCGGGTCACCCATAAACCTGCTGAGACCAGACTCCATCCTATCACCCAGGTCATTAATACTGACCTTTAAACAGCATTAGCCCCACTGCCAGTTCTTCAGTAACACCACAAGTAAGCAGCCACCAGCTGGACTTTGTACAGCCACTCACCCCCACCTGCAGCCCAGTAGGCAGCTCCCTATATTGCCCTGTCACCTAGTCCATGTCTCACCCATGTGCCTCAATAACCCTGTGGGAGAGCGTGGCAAAGTCCTTGCTAGAGTCAATGCGAACAACGTCCACTGCTCGCTCTTTGTCTGCAGTTCCTTGAATTCTCCTTGTCACGCTTCTCGAAGAGGAGTATAATGTCATTTCAGAGCCCGTACTGTGTAAGTAAAACTAGGATGGTTTGTATACATCACTACACATTTATCAACAAAGAAAGCCAACTGTCAGTTTAGCACTTACGTACCTAAAAAAGTCTTTTTATAAGTCCTCACAGTCAGCTTTTTCTTCACAATTCATAGTATCATTATCCTCAGTATTCGTCTTCTTTCCAGATGATATCCCTTTACGTTTATTTGTCAGCATTTTAGAAAATAAATAAATGAACATATTAAAAATAAAACAGAGGAAGAATATTTCTCCCCCATGACATGACCTTTCTTCTCATTTTATAGCAGCTTAGGTTCCCACAGAGCTTTTGATGGAAAGCCTTGTCGAACAACCTTGGCAACATAAGCAGACTACAACCACCGGACTTCCCTTGTGAACATGATTTTTAACTCCTTTCCAGAATCCTACAAGATTATTCAGGCACTATTTCCTACTGCAAAAGCCACATAGTACTCACACTGTGTTGTATTAGGTAACTATCCACTAATTCTATTCCCTGTAATAGTTTCTCCTAGTTTTCCCATTGCAGATGTTAAGCTTACGGGCAAGTAGTAGAGCTCTTTTTAAAAATTACTTCAAGTTTTCCAAATACCAAGTTTTAAGCAGGACATCACATCCACATTTAGTAGTTTGGTTGTTTAATTCTTGAGCTCCTTTAAATATCATCTGGTTCTGGTAACTGGCACCTTTAAACACCATCTGGTTTATACCTTCCCCCCCCACACTTTTTTTTTCCTCAACTTGTTCCATAATCGCTTCTACCAACATTCAATTTGAAGAGTGATCCTTTGATACACCTTCCATAACGAAAGGTTCCAGATCAGAACTTCTTCAAAGCTCAAAGATGAACACAGAAGCAACAGGTAAAACAACAGCTTCTTTTTTGATAGAGCTTTATTTCCAATTAGAGGATTGAAGGAGAAATCATCTATTAGTCCTACGCACTCTCTAATAGGCTTCTTGTTACCAGCGTGTTTCAAAAACATTAATTTTATACCTTCTGCAAATTGTTCCTCAATCATCTTTCTTAACCGTATTGCATTTTTACCTTATCCTGAAAGAATTTATGAACCTTTGTACTTTGCTCTTGCAGACAAAACTTGACCTTTTAAAAAAAATGGTGAAAACTGCTTTGTGTAAATACCTCTCTTACCCGGCTGTTTAGCTATGCCATGCGAGTTTCTTTTTGGACTTAGTATCTTCAATGGGTGCATGCATTTTCTCCAAGACAGCATCTTCAAGTAGTTCCCACGCCACTTACAAGAATTTTACTTTTAAAAATTGTCTTTGATATGCTTTTTCATTTTAAGGAATTTTCTCTAAAAAACAAAACCCCCAAAGCAGGGGATTTTCAGAGGTAGAACTGTTTGATCCAGTAAGAAATTTAAATACATTTTACAGAACAACTGTTTGGCAGAAACACTTTGAACCAGATCCCGCACACAATAGTCAGAACCAAATGAAAAACTGTTTCTCCATCTTCACATTTGCAGGCTAACTGCTCCACGAAACACTCACTACGTCTAGCAATTTAGTCTCCACATCAATCATTGCTGCAGCCACTGCCACTACCGTGCAGGCACCAGGCTGACCAGGGAGCAATACAACTAAGAGGCCTGAAGAGAATGAAAGGGCTCCAAAGAGAAAGAAGGGGAGGAGAACCACTATATAATAAAGTCAACTTCTGTGCATTTATACACCACATTGCTCATAGGGCTCCAGGTCCTGGAATTAGACATTTATCATTTTTCTTGAGCTGCTGTTTCTCTTAATTTCTAACCCATGACTGCAGAGAAAAAAAAAAATTGTAATTCAGATACTAGATGTGAACTGAAAAAATATCTCCATTAAAAGATAACAAGAAAGCATAAGATAACTGCTTAAAGTTAATTCTCAAAGATTTTAGAGAAATTAAAATTTGGCTATGAGATCGAAGAAGCCACTGCAGAGCCAACGCACCTGATGAAAATTGACTTGATAGAGCTATGTGCATTCCTGTGTTTTGATGCAAACAGATGTTCTATTTGGATCTCCTTGCTTATTGCTTCTATCATGAAATCACTTTTCCTTCTGTGTACCCCAGGGGTATCTCCCTCCCTACTCATACCTAAATTCTCCTCTTTACTTTATACCTTTCTAGTTCCATCAAACCACCGCCTTTTTTTCCCCCAGATTACAGAAGTATTAGCAACCCTGCTTCTTTCCCTCTGTGGCAGGGGGACAAAGCCAAGACCTATCTACCTTTCTTCACCTGCTGGGAAGGACTCCCCTCCTTGGGATGAAACTGGTGGCTCACCCTGCTGGGCTGGGTTTCAGCAGTGCCGACCAACAGCTGGTAGTAAAGCACGAAATTTTTCTGCCAACTCTGTCAACACTAATCTTAAATACCTTCTTCTCCAAGACATCATAAAAACAAAAGACTAAAGCATGCGCTATAGAGACAACTTGCAATTGCAATTCTTTATCCTAGGAGAAACTGAATACAAATCAAAGGGAAACAAGTATAAAAGCCCTCTGAGCCACAGCTTCAGGGAGCAGATAGAAACAAAGAGGAGTTACACAGAAATGCATCTTTTCTGTCCCCTGCCTTTTCAGGTAGGGGGAAAAGAAGAGTTATTTTTCCTTATCAGTTTTTGTGTACTGCTAGAAACAGAGGGAACAATAAAACAAAGAATTTACGACAGATTAAAATAGTCAATTCTGTTAGCCCTTGCAATGCCAAACACCTAGAAAACCTAAAGCAGGGCAGACAAGCTCAACAGAACCAAACAATTCAAGCCTCCAGTTTGTCAAACAAGCCAAACGGAGATGAGCACTACTCCAACCAGCTCAGTCCATACGCAAAGCAAGCGGGTACAATGCAAAGGAGATGAGTCACACAAGAAAAACATATAAATATGAATACTTCCTAATTCACTTGATTTTTATGTTTTGTTTGGATTTTTAATATTTTCTTTGGAACTATCTGATAATGGACTGAAATACAAGTAACAGAGCATGAAACAAGAATGATAAGCATCTACCATTCCCACTGCTCTCCTAATCAAAGCTGCAGTTCTGTGTGGCCGCACTTAAGCTTCCCAGTCAATCTGTTTGTCAGATGCAGTCCATCAGTTTTACTATTTCTCTATAGCAATGCCCAGCAGCCATTTAGATGCCTGCTACTAGCCCATATCACAATGGGATTCTCTATCCCATTGTCAGATATCTGGCAATTTAATCAAAAGGAAAAGAGATATACACTAATACGAAATAATCTGCAGATGTCAGAGGCAGTGCTGCAAAACTCAACATACATTTACATGCTCATTGACCTGCCAGTTTTGGACAACAGATGCAGGAGACCGGAGATCAAAAAGAAGACTTTGCTTAAGAAGGCAATGCATTACAGAGGACATGGGCTTTTTAGGAAAAGCTATTTTCATTTACTCCTTTCATTTAGGCATCCAAATTCTGTATTTGGAGGAAACCATTTCAATGGGCATTTTCAGGTTTTAAAAGCTTGTTAAAAAAGGCATAAATACCTTAACACAGTTGAGATGAAGTTTGTGACTCAAGTCTTTAAATGGAGACTTTACACCTTGACTTCACAAAAAAAAAATAGGAAAAAATATATATACACACAAACTAATTATTTGAGTTTTCTCCCCAGTAGCTTAATAAGTAGACGGATAAGAGGATCACATCTTCTGAATTTTTCCTACTTAGTGTTTTTAAGAATTTATAGTTCACTTAAAAGAAGCGTAAAGGTACAAACACCAGTTCTTTGCCTCTGTATTTGTTCCTCTTTTGTGGATTCTGTATTTGCCTACAGATGATTTTATGCAGAAGTTTTGAACCTTGGACAAAAGAATCTTAACCTATATTGAAAGTTCATTCCAATAACTAAACTTTGGAATAGGAAAAAGAAAGGCAAAACAGTTATCTTCTTTTATTATAAAGTCTGGAAAGTTATTTCATGTTAACACATGACAATTAAGGTTTTACACTATAATTTAACTGTGAACAGTTTAATAAAGAAAGTTATCACTGTAGATAGAAGTTAAAGAGCTCGGAAGAACACTGTCTGCAATGTGAATATGAAAAACTATAGAAGTGTTAGCTTTCTGGCCAAATATAATTTGCATAGAAATGCTTGACTCAACATATCCTGAAACTGTATAATTACAGAACATCAGGAGTCCAAGTATTAACAACAACAAAAAGACAAATATGTGATCACGTCTTATTTACTGAATTGCTGTTCGAGTTCTATTTTATCAACTAAGCTCAGCTTAATAAGAAAAAGCAGACCCTCCCTGGCACCAAAGCAGCACACCATCCCAGTCTTCAAAGAAATGTACAAAGGAATGTATTTACAACACATGCTTGAGACCAGCTTTACGTTGGATGGCATGGACATATGAAACATTTAAAAAGTTACTGCTGACAATAACTTGTTTCTTTCGACAAACTAAAGTAATGCTCACAGTGAAAAAATCATTGTATCTATCCTTTCTTTATTTAATAATTATAGCTTCTGACCCTGTTCAAGGAATTCTTAAATTGAAGAACAGGGAGTAATTAAAATATCTACATCAGCATGTTGCAGCACCTTATCTGTTGTTAATTTTTCTACCCATTGTCCATAAATAAAAAGCAAACCTCACACTTAACGTTCAAGAAGAAGGATTCAAGGAGCTACAGGCTGGGCAGTCTCACCTCCATCCTTGGGAAGGTGGTTAAGCAAAATTCGCTGGAGCAGTGGATGTTGTTTGCATTGACCTTAGCAAGGACCTTGCCACACTCTCACATACTGTCGTTACAGCCACCCTGGTGAGATATGGACTAGGTGACAGGGCAATGTAGCAAAGTGGCCTATTGGGCTGCAAGTAGGGGTGAGCAGTGGTACAAAGTCCAGCTAGTGGTTGATTACTTGTGGTGTCACTGAAGAACTGACAGTGGGGCTAATGCTGTTCAAAAGTCAGTATTAATGATCTTGATGATAGGATGGAGTCTGGTTTCAGCAGGTTCATGGACAACCCCAAATTGGAGAGAGAGAGATCAATATTCCAGAAAGCAGCGCTTCTATTCAGAGCAATCTCAAGAGGCAACAGAGCTGTGTTGATGGGAACCTCATGAAGATCAACCATGGCAAGAGCTTTACTGTGAGGGCAGTGAGACACTGGAACAGGTGGAGAAGTTGTGGATGTTCTCTCCCTGGATGCATTCAACTCCAGGCTGGATGGGGCTTTGAGCAACCTGATCATAGAATCACAGAATGCTTAGAGCTGGAAGGGACCTTAAAGATCATCTAGTTCCAACTCCCTGCCATGGGCAGGGACACTTTCCACTAGACTAGGTCCCAGTACAGACCCCTGAGGAATGCCACTCGTCACTGGTCTCCACCTGGATGTCAAGCCTAGTGGAAGGTATCCCTGCCCTGGCAAGGGGGTGCAACTAGAAGATCTTTAAGGTCCTTTCCAATCCAAATCATTCTATGATTCTAAGTAAAAGAAAAAACTGGCACCTGATGTGAAGTAAGAACACACAAGACGACAGGCTGGGCACTGAGTGGCTAGGACACAGCTCTGCAGAAAAGGGGCTAAGGTTCCTGGTGGACGCTACATTGAATAATGGCCAACAATGTGCCCTTTGGAAGTGAAGCAGGTTAACCAAGTATTGGGCTATGCTAGCAGGAGCTAGCCAGCAGGTTGGGGGAAGTGATTTCCCCTCACTCCCCCATTTAGGACTGGTGAGACAGCATCTGGAGTGATGTGTCCAATTTTGGGCTCACCAGTAAAAGACAGATCTTGGCATAATGGCAACTGTCAGCAGCAGGCTGCCAAGATGATCAAGGGACTGGGACATATGACACACAAGGACTGGCTGAATGAGCTATGTTTGTTCAGCTTGGGAACAAGGCAACAACCAGGTAGACCTTATTCCTCTGTTATTTTCAGGTGGGATGTTCAGCTTGGGGACAAGGCGGCAACCAGGTAGAGCTTATTGCTCTGTTATTTTCAGGTGGGAATGCATAGAGAAGCCATAACCAGACTCTTTTTAGATAGACACAGCGGTAAAACAGGAGGAAATGAACACAAGTTAGAAAATGGGAAATTTCAGCTAGATGAGAAGAAAAGCTATTTTCCCCTGAAGGGTGGTCAAACACTGGAAGAGGCTGCTCAGAGCGTGGCATCTCCACCCTTGGAATTAGTCAAAACTTCTGGGTAAAGCCCAGAACAACCTGCTCTAGTTAGACTGACTTTTGAGCCGGGGTATGGGCTAAATGACTGCCAGAAGTCCCTTCCTACCTACATGATTCTATAATAAATCCAAATGACTACTAGTAGAGAACAATATAAAATATTTCATAAAGTTACTCTTCTCATCTGAACCTTGTTAAGTCAGCAACTGAAAAGCTATAGCTTTAGCCTGACAGAGGCTCTTCTGGCATGAAAACAAAGTTTTTGCAGTTACAGAAGTTATTCATCACTCACATTTGAAGCTTCTTGGAAAATAACGGTCCTACTCCCATCACTAAAAATTAAGGTCTAGTTAAAGGATGAAAATATTACGTGACAACTGTGCTACTGGGGATTTACAGTGTAGGAGCTGAAGATGCTTAATTTAACATTTGGGTCTCTTATTACAACACTTATCTGACTTGAGAAACCTATGCCCAAAAGAGAAAAGACCTATGTAGGACAGGAACTAAAACTAGCTGGTACTTGAACTTTCTCATTATGCCCACATCTTTCTCTTCCAGCAAGTATAAAAGAACACACAGAGAGCTTTAAACGCTAAAGCAAGTTTTATTTGGAAAAAATTAACTCTCAATTTGCGTAATTCTGATCCGTCCTTCACCTCACAAGACTGTAGATTTATTTCTGCTCCCTGCTCTCTTCTGCTTCTTCCAGACTTTGCTTTCACTTTGGGATCACAGCTTATCATAGAATCACAGGGTTGAAAGGGACCTCTGGACATCATCTAGTCCAACCCCCTGCCAGAGCAAGGTCACCCAGAGCAGGTTGCACAGGAACGCATCCAGGCGGGTTTTGAATGTCTCCAGAGGCGAAGACTCCACTACCTCTCTGGGCAGTCTGTTCCAGTGCTCTGCCACCCTCAAAGGAAAGAAGTTCCTCCTCATGGTTAGGTGGAACTTCCTACGCTCAAGTTTGTGCCCATCACCTCTTGTCCTGTTGCTGGGCACCACTGAAAAGAGCCTGGCGCCATCCTCCTCACACCCACCCTTTAAGTATTTATAAGCGTTGATGAGATCCCCCCCTCAGCCGTCTTTTTTCCAGACTGAAGAGACCCAAATCCCTCAGCCTTTCTTCAT
>VWZL01005515.1:319244-346790 GCA_013396915.1 Stercorarius parasiticus | reverse complement strand
CTCCCAGTTTTGTGTCATCGGCAAACTTGCTGAGGGTGCACTCTATCCCCTCATCCAGGTCATTGATGAATATATTGAAGAGGACTGGACCCAGTACTGACCCCTGGGGAACACCACTCGTCACTGACCTCCAACTAGACTCTGGGTCCCTAATCACGACCCTCTGAGCTCTGTCTTTCAACCAGTTATCTATCCACCCCACTGTCCATTCATCTAACCCACTCTTCTAAGCTTCCCTATGAGGATGCTGTGGGAGACTGTCGAATGCCTTGCTTAAGTCGAGGTAGACCACATCTACCGCCGTCCCCTCATCTATCCATCCAGTCATGCCATCATAGAAGGCTATCAGATTAGACAGACATGATTTCCCCTTGGTGAATCCATGTTGAATACTTCTGATAGCTTGCTTTTCCTCCACATGCCTTGAGATGACGCCCAGAACAAGCTGTTCCATCATCTTTCCAGGGATGGAGGTGAGGCTGACCTGCCTGTAGTTAACAGAATAGAACAGAATAGAACTAATAGAACAGTTATTCCTACACTGTTTCTCTTCTTCCCCCTTACTCTGAGGGGTTCCCCAAGAAAACTCTATCAGTTGCTATTCCACCCACCCCCACATTCTCAAGCATAGCCTGTGTGCAAAGACACATGGAAATAAAGTAAAAAATTGCAAGTAGCTACTTTTGAGTGTGAAAATACACAAACATGTATACAAATGTATTTGCTACTTAAACAAAAGCCAGCTCAAGAAACAAGCTAGAAATAGGCTACTTTGTTAAAAAAAAACCAAAACCTTTTTCCTACATTACTACCTCTACATTTTCGTTTAACATATATTTAAAAGCATAACGTGCCCAAGTCTTACAAATGGAAATCTTTACGTCAGCAAGCTCTTCCCATTGACATTATTAGACTTTAGATACGAATTTGAAAAAAAAAATTATGTTCTTGTCTAGTATTTTGTGAAGTATGCCTCCTCCTTTCACCGACCCCACTTTCAAGTTTACTTGTTTGCAGAAAGTAACTGGTCTCACAGAGGTTAGCTCCTCCACATACCCTGACATCCTGAAGAAGCCATTTCCTCCCAGTACCAAACACCACCAGGAACCACATGGCCAGCATTCTCATTAACAAAAAGTATACTTCACAGAGTTGGAAAGTATCGTTTCAAGTCAATTATGAATATCACATTTTGTTTCACCAGTCCTTCACTGTTCTGACTTTGGAAATTGAAACTGCATCTGGTCATTGCTTTCTCCATCCCAGCATTATTCTTCATATGGCATTCAAAGTTTCCCCACTACTAAGCCAGTGTGTTTGGCATCTCTGTCAGTTTATAGACACTCAGAGCCACACTTCAACCTGCATTACTGCACTTTCACAACTGACATACAACTTCATTAATAGAACACTTCATGTATGTCTGAAATCCACTTTACATTAAACATTTTCTAACAGATTACTAATTTTTAAAGAAAAGGAGAGGCTTAAGACATTAAGTTTAAACCATTAATTAAAACCTAATCCCCCACTCTGCTTTTTCTAAGATGACTTTAAACTGTGGGCCAAACTCCAGATCTTTATAGAAGTTTACATGAGACAATTGAACAGTAAGCTTCAGAGCAGAACCAAAGTCCTCAGAGCTTGAAGATTAAAGGCCTGATCCTTACAAGAACCCATTTTATAACTTTTAGTCAATACTTATTGAGATGTCAATACAATACAATTACACTGATCATGTAATAGACCATGAGTAGTTCCAGAGTTATTGATTTTGCCACTCTAGAATTTGTTCCGAAAGAAGATCCATGCCATCTTGAACAAAACCCAAAAGTAGTTCTGTTGTTAATTTCCCCTCCCCCAAATTACTAGTTTTTTCAAAGCTGAATCATTTTATCATCTAGGCAGTGCAAATTAGACCCTTAATTCATTCAGTCAGCTTCCTACATAGCATTTGAAACCTTGTTCAGCAATAACAGAACTTTGAAGGAACTTTAAGTTACCTTCTAAGGCCACCAAGAACATTAAGACATCCAACATAGTTTAGCACTAGAAGTTTGCGTTATAAATACTTCCAGAGGCAGTAAATTGAATGCAATATTAAATACATTAAAGAACACAGGTTCCCTTACTTTCATCAGGTCTCGTTCTGCACAGAATCTTTGTTATTAGCTCAATTCACTACCATGGCTGCATCAAACTCTGGGAGAAAACGCTTTACTCTTACTGACTTAGAAGGCAACACATGACAATTGCCAAGACACCTGAAGGGAAAAATCATTCAGTTCAGCCAGGTCTCTATGCTTTCCATTGAGCTTCTTTGTGATCGCTAGAGCTGAGCTGGCAGAGATTCTTTTTCTTCTTCCGCAAAGCGTTCTCAAAAAAATCAAGAGCAAGCTCACAATTTTATCCCTATTTTTGCCACTGGCTGGGTCTACAGATTTAATCTCTGTCAGTGTAACCGCATTACACAGCAACTTTTCTCACTCACACAGAACTTTTCCCATTTCACCTCAAACAAATACATACCCCAAAGCTATGTAAGAATTTAAGCAAGAGGATAGGAAATTACTCTAAATTAGGCAGCTAGTTAACAGAAATTAAAAAGCATCTTAATAACACGAGAGAGTTACAACAGCTGCTATGTCTTACAACACTATACAGCCCTAGGAGATGCTACTGACACTTCCACTCTCTTTTTCTCTCCCGGGGCTTCTCTGCCTGGCTCCTGCACAAAGAAGAGAATAGCTCCTTCATTTTAAAGAAAATCTTATTAGACAGTGTATTTTCCAGAATGAAATACCAGAAGCAGCCAAAAACCCACCCCAACATGATATAATAAGCTAAATTAAAAAGGAAGCAGCAAAGAAGTAAGCAAATTTGCTTGCGTAAATCGCTAAATTCTCTTACAGACAACAAGAACTGCTGCTAAAGTGATCATTTTCATAAAATGCACCTCTGTATCTCAAAATTTACTAAATTTCAGAGTTATCTGTAAATTACAATGATGGATGAATAAAAACAATCAATTCCCAATTGAATTAGTGCTGACCACTTTTATTAATACTAGCAATTAACAGTAAACACAAGTTAAGTAATTTTTGTAGTCACCAGCAAGGCAACCTGCTAAGATTTCTACTGCAGCAGCTTCAAAAGTCTGAAGACAAGACTTATCTTTGGGTCAAAAGTTTTACAGAGCTGTGACAACCCCAGTGCTGAAGAGTTCATCCCCATCAATCATTTGCAGGGGAAATCTCACAGGAGACAAGTACAGTGTAAAGAGTAGTTAAGGAGAGTTGCTAGATGTTGCCACAAGTTCTAAGACAAGTTATCTTTAAACACATAGAAGAAAAGATTAGCAGACAGCATTACTATCTCAGTCAAGCTGGAGCAAATCAGTCTAATTTCCTTCTAAAATATAGTAATTGGCTTTGAATAGGAACGGTAGGAAGGAAATGCTTTAAAAAAAAAAGAAGTATGACTTTAGACAACATTTTAATTAGTGTCATAAACTAGAAAAAAAACAGTCTAGAAAAAAAAATATGTGGCATGGGTAGAACTCCCTGGAAAGCAATTCTGAGAGTTATATCAAACAAAAGGTTTATTACAATGGGATTTAATTCTATTCAATGTTTGCATCAACAACGTGGATGCTGAATACATTTATTAAATATGCCAATGATGAAAAGCTAGGAAGGACAAAATTAAAGTTTAAATCAATTTTACAAATTAAAGAAACTGACAGAAGACGAATGAAATCCAGTGGGGAGAGCACAAAGCTCATGTAAAAAGACAATGGGAAATACAAGTAGTAGTCTTTAAGAAAATGACTAGTGTCTAAATCCGAAGCTGAACAGTCAATGTCAGGCAACTGCAAAATAGGCAAACATCACTGAATTATACAACCACAAACACAACTTTCAGAATAAGTAAAGTAATCTTTTTTGCTCCACTTCGTACTACACTTACAAACAAAATACTGTACCTTTACTGAAGCATCATATTTCAAGAAAACAACCGACATCAATCCAAAGAAGAGGAACATTAAAAATGGCCTACAATAAATACAGAATGATCTGGATTTGGTTACACTTTAAGAAGGGAAGGTTGAAAGAGGACTTCCTAAGAACCAAAGTAGCTAGCAGGCTATTGCAGAGAAAAGGGGATCAATTTGTTCTCAGTTTCTCAAAAGACATAAGATGCAATGGGCTTACAATTTAAGTTAATAAGATTCACGCTAAGCACTGGGGGAAGACAACACCACTTTCCAATAGTAAGGACAATGAAACCCTTCAGCAGATTACCAAAGTTCTTTTAAAACATTCCACTCTGTAGACGGTTAAGGAAGGAAAAAAAAAACCCCACTGTCAGTAGCAGGACCTCAGGAAATTGTTTAATCCTTGTTGTTGTTTACATTTATGAAAAAACCAAACTATATAGAGCTTACTGGCTCTAGCATTCATTTCAGTAGAAGATATCAAGGTATGGTAGAGAATTTGTTTTCCTCCCCCCCTCCCAGTTTAAACATTTGTGGCTTTTTGTTTTCTTCTCCCCACTACCTTCAGTGTAGTCTTAATTTTCAATTAATGCTCTTACATTTTCACAATGATCATAGTTACCATGGCTGCAAAGAATGCAGTCCATCTTACATTATCATGGCTAAACCTTTAAAAAATACTCAATAGTCAAATAAAGGACTGCATAAGAAGAAAAAGGAATCCTACTAATAATTTCTATTCAACCCTCCCAGTTCCATGACTCATGGGTTTACCGCTGATTTATCCTTCCAGAGAATAACGGAGCACACAGTAAGTTAAACAGACATGAGGAAATGGAGAGTATAATGGAAGCAAATTAATGAAAATCAATAGTTTCGAAGCCTAAACTGCACTGATAATAAAGCTCATGGGGTTTACACAATTAGACTGATTTCACTGTTTCATACAAGAAAATTAGACAACACTTTCAATGCAGTGTTCTTTCAAGTGTGTAGTTTAAAAGATTACCTTCCTAGTTTAATCAAACTTGTAATAAATAATAATGAATAATTATTAATTATATTGCAGGCACACCAGCAAGGGAAAAAGTGTGCCTTGATTAGGACTTCTAAGGTCCCTTCTCAATCCCTCATACAAAGTAGAGAGGCAAAGCAAGCCCCACCTCACACACCAAGTTTTACCTGGTAACCTAACAGAGGCAGACAATCCGTTTGGACAACGTCTGTGCAACATTACATATGGAGTTCTTGTCATCTAGGTTTAGATGACAAGTGCCAATTACCCATTCCAGGCTTCCCTTGTAATTGGTGAAAGGAAGAACTACCCCTCCAGACAACAATTCAGCAGGTCTCAGACACGTTTTAGATCCACCAAAGGACTGCCTGCATTATTCTGTTTCTCCCCACCATCTACAGAGGCAGGCTAAAGTCACTCACTCAGACTTGAGTCCAACTCTTCCCTGGCATCCCAGGTTAGACATCTAACATTTCTCTTCCCTTTCTTTCCTCAAGTAATGTTGGCTAAGGCTCCATAGCCTCAGCTTCTTGGCACCTTTGAAGGAAAGCCATGTTCCAGAGGTGGAGCTAAACAGAAGCATTGTCAACTTCAACGACTTCCAGAGAGGGCAGAGCAAATACACAGGGAAATAAAAGACTGTTACTTAAAAAAAAAAGAAAAGAAAAAAAAAGAAAAGAGAGATTCCACACCAGTCTCAGTTACTTTCTGTTGTAACACCTGTTGTTGTTGTAGACACAATGCATAGCAAGAATTACCCTGTTAAACATATGGGGGGCTGTGCTACTGATGCAAGAACTTCCATGTGAACCTAACTGCGTCTTCATGGGAAAAGTCCTGATGCTTTACTTATACTATTTGCAATGCTGAGCTGAAAACTACGCTAATAAGAATTTAATTTAAAAATGCATCAGCTGCATACCATTCTCAATAAGCTTACTATCTGGACAGCCACTTTTGTGAAAGTGAAAGCTGTACGTTAGTATGAAAAACTAATAGCCTGGCTCTGTAAACACTTAAGCAGGTATTTCAGCAGAACATCTCACATCCTGAAAATTGAAACACATGCAAATGTTTGAAGAAATAAAGTCTAAAGTTTTGTTTTTAAAGTAATGCCATTCAAAGGAATAACTTTGATTTTTAACAAAAAAAGATAGTTCTACAACTTCACAATAGCATCCAATACATTGATAACAAAGAGCTTTTCAAACTGAAGTATCTAAGCTGGGACAAGGGCACAGGACACTTCAGACCATTAAGTCACACTGAGGTAAAGGTCCAGTGACATCAAAACTACAGCTGGCACTTAAGCTTAAAAAAGTTCAAATTGCTGGGGCACAGCAGCAATTTCTGTCCTGTGCTCCCTCCCTTGGGACCTGAGGCTGCAAAAAACCAACATCAGAAACAGGAAAAGCCAAGATAAAGTCTCTTCAAAACCATAATGAGATTTCAGAAGTAAAACATCTTTAAACACACTGCCCGTGAAAGACAGAGAACCCAGGGTGAGATGAGGTAGTGCTTCATACACCTTCTAAGAGACCTAGGACCATCATCCACTCCCTCCTTTTACCACCTAGCCCCTTCCCCCATGAATTCTAATTATAGTTTCTCCATTGACTCTTCTAAAGAAGTGCGCTAAAAGGTAGGACTTAATCTAACTTACTCATAACAAAATAGCAAAGAAAATACTTCCAAGAGTTGCTTGTTTAATTTTACTTATGTTACACTATTACCAGCCTTCTAAGAAGCAAATTTTCAGAATGTGGGAATTTATACTCTAAGTCCCTTATTCCCTCTATGTAGTAAAAGACAGACTACACGTACAGAGGACTGAAAGAACAGATTATATTACTAACACACTGCTATGAAGAGAACAAAAAAAAAAAGAAAAAATCTGAAATACATTTAACATCATCCTCACTGCATCAAATATACAGCACAAGAGATCAAACTCCTTGGTACCAAATTCATATGTTTTGTCCCACTGCCCTCCTAGCCACAAACAATATTCATTGCCAGATATTTAACCAATTTAGCCTAATTTTCTGACTCCATAGCTAGAAGGGAGAAGAGAAAAAGATGAGACATTCAATAAAGTCTAATGCCTCAAACACATTCAGAAGCTTTAAAAGATGACTTAAAAATAATCACTGTGCTTTACATTAGACTCTTATGGTAGTTTCTTGCCCGTTTTAGGCATACAGTCTCCTCATTCTCAATTCTCCATTCAGACGTTAAAAAAAGACTTAGATGCATGCCTCCAATATTACAGTCCTCCAGCAAAATACTTTAGGCTTGATTCCAACTTTACCAGCAGCAAAGACAATTCATACTTCAGGCTTATCCAATTCATTTTACAGCTCCTTGAAAAACTGAAGTCAACCTATATGACTATAAAGGGAAAACAAAGGGAAAAATGAAAAGGTATCTGCCCAGTACACAAAATAATACAAGAAAGAATGAGTATTAGAAAGATGCAACAAAAATTATTCACAGCACTTTCCTCGCTTATATAAAGACAAATCAAGAAGTGCCATGTCACACTAACCAAATCATTCACTAACTAAAAAAAAAAAGTTAAGAAAACACTATTCAGCTATAACCGTGAAATGTCACTACACATCTTTCTTCAATCAAAATAATTACTAATTATCAGCCAAATAACCACTATAAATAAGAACCGCTTTGTAATTCAACTCGAAGTTTTAAATTTACTTAATATAATCATGTTTTTGTTTAGAAGTACTGAAGCCACTACTCCAATTTTACTGCCCATTTGTAACCTTCACAATTCAATTTAACACTGAGTTATTTACCTACTAATATTTTTCATGACAGAGGAAAACAGAACTTCAGTGGCAGATTATGTATTTTCAGCCATTTCTACAAGTATTACTCTTCTTCCTTCCCTCTCTGGTTTACATTACAAGTTTATTGAATATTCCTTAAAGCTGTACAGTTACCACCAAGTTATTTTGTCCTTGGAGGCATTCACAGCATTTCTATTCCATTAACACACAAATGCATATACTTTATCTCCAGCTAAACATTTTTCACAAAATTGTATGAATTACCTTAACAGTATTCTGCAAGTACAGTCCCAGCCCGCAACCATCAACAATAAATTCAAATTATCCTGACTGGAGTCATGCCAAATGTGACTAGCTTTGCGGTATGGGAGAGCCTTTGATGTTCACATCAAATAATCTTCAAATTGTTCAACAACAATAATAATCAACTCTACTGTCTTGACTAATAGGCCCTGTAAAAATGAGTCCAATTATGTCATGGATTGTACGTGTTTTTAAGTGACAAGACACAAAACACAATGTGTGAGTGGCCCTACTGACTCACAAAATTAAGATGGATAGTAAAATGAAAGAAGTTACTTGGATAACTATCTAACCTAAAAAAAAGAAGTTTTTTTCCTAAATACTTTACAGATGTTGAAGTCACAATCATTACAGTGCAAAGGTTTAAGAGAGAATTCAGCTCATAACTTCTTACTACGCATGTTCAAATCTATCATCCAAATAAAGACAGGATCTAATATTAGCCTGAAAATCTGATTTAATGGTAAATAAATTAGAAGAAAGCCCAAAACTTACTGAATCACCTAGAGCTATCCCATATCAAGAGAGATCAACCATCTGACAATTTTTCCATTTTAAAAACAGAAAAGACCTTTTCCATGACCCAAAAGAAGTGCAATACAAGATAACGGGCAGAGAGGCAGGATGCATACAAAAATCAAAGTTCTGCACTGTCCTCAGATCATCCAAAGACCATTAACACTGCAGGTTTTGCTAGTGCTGCATTCCCTGCACAGAGCCTGGCTTTCAGCTCGCACACACAGCAAGTGATCAGTACTCAACACAAAGCAGAGAACCAGTCTACCTGCCAACAAGAGACACAGCAAAAAGAGAGTTTAAGGGCTTCTGAATACTTCAAACTCCACTAGTTGCACCACTCAGCAGCTGCAGTGATCCATTAGATTCTGCAGAGGCACTCTTCTTATGCAGAAGAGCACAGCGTTTTGTTAAAAACAAGTTTCAAAAGGACAAATAGATAGGAGAAACTTGCATTAAAATGAGTAGAGTTTCTCTCACGCTAACCCAGTACAGCAGACAGCTGCATAGGCGCTACGTGGAATCAGCTCAAATTTGAGGCGAAGCAAACGCACCACAGGTAACAAATAGGGAGGGGAATAGACCAAACTAGAACCTCCTCTGGCAGAGAAGTCCTTCCCCCGCTCCCCCCCCTCCCCGCTTTTGCTTCTCGATGACGACGGCGGCGGACAATTCTTGCCAAATTGCCGGCGAGTGGTACCCAGCTACAGGGAGCCTTCCCACCGCGTTGGGAAAGGTGGGATCAGGTTTCGAGCGGCTGGAAATCAAGCCCCACAGGCGAGACGTCCGAGCACACGTGGGCTTCCCCCCATCAACCGCCGCCACCTCCTCCCCGGGGCGGCGGGCACTGACCTGAGGGTGCGGTTGCCGGCGCAGCCCCGGCGCTCCATGGCGGCGGGCACGCAGCTGGTGAGCTCGGTCCAGTCGGCGTGCAGCCCGCAGCTCCAGCCGGTAGAGAAGCGGGAGAAGAGCCAGGTGTCCTTGTCGCCGCCCGGGCGGTGGCAGGCGCACTTCTTCTGCCCGGCCCGGCAGTAGCAGGGCTGCTCCAGGCGGATGTTCCGCACCAGGTGCCGCCCGAAAGTGGTGCCGCCCGTCTTCTGGATGTGNGAAGAGCAGGGCCAGCAGCGGCGGCAGCAGCCACCTGTTGGAGCGCTCGTCCATGGCGATGCGCGGGGGCAACGCGGCGCGACCCCGGGCTCAGGAGCTGCCGGGGGCTGGCAGGGCAGCCGCCCCCCTCGGATCCCGCAGCCGAGGGACGCACGGCTCCCTTCCCGACGGCATGGTCCCCCTCAGGAGGCGGTGACTGGCTTCGTCCTGTCCCGTCCCGCTCCGCTCAGTACCCGTCCGAGGCCGCCATCCCGCTCCTCGCGGCTGAGGGGGAAAGCGCCTCGCGCCCTCCCCAGCACGCGCAGGCGACAGCGCCCAAGTCCGGGCTCCGCCGGCAACTCTCCAGCCCAAACACACCGCTCGGCCCCCGGCGGGGAGGGGCGGGGCGGACCCCGCCCGCCAGCCAATGGGGACAAAGCCGGCCGGCCGAGCAGCCAATGGGCGGGTCTAGCACGCCAGCTCTATGACCAATGAGAGCGGGCGGCGAGTGACCGGGGGGGTGAGGTGGGTGGGAGTCGCTCCTCGCTCCCCTCCAGGTATCGGACGGACATCGATAGCGTGAGGGGGGCGGGGGGAAGGCTACATTAGCCAATGAGACGTCGGGGGCGGAGCGGAAGGCAGCCAATGAGATTGACACGGGGCTCCCCCAGGTGAGCGAGAGTTATGCGGAAAGCGGCGCGAGCACGGGGTCGCGCGACGCCGGGACGGTGCCGGCATGCGCCCACGGTTGGTCGTGGCGAAGCCAGGCGGGAATACATAACATTGGGGTTTGGTCTTTTTTTTTTCTTTCCAACTCCTTGAAATCCCGTTATTTTCGCCTTGGGGGAATGTGGGTCTCATAGTGCTTGCGGTTTCAAGCCTGTGTTTGTAACCCCGGAGTTCCAGTGTTTCAAATAAGTAGGGCGAGCAATGCTGACTGTGGCACAGGTTAATTACCGTTATGGCTTGAGGAACCCAAAACAATTTATTGTCATTAAGACAATTATTCTATCACCCAATGACCTCTCCCCACCTGGGAAGGGGAATCAGGGGAAAAAAACAAGGAAACTCGAGGGCTGAAATATAAATAGACTTAACAGAATGAGACTAAATAATTAACATTAATAACACTAAAGAACCAGTATCGATCCCCCATAGCAATATGAAATACACAACGATTACACTCGGCCAATGCTATCAGCAGGAAGCTGTGCACTCCCAGCAGGGGACAGCAAATGTCGGACACTGCAAACGGTGTGGCTCTGGGAGGAAGGGAGTCCAGCACCGGGGCAAGACGTTCTCAGGATCGCCGTCATCAAGGGAGAGAGCAAACTCCTCAGCAAACTTTCTAATTTATATTGAATGTGACGTTCATGGTATGAAATAATCCTGTTGGCCGGGTTGGGTCAAGTGCCCGGGTCTCATGCCTCGTCCTCCCTGCACCTGGCAAGGCTCGAAAACACTGAGACCTTGAATCCCACGTACCATAGCTGGCTATAAAGTAAATATTTTCACAAATTCAGACACTGCAGTCTTCTGAAAGTGCAGTTTTCCCAAGCATTAGAAGAGACCTTACTGAAAAGTAAAATTACTGAAAGAGAAATTAATCCTGTGTCGCTCAAACCAGGACAACTACCTAACTGTAGATTAAACGATCTGCAGTGCTGTTGGCTCTTGGGGTCACTTGAAGCCTCCAGAGCACAAAGTCCCAAATGCTTGAAAGTTTTCTGAGGAAAACTTACTGTTCCCAAGGCAGCAACATCTATTCCCCAGCAGCTACTTTATCAAAGTTTCAAGAGTTAACTCTTCAAGCCCCTTCGCATACTTACAAAACCTCTCAGATTGAAACTGTGTTGTTTCCCTATTGAAAAAAATATAATTTAATAGATATTCAAATATCTAGCTTACAGGTCACATCTAGTTAAGCAGTGCTTTGTCAAACACTCTTTTGTCTGCAATGAGTTCTCCGTCTTTTTTTAAAAGTCTGTCACAAACACTTCATATCCAAATACAAGCCTCGTACAAGCTCCTGGATTATAATATATTAATATGCAAAGCATTTCATGTTAGAACTGATTGCACATCGTGGTTATTTAATTACAGAATGTCTTTATTTACTGAGGGATTAATTAGATATCTGGCAGCGCTAAAGCAACTTTCTTGCTCAACTCTAAAGACAACTTCACCTCTGGAAGGCTCATAACAGAAGAATAGTGCCTTCCCATGGGCCATTTAACTTTAAAACTTTAAAGAAATAGTTATAACAATGTATTTCAAGCTGAAGATTTTTATATAGAAAGTAAGTATTTGGACTCTTGGAAGAGAGTATCAGCTCCCATTAAATCTTTCCAGAAATAATAGATATTACCAGAAAATGATCTAAACGAAAGCAGTTAAAACTCTAAAAGTTGTGAGATGTTCCAAAAGTTGCTACCACAAGAACAACAACATACACCACCCGACTTGAAACACACGAATGTGCTACCCACACATACACATTCCCAGAGTCCCACAGCACTATTAAAGTACTATGCTGCTAAAAGTAAGAGTAGCAAATTCTTGGGTCTTGCCAAGACATCGAAAGAGATGCAATTTTATCTTCAGTGAAATTTTGTAAGGAGAACGCCATGGGTCACCTGGTGAAATCCACCCTTGTACAGCCATGCACCACGATACTGGAATGCCGGTCCCTCCGTCTTCTGACAGAAGAAAAGGCAGAGTCTGGTGTTAAATGAACCTGTTCAGTCTTCTTCCTATAACGACAAGAGGTATGCACCCACTCACTCTTACCAAGGTGGAAAACAGCACTTTTGCCTTGGAAAATCATTGTGTTCTCTGCCAGCAAGAGAAGCAGAACATCCACGTTCTCTCTTGGGAGACCTGACTCTCTTCTCTGCTCTGTCCATTACCGTGCACACCTGCTTCCAAACTCCCCGTGTCTCCCAAGAGTGGACTTAATGAGATTGCCTTTTAACCTCTCTCTTTCACTAGGTGACAGGAAGCCTATCCCAGAGAAATGTAAATATTTATACATGTAAGATATAGAAGCATTTTGTTCTCACCTCAGCCTACTCATCACCTAAGGAACCATCAAAAAAAAAAAAGCAACATTAAATATAAATATAGCTTTATTTCAGTAACAGAATAGCACTAGCAAGGCTTGTGTGGGTAAACTCGTATTTGGAATAAAAGCACAGATAAAGGATTTAGACTTAAGTATCCCTCATAATGCTTTTAGTAAGATACAGAGATGCTATTATAATTCAAGATTTTCTCATTAAATACCATATTGTTGACACTGTACCTTCATCTCCATGAAAAGATCAAAGCTAAATTTGCTAAACAGAGAAAATTGTGAATTTCAGTTAAATTTAAAATTCTTATTTATTTAAACTTGCCCAAGACAGCTACTGATTCATGAAGACTGGCAAAAAGTATTTTCTACTGGACAGAAAAGATGTGCAAGAGAAGTGAAAATATTTATAATGAGGTTTAGATTTAAAAACTTGACTTTTAAAAAAGCTCTCATTTTTCTGAAACTAGCAAAAGCACTTGCAGGCCCACATGAATCAATACGTTTATGCAGCTTTCAAAGACAGGCTTTTACTTATGAATTTTAATATTCTTAATGACGGTTTGCAGACCATGCTTTATATACAGCCACAACCCACAGCACATCCAACCACCACGGGGTCCTTCCCAGTGGCTATACCGAACGTGGCCCTAGTTTACATAAGAGTTGGGGTCTCCAAAGTGAACCTGAGTCTTACAATAGTCAGCAGAGGCTAATTATCCCTAGAGAGAGAATGTAGCATTTTCATTTGGAAGCACTTTATGTTGTCTTTATAGAGGTCCAGGTTACTATGCAAGGCCCTGTGCGATTAAGCTTTAATAAAATCAGTTAGATTCTTTAGAAGTCAATGGCTGTAACTCACTAGCATCAATGAAGTGATGATAAGGCTCATTCTGAACACGGTCATGTTTCCATTGATTTGATGGGAACATGACTGGGTTCAAAATGAAGCCCTAAAAATTGCAAACACTGTTCAATCTCAACATTTTCCCTTTCAAATGTAACTCATCTTTAAATCTCCAATGAGAGTTTAACTACAAGGAAAATCCAAAGTCAGTTAGAAGCTAGTTTTGGGATACTCTTAAAAAAATGAATATAGTTTCTGTGGATTTCAAAATGAAACAATTGCAAGTAAGACTTAGGATTCTCTTATTTCTAACATAATTGTTCTCCGAGATCCTATGCTGTCAGCATACAGTTCAGAGTTCACCAAGAATTCAAATAAAATAATCCTGCAATAACTTATTCTTCATAATGACTTCAGGCAGAACACCTTCACCTGTTAAAATTTACATGCCAGCTCTACTATCATTTCTACCAGAGATGTCCTGACATGTGAAAATGTGCACACAAAATTATTTTAAAATTCCAGCACAGCATGTCCCTTCTCCTTGCCACTTCTGAGGTAACACACAACACATTTTCCGAGTTGCTAAAAATAAAAATTGGCATACTTACCATTTATTTTAAAGGTCAATACAATATTTACTAGTCTGAAGCAATGGACATGTGAAGCAGTGTCAGTGCCAACATCAAGGTTTGTACAAAATGTATGAGTAAGCAAATGATATTATTAAGTAAAAGTACAAAAGTGTGATTTCATTTAGCAATTACCTGTCTGATAAGGTTAATGTCTAATAGATCTGTTAATGTAAAATTAAAGTGACACCTGCCTCACACTGGTTTCTTTAAATTATTTATCACCGCTTGACCTGAGCTGTTTCAACACTTGCAGCCAGTTGAGATTTCCAATAATCCAATTTTTCATTGTGCAGCAAGTCCCAGGTGGCATCCTTGTCACAAGGATGCAAATTGTTAAATTAATAAACTCATGCTCACTTCAGTCATCTCTCTGGGATTAATTTGTTCCAAGGTTTATAGTATAAACCTCCCTTATTTTTTTGTCAGGTTAAATTTTAGTATGTGCACTTACTGAACCTTCTGTTTCAATGGCACGTTGAGTGCTGTATTCTTCCTTTTAAAACAATTTATGCATTATACCATCACCAGTTCATCTTATTGTAAAGTTCCAATTCATTATGAGGCTTGTTAATTTTCACTTCTCCTGCTTGCCGTTCTTTTTCTGGATGTAATAACTTTATTAAACCTATGACCCCTTTTTATTTCTTTTAGTCTGAAAGGAAACAATACAGAAACGATGTTTTCAGACAACGTCTCACATGTGCCAGTCCATATGCAGTGGCTTCTGCAAGTCATTCCTTACTCATTGCTGCTTGTTTTCCTTATGAGATAAAGGATCAGGTATATTCTGCTTTGAATATTCATAATTCCACCTGTGTAACACGCTGACCTAGGACAACTGGAACATCTTAAATCACTTTCAGCATTCTAGCCACTTTTCTTTTGTTTGAAACCATATAACTGCTCACAGAAATATTACAATTCTTTTTTTTTCTAGTTACAGTTTTTGGGAAAATAGTTTCCCAAAAAGGGAACATTTCTGAAAACTTTGAGCTAGTTTTTTTAGATCACTGCCAAAACTAGGTATTTATAGGAAGATCTTCTTTCTGTCACGTAAACTTGGTCATCTTTTGCTCTTGCACCAGGGATCATTCTTGGACATCTAGAATATTCACATCCACATTCTTGGACACCAGGGATCATGATGTGGACATCTAGAAAAGTAAAGAATGAGAAAATGCTGTAACCATCATGTTTTGGTATGTGCCAACTAGCACTCTCCCATACAACTCCTGGACATAGTTTGGGAGTCAAACCATTCCAGAAATCATTTTCAACCAGCACTCAGTGACCAAGATTACAGCTTCAGTGTGGGTCAGACCACGCCATGCTATTTGGCCTCAGTATCCAAGAAAGTTCCTGAGGATGTTTCATTTACTAACATAAGCAACACCACTGAGCATTTGCAGTTTTTAATTCAAGGAAGAAAAATTTGTGTTCTCTCTTGCCTTTTGTACCGCAGCATAGCCAAGTTACATTACAAAACTCAGGCTGAAGTTACAGTATGTTAGCTAGCAAAGAAAATCGCTGGCATGTAGGGCTATATAGGGAGCTTCCTGGATTCCGCTGCCTCGGGAATGGGGTGGCAGTAGGGACAAGCAATGGCAAGCCTTGCGCTATCCAGCTGTAATCAGAACTGTGGCAAGGATGATGCGAGGCGGGACCAGTGCCTCCAAATTAGCCGAAGAGCCTCTGGCTGCTGTTGTTGTTGTTCAAAAGATGTGTGCAGCTTCAGGGTATGGCCGGACAGAGCTGGTGAGTGGGAAGATACTTCGAGTGGAGTTACAAATACTCCAGTTATTGAAAGATGTAACATCAAATGACTAGCAGCAAATGCTGGTCCTGCACCAAAGGGCGAAAGAAAAGAGTATAAAATGCAGGGTGGTTATTTTGTAATCGCAAACCCCCTAAAGGTAGGGCTGTTCATGTATGCTCTCTACAACCAGAATCTACAACATGAAGACAGCCTGAGGAAAGCATTTAGCAGGACAGACACAGCAAGTTGCTCCCCCATTTCTGTTCTGTGCACAGAACAACTTAGGCATACTTATACACATTCCTTCCAGCCTTCAGCCTTCTGAATCCTGTAACATTTATGACACAAACTCTAGAGCAGCTTTTGTGGACTTACTACAGACCAAAGGCATGCCATCTGTACCACATCCACATTTATTTTTCAAGATTCAGGTACAAGTAGAAATGCTACAGACTCAGTCACTGTCGATCATGTGAAGGATATCGCTACTGCACTTGCACTTGGTCTTTTGCCCAGTAAAGAACAGCGTAACAGCATGCAATAAATTCCTGTATTTAAAGATTAAGGTGTCCATGTCAATGCCCAAGTTCCAGGATTGTAACTTCCTCCCAGCAATTGACTCTGACCAGGGAGATCAATGCAGAGAGAGACCTGTCTCTTCTGAAACAGCGACATGCTTCCTCTGCCTAGCAAAAACTAATATATATCCCTATCAGTATTCCTCCCAAGACCCCAAAACTTCTCATATAGTAAGGTATAGGAGCTGCAAGACTGTGTAACACTGCCACCTGGTGATATGCATCACAGCAATATTTTTTTCCACCTACCATCACACAAAAACCTTTTGCTCCCTTTCAGGTGATCTTAATTTGCAAGTCCCCATCAAGAATAACTTATCCCACCAGCAGTTTTTCTTGAGCACCTCTGCTTGTGTCTAGAAGCCAAATTACTAAGATTTTCGAAGCTGTTCAGGCCATATCTTGTCTTTTCCTTCAGGATTGATTTTTAGATGTGCGATGGATAGGCACAGTCTAACTTGATACAATTTTGATTCAAACTTGATTTCAACTTTGTATGAAGTCTAGAAACTTCAGTGTCTTCTGAGAAATAAATCTGAAGTAATATTTGAAATGATCCACTAGGCCTCCTCTCCCTCCTTTTTTCATTCACCTTTCCAGCCTTTGGGATGTGACGTATAAAAAAGGCAACAACAACAAAAAAAAACTCTTCCATGAAGTTTCCCTCTCCACGATGGAAAAAATTATTTCTGTAGTATTTGATCTCAGACTCTTTCATCTCTTTCATCTGATCTCTGTGGGATACAGATGGAAAATGGAGAAAAGCATTGCAAATGGTAGATCAGGCTCAACTTCTAGCACCTCTATCTGGCTTTCACAGCTGTCCACAAATCTGAACCTTTCTTTTATAACTGACCTCCAACTCCTTAACTGAAAATCACAGCAAGTTCAGGACTGATATCGCTCTCTGGGTTGCCACTATTTCTTACTAGACCTTTCTTGGATTCATTTCAGCAAGCTGACCTGGATACTTTGAAGTTTGAATGCAAGAACTACACTTTTTTAATGTGCTGCTACAGGAGTTTTTAGAACAATTCAGCCCCTTCTGAGAAGTACTCCAACTCTTCTTTGGGGATTTTTCTTAACTCTATCGTATTCACCTGTCGTTCTGTGCACCTAAAGGCACGTAATCAGTGATTCTTCCCTAATGTATAGCCATATAAAGATTTAATGTTGTCTTTTTAATGTATTCATAAAATGTATGAATGGTAATATTTATTCTTTAAATTATCCTACTGAGATCAGTGAAATACTGGTCCTGTCATCGGTTAAAAGTTCAGTTGCATTTCTGGAAAATGCTGAGAGGCATTCAGGTTTAGTTATGAAGGGATGTAAGTTATTCCACAGCTGGGGCTGCAGTGGAATTACCCTTATTACCTCAAATCTGGTTGACCTACAAAAGTTACAGTCCAGAAAAGTTACCAGTACTGTAGATGACGGGTTAGATACTCATACTGAGTTTGAAGTCTTGGTTTGAGACATCTGCCTCTAATTTATCTTATTGTCTTGGATTAGACTATGCTAGGAACTGTAATTACCATAAGAACCGGGAGTTTTAACCTGTAATGGCAAATTGTGTCAGCAAATGTCAAGGTATCAATAGTTCCCCTAACCCTCAGCAGAGGGAAGGATCTGTTGGCCTTGCAGTCTGTCTGCGAGAGACCAATGACTAAGTAAGAAATACAAGAGGGAAGAAAAATTGTTCAGCACTGTGACAGGTTTGAGATGAATAAACTGTAAATTCAGAGAGAGAACTGAGGTGAAGATTACCTGAGTGTTTGTTCAGATTAAGAACCAGAAAAAAAAGAGGGAATAATTCTCTGGCTGGCAGAAAATGAGATCAAAATACAGGTTGGTCAAAGGAGTTTGTTTGGACAAGGGGTCTAAGGGCACCTGAAGATGAAGCGGTTTAGTGAGGAAAAGCATGTACCTTCGAACTCTCAACATTGTACATCATTTTGTGTCAAAAGGAAAGCTGAAATAGAATAAGAATTGCACTGCTAAGACAGAAGTTGCCCACAGCAGTGTAGTCACATTGTGGCTTGCAAACCATTGATAGTGCATGAAATGTCAGAATTTGATCTGTAAAACTATTGTGAGCCCTGTACACTCATCCGTGGCTATGTGCAAGCATAACTGGGAATTAACAGCCATGAAAATAGTTTTAATTGAGGTTTACAATTCTAACATAAAAATTCATATGCTGTAAAGCTTTTTTATTTAAATACAGATGTTTTTAACATAATTATCATCCCCTCTCCCAACTGATAAGAAATAGAAGGATATGAGTTGTCCAGAGACTTTATAATTGCATCCCTTGTATAAAGTGTTTGAGAACCCCAAGTTTATAGCAAAGATGTGGAGAAAATGGGAGCTTACGCTTTCTTTTGTACGGAATTTTAGAAAGACTCTTTTGGAAAAGTTTGCTGGGGCCTCTAGCAGGCAGGATTTAATTTTTCATTCTTTAGTATCGTAGAGTAGACCTATCATTTAATCGTAATCCTTTCAGAAGGCCTAAGAAGTATATCAGTATAATATAGTAAATTGTTTATGATAATGGTCAGAGTTATCAAAACTATAGCATGAACAGCAGTTAAACAAATGTGAATAACCAGTACAGCCAGCATACGTCTGATTAAACTTCAGTTAATCTAGGAAGTCATGACCAAGGAATAATGGAAAACAGAAATAAGGCCAAGTTTTCCAGTCAGAAACCTAGCTTTATTACAAACTAATAGATAAACATAATTTTCCCTTAGTTTAATATGAGATATTAGTTATAGGGGGTTACCATACATACCTGTGTGTCCTCTTAGAAGTTAGCCAAACATGTGTCTAGATGCATGACCATTTTATTTTAGTGACAAAGCTATTCAAAAGACCATGCATCACGATAGCATACATCTAGCATTAGTCCTCTTGCCTTCTTTTTCTTCCTGCGTCTTCAGTGTCCCATAGCCTGGAACTGCACATCAGTACGGAGGGGTGAAAAAGCCTGCACAGTGCATCCCACCGGCTCTTACCTCACCACTGCGGAAAGCTTGCACAGCTGGGAATCCCTCTACCAACGGAAGGATACAGGAGATACCATTAGCAGAAGCTAGCACATTAGGGGTTAAACAATTTGCATTTCGTTAATAACACTTCATTTTTGCCCTCAAAGTTTATCTACATTAAAATATTCTAAATGTAGTGTGTTTCTGTAAGTCTAATTATATGCAGTATGTGAAAACATATTTGATAATCACATTTCTAATTATGTGCAATCACTTCAATACACAGGTGCAAAGCTCCAGAAATATGCATATTTGAATCTCTTCATATACAGATATAAACGACAACTTTGCAGTTACTTTAGTGTTCAGTGACCAGTTATTTCTCTGGGACTGTACTTCCTTAGATTTTTGAGTGGCTAGTGCCAGTGAAACCAAAGAAATGTGCTGGGCTAATACCTAGGAATCAATTTATATGTGTATGTTCCAGTGCTAAAAAACTGTCATTCCTGACCTTTCCAAGCTTTATGAACATTTTAAAGCACACATTTTATAATTTATTGGCATGCTGACTTCAGAGATGTGGGAATCATAATTTTTTATTTTCTTCTGGGAGCTCCAAGTCTCACAATGTTCCTTTAGTATGTATTTGCCTGGAATATCATATATATGTGCATGTGAACATGTCTTTTCCAGTTTGGATTAAACTTAAGGGACCTTCTTAATGGTTTAATAATAGAAGGTAATAAAAGACTTGAGCAATAAATCCATTTTCATTATATGTGTAATAGCTTGTGGCTGCACTTTTTGATTCTCTTTCATTTATGTGTAACTGTTATTTTTTACATTGATTTTTAAAGCTGTCTTCACAATGGATTGTCATTAGCTTTGTGTATAAATCATAAAAATTGAAAATTTTATATACTCTGATTAAGTGAAAAGGACATAAAATATTAATTTTCATTATTCAAAAGTAATAATTCTGTGTTCCCTCTAAAGATATTCAGCATAAATTATTAGAAGGAATAGTTTTAGATGACTTGTCCATAAGTATTCTTTTTCAAATTTGGGAAGTAAGCTGAAATGAGCCCTGACAGGCAAGAAACCTATCTACTAGTTTGCTACTAACATTACCAAAATGATAGACCAACGAGAAGGGACACAGAAAAACCTAAAAAGTAGCATTGGAATTTGTTCCACTGGAAAAAATCCATTGCATTTCACACAATAAAGCAGCATGACTTGTTCTGTTTCACTTTAGCTACACAAAGCTTTAATTAAAATAAATCACACTTAGGAGCCATAGAATAGTTTAGGTTGGAAGAGCGCGCCGGAGGTCACCTTGTTCTATGTGTGCATAGAGCAGGACCGGCTTCAAAGTTCCCTCAGGCTGCTCAGCGCTTTGTCCAGCCAAGAGTCACAGCCGCACGAAAAACAGGGTGTAATCTTAAGTGTCACCACTCTCTAAAATTAGGGTCTGGAAATTAGAACAACATAATGCAGAGGGGAGCATCATTTTAAGAAGTGCATTATATTTTTCTTTCCTGCATTGGAGGTGCACTAGCAAGACATTCAGTGGGAAGTGAGGGATACTGTTCCCAAAGACACAAGATTTCTCCTGCTGGATGCTTGGCCACACGCAGCCTGCGAGCCATCTGGACGCCCGGCTCCTGCTGTGGCCTGAACATCGCTCCATGCACAGCCGGGAACAGAGAACTACCCCAGAAGTCACTTCTTTAGGAGCATGTGTCTCCTCACATGGCAGTGGTTCCTCGCTCCTGCCAATTCCGTAATTCACCCCGAGCCAGGAGCTGCTGCATCAAACAGCCCAGCGTGTGCCTTCACTGCAGGATGCTGGACGGTGCGGTCTATTTGTAAAGCTGCACAAAAGAAAATACAATTGCAATTCTGAACCAGTTAGAAAAGAAGAGCTTCTTCAAAGAAAAACTGTACTTGGCTTTAAGTGGGCAGTATGCTGTGATTCTGCAGTCCTCACTTCTACTAAAGGTGACTTTGCTGAGTGCACACTCAGGACTCTGGCTAATTTTCCAGCTTATGTTTTCTTAGGTATCCTGGAAAGGATTCAGAACTCGCCTCGCTGATCTGACTGAAAAGGAAAAATCACTGATATACTTTGTTTTACAGGTATTTTATCTTCATATTTTCCACCCTGCATGCAGGAATAGCACCTTCTGATTCACACTTGCTAGGCCTACAAGTCAAATCTGACTCCCCTGTTCTGGGAAATACTGTATTTTCTCAGTGAGCGCACCTGTACCTTCACACTAAAGTCTTTTTGGGTGCTGCTGTTGTACTATGCGTCCAGAATTGTCTTGAGGCACTTCATTGCACATTATCAGCTTATGAATTAATATAAAAATACTCAACCTAGTAGTTTTTATTTATAAATATCCTACCTACTGAAGTTATAATCTCCCAAATGTTTGCATGTGAGAAGCCATGTCTAAAATACAAGTATATGGCTATTATTTGAATCATTAACAATGGTGATTTAATAGCCTTATTGGATATTTTAGGCTAATTTTTTTTTATGACCTGTGTATCACCTGTATTCCTTTCACTGAGTACATAGACAGATTCACAAGTTGCAGTTAGGGAAAGAAGGAAAAATGTTCTTTTTTTCGATACCTAAGAAGCTCACAGGGTTCTGTGAATAAGAGAATAATTACAAGAGCATGCCAGTTAACAACCAAGGTTGTTAGTTGGTATCAGAAGTGACAACTCATGTTGCATGATGAGCTTGATCCCATAAGCTAAAATTTAGCATAGTCAGACTTAGGAAAACCTGCTATGTTAAAAGATAGGCCCTACATTTATCTGTTGGTACAGTGAGTTGCTCAGATTTGGCACGGTAGGAGCCAGTACAGTCCAGAAATCGACAGAACCACACTGTCCTGTTGGCACAGCAGAGCAGTGGCGTTGCTTATGAGCCGATGTATCCAAATGGGGCTGCAGTCCCTATCACA
This sequence comes from Stercorarius parasiticus, assembly GCA_013396915.1. Classification (NCBI taxonomy): domain Eukaryota; kingdom Metazoa; phylum Chordata; class Aves; order Charadriiformes; family Stercorariidae; genus Stercorarius; species Stercorarius parasiticus. The sequence goes on along the minus strand of VWZL01005515.1, from coordinate 324,194 downwards.
GCCACATTTTACTGTCCCCCACTACACAGCACAGATGTGCCCACAGATTCACAGGAGAGTCGTTGATCTGGCCTGGGAAGTCTGTTCTTTACATTTCAGAGGTGAGTCATTTTAAATAAGAAGCTGTAACTTCTGTCTTTATTTTAAAAGGCAAAATGTCGCTTCAGTTTCTTTTCTTTTTTATGAAAAGTTGGAAAGAGAAGCACACTGGAAGAGACCCATTTACTGTCACTGTAGCTACACGCGTAGGCATAGCAAAGCAGCATAAATTCCGCTTGCCAGAAAGTTGCCACTGAGCAGCTTCTGTGAGCTGCTGAAGTCAGGCTTATGTTACTTATGCTTCTGTTTTTCTTTCACTTGCTTGTCCCTGTAAATCAAAATGAAGAGCTAACAAACTATAAAAAATATTTTGCATTGTTTATTACATAATACCACTATATTGAGATATGCTAATCAAGTAACCCGGGTCGGTCTTTATTTTCAACGGAATGGACGAAGAGCATCCTTAATGTCTTCGGGGAAACACCTCAAATGCCTGACATAGGAGTGACATTGACAGGTTCTGCAGAGATCGGCCTCCAATCTCGCAGCGAGATAAAAGGATGCCAGCAGTTACTGCGCAGGAGGCTGTCAATTAATAACCAGACATCGGGTGCATCTTTTGACTAGCGTTTGACATTTACATTACCTCCAAGTTAGGGAGAAAGGGAGCCTTTTAGCTCGAAAATTGTTTTCAATCCATTAAAAAATAAAGTTTTATTTTCAACTAACTGAATATGCTGATGAAGCTCAACTTATTTGCACTTACTGCTACTGTTTCTATTAAATAGACATAGCTCACTGTGACTTACACTATAAAACATTTGCATCTTACTGAGAAGTCTTCATTAATCACTTCCTCTCTTCACACTGAAACAGCTATGATAATCAATTCTTATTTGCACAGCTGTGATATGAATAATTTTTAAATTTTGCTGTAATTGTTTTTCTGTTCTGCTGAAAAATGGTTTCAGAGAACTAAGGGGCTTTCTCACATATATATGGAATATACGTACAAAAATGGCCAAGTGCTATTTGGAATACTTAATTACATAAATTCTGCTGTAGAAATTAAGTCTGCTCTCCATCTTCTAGCTTTGCACACTGCTTAAAAGACTAAAATCTGCCTTTGTCCAAATATAAATAGATATTTGAAAAGTGTGTATTGGCTCCTTGTGGCTAGAATGTAGCTAAGGTGCCAAAGCAAAGGGAAGACGGATAAATATGCAAAAGCTTTTATAAAGAAATATAATGTATTTCTTTCTGAGTGGCAATCAGAACTGCATCTTAAGCAATGGATCAGGTTGCCCAGAGAGGTTGTGCCATCCCGAGATTTTTTTCAAGCCTTGACTGGACCTCAGAGCTGATCCTGCTCTGAGCAGGACGTTGGACCACAGACCTCCTGAGGTCCCTTCCAACTTCATTTAGCCTATCCATCATCCTAAATTTTAAGCACCTAATAAAACAGTAATCCTAAATGTGAGAGAGAGAGATGTCTTGGCAAGGAGATTCTTTTTGCCTCATGGAGATCTCTGAATTTAAGTAGAAGAATAAAAACTGGACAAACTGTTTGCTGTAGTTCACCAGAGATTAATTATCTGACCTGTGATTCAGAGCTATTGCTTTATCTTGCGACTAAATTCAAAGCTAGTTGTATTTCCATAACCAGTCGCAACAAACTTTTATTTATCTTTTTACATGGCAAATCATAAATTGTTACAGCTCAAGATGAAACAAGTACAAGCTATTAAGAATTCACATTTAAGCAACAATAGCAGCCTCTTCAATATCAATATAAACCAAAATGTAATATAGCAACTTTATACAGAAAACTAATTGATAGATTAGGGTAAGAGAGATGCATCCATCATCCCAAATACATCGTATCGCATGGAGTTATGAAAAATACATGGTAAATGTATATACATGGGGAGCATGCTTAGTAAATTTCAGGTTTGGCTGAGGAAACAGCAAAAAGCAACACACTAGTAACTCCTTTAACCATAAAAGGATTGTTGGGTTTGTTTGGGTTGTTTTTTGATAAGATGCTCAGCATAAAATAGCTATATTCTGTGCAGAAAAAGTGTAAAGGGAGTTCTAGTAAGTCCATCAAATGCATTTTGAACTTTGCTAGGGAGTGATGGAAGTGCCTTTTACCAGTTCATCATATGTGTTTTTACTTTCCATGGATGCAAGAGTTTGTCCACATACATAGGTTATTAGCACAGAAGAACATGGGGGCAAAACTTACTTATCCATACACTACTCTGACCGTGTCATCCCTGTTGGCAGCAGCAGCTTCTGAATGGTCAATATAAAAGAAAAAAGCTGCTCAAACAGTATATCATGGTCTTTCTCCATATAAAAGATACTGAATTTATAGTATTTCTAATGGTCTTAGAACCATGAACCAATAGGAATACTCCTGTGCTTTTAATTATTTCTATGGAGGTATATGAAAACTACCAGTCTTATGTAAGGTTACTTAAATCAACTGATTTACATTAAAGTTGGCATCACTGATGTGTCCCAGTGCTACCTGAAAATTATCTGAGGTCTTGTAATAGCACAGATTTGTTGGAATAAGTCCAAAAAACACAAGGGCCCCAGACTGAATTTACATATGAATGACCCTCAGGGATATCTTTATCATACTTTCAGATGATAAAGACCCAGCGGTGTGGAAGTACAGGCGTTTTGTTTGGGCAGAGTTTCTGTACCATAGTTTGAGAACACCTGGCAAACAGATTCCTTTTGTTTGTACATATGATGTTATTCTAACTGGTCCTGAGCACTAACATGGAGACTATACAATCCATACCCTGCTCCCTAGACTACAGCCCTAACTGCCTCCTGCTACCCACACAGTAGTTTTAATGAGTCAGGAAGTGACCGTTAGCAAAATAAATTATGGTGCATGCAGCAGTGAGATGTTCCAGGTTTCAGCTTCAAGTTCCACGTTTCATGGGTTATGTTTTCTCTGGGAAAGGCGATACCCTCTTAATACAGCTGGAGGATTCCTCCTCCAATAAACATCTATTCGGAGCTACTCCGCATTCACATCCCACAATACTGCTTCAGAAGCACCTGCACCTGCTCTTCTAGCTTTGCTATACAGCTGGGGAAAAACTAAGGGAGAAAATGCAGCAGTTTTGCTGATGAAATAGAATTAACTAGTGCAATTACAAAAACAGATTAAAAAAAGAAATTGGAGACCACAAGCCTGAAAAATCTTAAGTTTGAATATAGAGGTAGGGCTCAAACAACTGTTTTTCCAGCAAAGCTCATGTCTATTGAGGAAAACGTTATGTTGGTAGGAAACAGAACACATCTCAAAATAGAAATTGGCATGGAATACTTTCACTTTAAGGGGGAAAAAAATTAAGTAATTCCCTTTTCCTTTACCAAGTATATGTGAATGTATATTCCATATGAAGCCTTTCACACTTAGTAAGCTCCTAGCTAGTATTTTCAGCTGAAGAACCATTTAGGACCAAGCACAAGCAGAGGCACTGGGAGGTTTGGGGAGCATCAAGGAATGCAGCTGCCACCACGGCTCCAGGATGACAGAGCCCTGTCTGTCCTCAGCTGTGAGCAGACACTGCCACTGCACCAAAAGCAGTGTCCACCACTCACAAATAATGCCAGATGCCCGCAGGGGAAATGTTGAGGGGTATTACTTGTTTAGTGTGAATAATTTCAATCAAATTGAGTAAGAAGTCAACAGTATTAAGTTCTTGTGAGCTGCACAAAAATTAATGAACACACAGAAAAAGCTATCTCCATCTTAGCCCCTCAAAAAAAAAAAAAGGTAAGTTTTAACTCAGGGTTACAACATGGTGCGACTTGTGCTGTCTGCCTAGCTTTACTTAGCACAAGTAGCTAGATTTGCTAAAGCCTTTAAGCCACGATAGAGTTATTTTCTTAGTAATTTTCCTAGCAGCTGGTACAGTGCTGCGTTTAGCCTTCTAGTATGGGAAATATGCTGATCTCACACTGATGTTTTGGTAGTGTTTCTCCCAAGTCTGGGATTCTTCAGTTCTCCATGTTTTGCCAGCGGACACAGGTGCACGAGGAGCGTAAACCAGAAGATAAGGAGGCTCCAAGCTTCGGCTGAAACTGCAAATCAACAAGATGAGAGCCTGCCTGGACACATAAAAAGAATGGAGTAAGGTGTTAGAAGACCCCAAAGATCACCATTGGACTAAAAGATGTATGAGGGGTGTCTGCGTGGATCACAGAGTTAACAGCCCAGGGATTTCTTTGCTCGGGGTCCCTCCCTGTGGAGGCACCTAGCCTGGGCTGTCTTTGCCACTGTACCTTCTAATTAAATTAATTATTTTATAAAAAAAACAACGGCTAAAGGGCCGAGCCTTAAGGAGGAGGAAGCACCCCTCAGAGTGCGCGTGCGCGACACCATGAATGCTGTGTGAACGCCCAGCCAGCGGCTCCTCCTTTAACAGGAAACCTAAAGACACCCTACATAAAACTCCCACTTATAAAACATCCCGAAAATTTACAAAAAGATAACGGAACTGCCCCCGACGCGGTCACAGGGACTCCCCGCCCCGCCTGAGGGCTATGTGGGGGTAGGGTGAGGCGGCGGCGGCGCCGCCTCTCCTCCTGTGCTTGCGCGGGGCCGCGAGCCGCCCGCCTGTCCGCCCCGCCCCGAGCGCCGCGTGTCACCGCACCAGCCCCCCCTGGCCCTGCTATTTATTTGGCGTCAGCCGCTGATTGGTCCCCAGGCTGACCAATAGCCCCGCAGCGAGGGCACGGCGCAGCCAGTAGGAGCGAGGCAGACGCCGTTGTGGGCGGGGCTGCGCACGCCGAGGCTGAGGGGGCGGCGGCGGCGGCTCCGATCGCCCCTCACCGCCCCGTCCTCCTCCTCCTCCTCCTCCTCCTCCTCCTCCT
>VWZL01005515.1:288975-319174 GCA_013396915.1 Stercorarius parasiticus | reverse complement strand
GAGGGGGGCTGTCAGAAAGGGATGGCTGCGATTCTCTCTCCCTCTGTCAGAGGGCGCGTTCACGTGCTCCGTTGGTATAGGGCTTAACTGTTTTCTCCCTTTGTCAAATGCTCCGGTTAGTGCTGACAGGCTTTCCCAGGTTTTGAGTGTGCTCTCTAAGTTGCTTTGTATTTAACCTTGGATATTTTGCAGGCTAGTTCGAGGAGATGCAGTGGGCTAATCTACACAATTCCTACCTTCTGCTGACTAATAGTATCTCTTCATCTCACCCTAATTAGTTTACTTTTGCTCGTGAATGAAGTAATTATGTATAAAGGGATTAACGAATATGTGATGCTGTAGTAATAAAACATGTATTTTTTTTTTTCTAGAATGGTATTTTTAATCATAATTTCAAAATTGGAAGTGAAAATGTTTTCCGTTATTACGTTTGCGGCTCTCCTGCTAGTTTGGTTTAAAAATATTTTTTGTTGTCTTGTGTATAAAGCTGTTTGCTGCTGTTTGGAGAACTTCCATGAAAGGGAGGATTGCAAGCTTCTGTAATCAAAGGAGTGGCAAACTTCCAAAGTAAAGATTGGAAAACAGTACACTTATGCTAGCAAGTAGATACCTTTTGCAGATATAAGGGGGGTTGGGGTGGTGTGAGCAAGAGATGTTCCCTTAAAAAAACCCCACAAAACTAAAAAGTGTTACCAGTAAGTGGAAGAATGGTATTTGGAATAAAGCAAACCTTACCTTTTATACTTTGTAAGGATTAACACATCTTTGAAAGTGTTCCAGAGATTGGGGATCTCCTCTGCATAGCAAAGTAGACATTATCATTTAATTAAAAAATATAACCTGACAGAGTGTATGTTCTTATTTGTACATTTAGCCACTATTAAATAAAGTTTGTGTGCTTAGTTGATTTTATTTATAACTGTATATTGGAATACCTGTTGAAAAATAAAGTGAAAAATTGTGTTTATTTCTGTATCGGAGAATAGTCTGCTTGCTTTACAGCTCTCATTCTTGAGTTCAGATGGGTAGTATTTTGTTCAAAACTTCTTTTAACCCGAATACATCACTGTTCAGTGTTTATGTTGCAGAGAACTTAGATGGTCATTGAATACTTAATACTTGGTTGTTGCTGGGTATTTCTTATTTTAAGCAACTGAAGATTTTTACTGTGGTACGTCTTTGGACAAAATCAACCTATGGACAATTCATTTTTATTTTTAAACAGTGAATTTATTGCAGAAGATGGTAATGAGAAGTTTTGGCAATTCTTGGAAACTGTACGAGAATTAACAGTTTATAAGCAAGGAGGTAAGTTAAAAAGCATGCTAGTTTTAATATATTATCTTGCACTTTTAAAAATCAAACTAACACATTAACGAGTTCCTGTCAGGTAAAGCCTAACTCTTCCACTATTGCTTACTAAGTAGATTTCTTGCAGAAAGTTGTAGCATGTTTTTCCCTGGGAGCTCTACCTGTAGGGACATTGTAAAAGCAAGGAAGATGAGACGGACTGAAGTGCTGTTACGATATGGAACAGAGATGTAAAGATTACAAGATTTCTGCCTTCTTATGTGGCTCTGCAAGAGCTTATAGGATGTTCAGACTTCATGTTTTTTGTAAGACGTGTGTTTGTAGGGGAGAGAAACCCACACATAACCAAAATGAGAATGCTAGCTAAAGGGAAAAAATGCAAAGAATGACCAAAAAAGGTTTAATACTTCTAGATGGCATAGAGACTGTTTTCTAGCAGCAATACTGGTGTTTTGGAATAAATGTTTACCACTGTGAAAATAGGATTAAAAAAACTTGCATGATTAGACATAAGACTATTAAGTTGTTAGAAGTTTGGAGAGAGGAACAAAGCATAAAATCTAGGAAATAAATCGTAAAAATGAGCCACCCAAGAAAATACCTTGGAGAGAGGTTTACTAGAAGTTACCATGGTAATGAAAAATTTGGAAACCTACCAGGTTTTACAACAGGTTGGTCAATATTAGACCTACTTGGTAGGTCAATAGATGAACAAGGTGAAAAAAGGTTCAAAACAAGGTAAGGCTGCTTCATTTTGCTTTTTATTTCAGAATAGTACAGCTCTTTAGGCATGAGTGTGAGGACCTAACTACTACTAGAAGAGACTTCAGGTAAATTGAATGTTACATTAATTGTCAAAAGCTAACAAACACTAGAAAGATTATGCAGGAAATGGCAGTGAGATGACAAAAATGAATCCGTGTTAAGTGAAAAATGCCATATATCGGAGGGAGAACTTAAGAAACGGCATGCTTCAACAATTGTGACTGACTGAATACAAGTCAAAAAGATTGTGGTGCCCATGTGGATAGGTCAGTGAGAATGTTATCTGAGTGTTCATCAATGTCCAAAGCGGCTGATAGACTTAAAAAAAATTACTAGGAAAGGAACAGGGACCTGCATGGTAAACAACATTTTGCTGCTTGTGATTCCATGATGTGCTTTTGTGTTGAGTAACACGTGATGTTCTACTTTACTGTCTCCCTGTATTTCTCCCTTTCTTTAGAAAGGATATAGTATAAGCAGAAGATGCACAAAGAACTGTGATGATAGTTGTGGGATATCAACTGGACAGCTAAAAAGAAACCTAGAAAATTACTGTGAGCTGATAAAAACTGGGGATGATCTGAGGTCAGAAGTATAAACAAAGCCAGAGAGAACTGCTGAGAACAGAGGCCCGGGTGGTAAATGCTGATCGGAGCCATTCTGTGTAAGGGCATGAGGACATGGGAAATTGAAGTAGGAGCAGAATGTGACCTGTAGCATTTGTTGAGTCAAGTACTGTTGACTAAGGCTGTTTAAGATCTTTGTCAACGCACAGGACAATGGCATGGGTTATACCTTCCACAAGGTTGTGAATGACACAAAACTGGGAGGAGAAGTTGAGAAGCTGGAGGGTAGGGCTGCCATTAGAGAGGCCTTGGCAGGCTGGAGAGATAATCCAACAGAAACATTGGGAGGTTTAACAAAGGCACTTTGCAGACTCCTGCACGTGGGCTGGAATAATCTCAGCAACAGTGCAAACTGGGCACTGCCTGACTAGAAGGCATTTTTTGAGAAACAGACCTGGGGATTCTTCGTCAACAGTGAGTTATTCATATGCCTGAGAAGGCTGGCTACGTGCTACGCTGAATCAGCAAGAGTGTAGCCAGTAAGTCAAGAAAAGTGATTATTTCACTGTATGTAGCACTTGTAAGACTGCCTCTGGAGTGCTTGGCCCAGGTTGGGGCTCCCCTTTAAAAGAAAGACTGGAGCAAGTCTAGGAGAGGATCACCACAGTGGCTGGAGAACTGAAGCAGACTTCTGAGGAAAGGCTGACAGAACTGGGTTTTATTCAACCTGAGGAAGAAAAGAGTAAGGAGAGACCTCGTATCTTCAACTTATTATTAGGAAGGTATAGAGGATGGAACCAGATCTTTCCTGAAGGTACACAGTAATATGAAAAAAAGCAATGGGCACAAGTTGAAACATGGAAATTTTGGTTAGATACTAAGGAAAATGTTTCTGCTGTGGGGTTGGGTAAACACTGGAACAGGCTGTCCCAGGAGGCTGTGGAATCTCAATTCTTGGAGATACTCAAAACTCCACTGTGTGAGCCTCTGAGCAGCCTAATATAGCATTGAAATTAGATCTCCTCTAAGTGAAAGTTTGGATAAGGTGACCTCCAGAAGTCACTTTTAAGTTGAATTAGTCTTTTTTTTTTTTCTATGAGTAGTTCAGATGCAGCTGATACTGCCTTGAAGAGTGATGTATTAGATGATGTGTCAAGGGGTTTTATTAGCCATCTCTTGTCTGTTTGCTTGGACCAACTTTCCAAGAAATTTGAAGCTTTAGTGACACAGGTGTCTGTTGAACTTTGCTGTTAGCTGCATACTTTACCTGTTCTACCTGGATAAACTCTGTGATTCAGAATAAATAAATTACCAGTAGGATGGTCTGCATGGTTTGTCTTGCCAATAAAGTATTATGGTAGTGGGGAATCTTGAGAATGTACTAAAATATTACTTTAAGAACACTAAGCAATTGATGTGTAGATGTTGATTTATCATAATGGCCAACAAACTCCTATGTTTATAATGGAGGAAAAAAAGTTCTAGCACTGAGTGGTTTTCCTAAAAGTGTATTCATAGTTGGGGTAGTATTATACAAGCAAAACAATGCTCTTTATTAACAGGATGAGGAGGAAAGATTCAGTTTTAGAGGAGAAGGAAGTGGTTATTTAATGACAAAATCACATCAATACTGAGTCTTCCAACTTAAGAGCACCTTACTGAAGTCAACATACTAAGTGTGAAATAGAAATATTACGAGCATCATATGTATCCAGCAATAGTTAAGCCATTTTCAGTAGGGAAGTCTGCATTAGATGTCTACAATAAAATGGTCAGCTGAGTGAAGAATACTGATACTGAAATAGTGGTATGGCAGAGTATGCCTCTGAGGAGAAGTCGGTTCTCTGGATGGGATGGAATGGGTTCCGTCTTAGCTGGTGCATGTCAAGACGTGTTGACATAGAGGGATGTTCATGATGCATAAAGGCTGAAATAATAACTACTGGAGTAAATTAAAGGATCTGGCTTAAAAAGGATTGGTTGTGGTGATTGACTTTTCAGTTCTCCTCTGGATGAAATCAAGAGTAGATAGGATGGATAACTGGGAAATAAAAGCATTGTTGTTTTTAAATAGAAACACTTTCATAGAAGGTGAAGAATTACTAGATTTGAAGCCAAAAATCTGGGTTTATAGGAAAATTGGATGATAGATTTGTATCCCAACCTACAGTTGAGTATTTCAGAAATATTGAAGTTAAAACTTAAAAAATCAAATATGGTGGCTTTTTTTTTCTTTTAAATCATCCCTTGGATGATTTCCAAACCATTGCTTATCAGTTCTCAAAACTTGTTATTTTAAATTTAGAATAATCAAATCAACATCTGTTGTTAATTTGCTCATTTAAAATATTCAGCCTTAGCAAATTAGGTCTAGTAATGGTCTCTTTAGCTATGATCTAGGTAGCAATTTAATGGATTTGGGAGGAACAAATGTACGTGGAATTTGGTAAAGCATTTAGTCTGGTGATGTGTTTGGTTGTTTTAACATTTTCTTTAATATGAACTCAAATCAGCTTGGGCATCATTGAGATTATACAGTATGAAAAACATGAAAAAGTTAATGATGGGATTTACTATATTAAATTAGAGTGAGGTCTTCCTGGTAGTATGAGCAACATTGTGTATGCCTACTTAACATGCAGCATACTTGCCACCAGGCTTATGGAAGATTTGGAAATGCAGATGATGCTATTTTGGGCTGCATGCATGTTATAAAGAAATCAAAGCTGCAAAAATTTCATGTTAAAACTAGCACAGTTACAAAACACTGAAGATTGCATTTTAAACGTGCTCCTGCTTTTATATCTCAAAAGGTTAATTTAGGAACACAGAGTGAAGGTAAGTAGCCAGTTCCCTGCCGACTAATTATAACTTGAGTGTTTACTGTCTTCCCAAGTTGTTCAGTTAATATAATGAATTTTCAGCAATCTCTTAAATACATATTAAAAAAAACCCAAAAACACGAACCCCACACAAACATACTAATAGAGAAACTATTTTCTCTGAAAAAATGTAACAATATTACATAGAAATAACAATCATGAAAATTATTTGTTGTAATCTAGAAGGCTATACATTATTCACAACTAAATTAGATATTTTTTTTTTATATACCGTATCAACACTAAAGATTCAAGACGAATCAGTTTCACAAGCATGGCACTTCTATAATAATCATGCAATAAAATAAAGTATTCCGTGTCTACTGGCATCTTGCTTGAATGTCATAGGGATTTGACTGGCTGGTGATTGCTTCAGCTGCTGTTACCTGAGATCTTTGATTCCCTGGCTGGTCTATAGATACAGATATACACACCTATGCAGTTGGAAAAATCCCCATGCTCCCATCCCTCAAAATAATGATGCCAGCACCCTGTGCTCTTTTGACAAATTATGTCCCTGATGTTTACTCTCCCTACTGACTGTGCCTCAGCACTTTGAATTCTCCTGTGGGCCACCAGCGTATATTCAGATTAATTTTGTGCTGTGTGTGCATGGAATCTGAGGAGCTGTGATACAGACCTTTACTTTCCTTTTGTGACCATCCTGGTCATCTTCCTTTAATTATTTTTATCTACCTGTGATGCCAGATACTGCTGTAGATTGTGCATAGTAAATGTCAGTGTTTAAATGTGTCTGCTTAGCTAGCTGTTCCGTTCTTGTTGTAGTCAATCTAATCAATTTGGCCACAGGAATTGAGGGAGCTATTCAGCTGACAAATTTAGGCATCTTCAGAGTGAGCTGAATAGCTTTTCAGGTTTTGTTGGCTGCTAGGCTGTATCTCGCTTGGCTAGAACGGGATTTTTACAGATATGTAGCTCATAAACATGCGTTCAGATGTCTGAAATCTGGAGCTGTATCCTATTAATGTTGTCTCTATTTATTTTTAAATCAACTCTGTAATGAATTTAGTGGTAATATGCTATCATGGAGCATTTTATGACCAGAATCATCTGTTTCTCCATGGTTCCCTGTAACATCCTAAGAAATTTAATATGACTTGATACGACTTTTACTCTTTGGTGTAGAGTGCAGTGTTAAAATGTGCCTGGAGGGAAAGTAGTTATAAAGTTTGAAGGAGCAAATACTATGTGAAAATAATGTTCAAAACTGAAACCATAGTTCTGTGTGTAATAGACTTTTTCAAATGCTTTTGCATTAGGTGTATCATATAGCGTTTGATGTAGATTAATTTATCATGCTTAAGTTTAAAGTACAGTTGTAGTCTGAATGAAGCCACCAGTGTTGATGTAAGTTGAAGTGGTAGGAATGTATGCATGATTTGAAAAATGTGACCTTGTCAATATGTAATACAATCATTTTTGAAAGCACATGACAAATTATCTTTCTTTTTTTTTTTACTTATTAAAATCATCATTGTCTTAATCATCTTCCAGAGCAAAAATGTCAGATCTTTTATATACAGCACTGAAAGCACAGCTGGAATTTGTAAGGCAAAGAATTTAAAGACTTGTAGTAAAAATGTTTTATTGAGGCGGTATATTTAGAATTGTATATTTAATAACTTCATTTTGTTCAGTAGGATGTTATTTGGGGCTGAGTGGAGAGGCAGAAATTTTGTATCTCATTTTTATTTTTGCTTCATGTTATTGGGAAGACATTTCAATATGGAAGTATTTGCCACTTCCAAAACTCTTACATTTGCTGCTTGGAACGTGTGAAGCCAAAATTGTCTCATTTGAGTTCTGCCAGAGCTATGTGTAGGTTTAGAAAACGTAGAAGAGATGGGGTTTTCGCCCATTGAATTTAACGTTAGACAGCAATGATCATATACAATTTATGGGAAGGCAGCTTTTTGGAAATGTAGATCATACCCTTTTGTAATCGTAGATTATTTTTTTTCTAGTGAATTACAGCAAACTCAGCCTTTCTAAATAATGAGTTTTAAGAAGGAGGAAAGGCAGAAAGGAGATCGTTGAGGCTTTAAGAACAAAAGAAGGTTAAGGGTTGTAAAGAGGAAAGTGAGAGGATAGGAAGTGCTTAGTTACGAAAATTCCATACAGAACTGCTGGGTGCAGTTAATGGCTATTTCCAAAACCATGGTCTGTAGGGCTATTGTATGTGGTGTAATGTTTTGCTGGAACCTAGGCCATGGTGAGGGAATGGCATTTGGATTGCTGCATTCATGATTTGATATGAGTACTTCTGAGATCTACTGCAGCTGAGGCAGGTCAAATCTGGCTGGTTAAATCATATGAGGTGATTTTCACACCGTGTAAAAATTTGGTGCCACTTTGAACCCCTAAAGGAATTTCCCTCTGGGATGATCATTCCACTTTCACAGCAAGAGCACCTTTAAAATAAGGTGTTGACCCAAGAACACATGTAAATTCAAGCGGGACAGCTAGAATGGTTCCTCCCGGCAATTCACTTTCCCTTTGCTGCAAGTTTTTGCTTTTATAGGAGAATGTTTGAATTACACATGAAAAAGATCTTGAGTCACTGCAGTTTCCACGTAGTATCTTATCAGTGTAAGTAAAATACACGCTGACTACATAGATATAGGGTTTTTTTGGGCCATAAGTTGGTAATTCTGGACTGCTTCACGTGTGTTTCAGCTGTTCCTCCTGTGGAAGAACAGCCCCTGGAACAGGGATGGTATGGTCACAGCTTTGGTTCTCTGACTCTAATTTGTTTGTATTCAAAAATATTATATAGTACAATGCACACAGCCTGATTTAAAATTTTGGTGAGCATTATTCGCTAAACAGTTACAGGTCTTTTTTACAACTTGACAAAACAATATTGCAACCTCTTTCTAATTATGTTTTTTTGCCTCACAGTCCAAGGAGAGCATGACTATATTCACTTGAATGTGCCCCTAGAAGAAGAAATGAAGGTTAATTATTTCCAACCAATGTTCTTTATTATCACTTCTGTCATTCCCAGACACCATCCGCCTTCCTTCCTACTTGGAGTCCTAATTTGGGCCTTGAGAAGGCGAGATATGAAGGGAGGGGGGAAGCCACTTCACATACTGCATCCATTCTCATACTCCTGTTTATCATCTGTCTTTAAGGAAGAAATACGATATGAGAGAGTAGCACAAAGAATGTCACCTTTAGAAGATTTTTATTTATTTAAGTTGCATGGTTGGTGTGTTCCCAGACTAAATGTGAGGAAATAATTTGTAAAATGCGAGTTGAAAGTAAGTAACCTTCAAAATTTGCGTTAAAAGGCTAGCATAAGCATGACAAATAGAAATAAATGAGTAAGTTCTATTTAAGTCTTTCTGTTTGTGTCTGCAGAGAGACATTATTGTCTTGAGTCAATTTTTATATTGCTGAAAATTATTTAGATGTTAACTAGTGCTATTGCACTCACTTTTGTTGTATTTATGTTGCATTAGGCCTTTAGAATTGGTAGGAAAGGAAACAGTTATCAGTGGACAACATTTAAGACTTGAACTGCGAAGCAGCACTAACATAATATTTGCCTGTTATATAGCACAGGTAGACATGCCACATCATTTATGGCTAAATACCAAAAGTGTCGTTTGTTTTTTTTTTTTCCTTCAACAGATTCAGAGCATTCCTATTACAATTTAATCTTGAAGAAAGCAGGACAATTTTTATCCAATTTGCAAATCAATCTGTTGAAGTTTGCGCTTTCCATACGGGCATATTCTCCAACTGTTCAGATGTTTCAGCAGGTGACTGTATTATCTGATATATTTGGTACATGATTTTATGTGGTATATTGGCTGCAGAGTGAAGAATGTTCATTATTATAGTTCAGTAAAATATATGCTAACATTATTTGGAATCAAGCATAATCAATTTATGAAGGTGATGCTTTATAAGCTGGTCATATTGACAGGAACAAATACTCATATTTAATTGTATGGATAGCATTTTCAGGGTAGAATTTTTGGAATTGTTCGTTTTTAAAACTCAGGTTGTGGGTGGCTTTTTTGCATTGCTTTAAATAATCCTATGGGAATTTCAGACATTCCCTAAGTAGGAAATTTCCTGTAACTTCAAGTCATTTATATTTGTTATTTAGTGCATTTCTCTCTCTCTCTCTCATTATTTTAGTATTTGAAAAGTTGAAAGATAGAATAGTTAAATACCTGCTTTGTTAATGAAAAAGTGGGAGGGCATAAATTCACTGTGCCTCTAGCCTAAAGCTGCTCCTCCTCCTTTTAGCAATGCCACCTTCAAGATAAAGTGAGAAATCCGTGTTTCTGAGAGGTAATAAATTGTAATAAAGTTAGGGTTTTTTTGCAAGTGTTCTCTGGAGGAATATCATAATCTCAGACTAGTATATTTTAATTTTTATCTTTCAGCTTGTGAATCCAGAGTCATTGATATGCAGTCATATAATTCCCACTTACATAGGAATAGCTGAATAGAGTTAAAAAAAAAAAAAAGTGGGGGGATGGGAAGGAGAGAGAACCGAAAATTGATGTTAATTGCGTGGGATTTATCGGTTAGCAGTCAAATCTTTGTATATTAACATGATTGCTGATAGCGACTAAAATGAAAAATGTCTCAGAGTACAGGCTGTGATTTCAGCTTGTGGAGGAGATTTCTCAGCCCTGTCTTGCAGAACATAAATGGACTTGCATTTTATGGAGCACGACTGCATTTGATAGACTACGTCTCACAAAGGTTATAAGGTCTTAATCTTCTAATATTTTCCATTACTTTTTTCACATGCACCCAATTTTGAATGGGCTTAATTAGAAACACAACTCAGTGGCAGCTGTTGAGTTATTTTAATCAAAGGAATGTGAGTTTAAGTTGAAGTGCAATCAAAGCATTCTGGTTGAGTATAATTGTTGAAATATTAGATTGCAGCTGATGAACCTCCACCAGAAGGCTGCAGTGCATTTGTGGTTATCCATGAGAAGCACACCTGTAAGACTAATGAAATAAAAAAGCTGCTGAAGAAGGCTACTAAGAGGTAAATGTAATGATCTGTTTTAAGAGGAAAAATAGATTGCTAAAGAGGAAGATGTATTATTGCATATATACTTGTAGTATTTTGAAATTTTGTGTTCTACTTACTTGATAATGCCAAGCCCATAAATCCCTGTTTACTGGATATTGAAAGACATAACCATTTAAAGTATATGTTATTTTAAGAATTACTTTTGGTTTTGAAATGTTTTAAACACTTTCTGCTATGAGAATTCATCAATTATGAATCAAACTAGGGATTAAAAAAAAAGAAATAGAGCTTTGCTACTCTAAACACGTGGATAATTTTATATTTCTTCCCTTTTTTTTTTGGTGTGGAATAGTCAAGTTTAAGTTACAGTGTACTTTCTATACGAGCTTACCCTTTAATGCGTCTCAGACAGTACTTCTGCTGTCAGACCTTTCTGCGTAGTCAGTGCTGCTCCATTTGAGGTTTTCTGGGTGGTGAGGGGTTGGCACAGGAGTGGAAGAGGAGTCTACCTCAACTGGCATAACCTTTCCTCACCTTGTGCAAGACTTTGCACGTATCAAGCCTTTCTGCAGGCTTTGTCCTGTAGAAACTAGCATCAGTCCAGAACGAATTTGGGATGTAAAGTAATATAGAACCTATCAAAATAACAAATAATAAGAAAATAATGCAAGAAAAATGTTTAATCTCCATAAAAAAAGAATTAATTCGTATTTTTTCAAGACCTCTATGTAGCATTTTTTTTGTGTTTGTTTTTCTTGCAATGGTCAAGGTCACCATAATACACGTTAGTGTCCGTACCCTCAACTGCTTCATGGAGATATGTAGAGCTGAAAGATGATTCACTAGGGCATATGTCTTGGATTTTGGTTTCTATCAAATAGAAATCAGAAAAAAACCAACCCTGAAAACCTATAAATTTGTCTCTTTGGGGATGGTTGCTTCTGAAAACAATTTTGTGTTCTACATGTATGGTATTTTCAAAGTCCATTGATACAATTACAGCCTACTAAATCATTGTCTTTTACTTATTAAATAGTCAAGGTTTCTGCAAAAACATTTCACTGTCCAGTTTGCCATGTCCCGTTTTTAACTATTACATTCTGCCTAACAAATGTCTCTTACTTTCTTACATAAATTATTTGTACTATATTTTGGCTTTTAAAATGATGTTGAATTCTTCTGGTCATATATTTAGGCATCATGAGACCTTAATATTTTAACACAATGTCTGAATATGCTCTTCTTTTAAAGCAGTTAACTGGATTCAGTACGTTCTACCTTCTGGAGATACTATCCCCAAACTGACAAGTTTCTGGAAATTCACAATACTACACAATAGAATCCTGGAGTATTCGGAATTGAAAGAGTTAGACTTATAGGAATCATTAACTTTAAGAACTCACAACAAAACTTAATCTTCTTTCTATTAAATTGTGCTTGTGTTTTAGATGGTTTTGTGTGCACCAGTCACATCACAACCTTCAGAGCTGCAGGGACAAATCTTGATAAATTTCCTCTCCTTCTGTTCACCCCAAAAGTAGTTGAGTCACTCAAATATTTAGAGTTCCTGGAGCTAGACTTTGAGAAATCCATGTTCACCATCTTGTAATTGTTTCCACTGTTGTTTCCAGTTGTACTCTCGAGGGCTCTGGACCTTTCAAAGCAAGATCTTCTGTGGTTAAATGGTTGGGATTGCTTATCTTGCTAATTGTCCAAAATACAACACTAAGATTTCTGGGGCTGTTGCTGCCAAGAGCAGAAGAATTGGTGGGAGTCATATTTTGCTCAAAACAATAATGCCTTAGAAGGTCTGTCAGTACGCATGTCTGCTGTCTTCTGTGCACCAGATTCCTTCTGCACCATGTCTTGGTAACTATCAAGGCAAGCCTATGGTTGCCTATACTACCCTAGTAACTGGGTAGCGAGTGCAGAACTCCACATCCATGGGTTGTTTTATCTTTTTTTTCTGTCTGCCCAGCTGCTGTTCCTTTGCTTTCAGGCAGCCTTCTCATGAGAATCTCTTACAGCAGGAAATAAATTAGCTTTCAGCTCTAAGAGCAAGAGAACCAATTACTTCTCACAACTATTCTGTGTTGAAGAGAAACAGAGAATGGGGGCTTATCTTGGATTTACAAGGGCTGAACACTTTAATTCTCCAATCAAAGGTCATTATGGTTAGCCCTATGCAGTGTTATTCCACTGCAGCATGCAGACTTTTTTTTTTTTTTTTAAGTGGAGCTGGGTCATTGTAGTATAAAATGCTTCCTTTGAGACTGTCAGCATTCAAGAAAGTCATGACAGCCCTTGGTACCCACCTTTTGACAGCAGGAGTCATCCTGCTATACATAGGTGACTAGTTTAGAAAAGAGAAGCTCCCTTGATTCAGGTTTTCAACTCTATAAGTGACCGTGGCAGTTCTTGTCTCTCTGGATATGAAAAGGAAATTGCACAAGTCACATCCCATATATGTGCTTTAATTCGGGGCAAATATGGATCTGTTCTTGAGCAGAGCTTACTCGTTTCAGGAGTTGTTTCAGAGTCCCTGATGACACCTACTTTGTCTGCCCTGTCCTGTGATGAAAGTGGGAAAGCTTGCCTGATATTTCTGTGACACATGGCTGCATGCACCCACGTTAATTGTTAAACCAGGCACTTCCTTTTGTCTCTGCCTTACAAATGTGGTCTTTGATTGTGTACCTACCAAGTTACGTAGGACGTTGATGTTAAGGCCCTGAGTAAGCTAATACAAACTGTCTCCACTTTGAGTGAGGGTTTAGAGCAGATGATCTCCAAAGGTCCTTTGCAGTGTAAATTATTCTGTGATTTTTATATTGAAGATATTCCTAAACTTTGTATCACAGGAACTGCAGTGTGTGCAGTTCTGCTCACACCTTTCCAATATGACATTTCAATGAACATCTACTACATGCATTTCTGTAGTGTGTTTTGGGTTACAGTTTCTCAGCTTGCCTTGGAGAGGTTTGGAGGGAGTTTACTGGTCTTTCAAGTGTAACTATGCAAAGGCAACTTTGAAAAAGAAGTGTACTCATCAATAACTAGCATGTCGAGTATATTACTCAACCATATCCCCTGTTGCTTTTCCATCTTTCCAAGGATTTATTCAAAAGATGTTTGTAGTCATCTAAGATATCATCACAGGTATAGAAAGCGTAACTAGGAGGGTAGGTAGGCAATCAAAATTTGTAAAATTAGCTAAATCAAGAGTATGAGTATGTAAGAGAAGCATAACCCCAGTGTGTGTTGGCAGCTTTCTCAAACTTCACTGACTATCCGTCTGCTACTCTGTTACTCACTGTCTGATCTGTACATCTCTAGTAGATGTAATGCATCATTTAAATTAAAAGGTTCGAGCTGTAACTGCTTGTTGCACAAAATATCAAAGCGCTGTGCTCTTCATTGGCTCTGTTGTGATGGGTAAAAAATTACAGTTGATGCTGATTTTTCAGTTTCTTGGGCTTTAATTTGAAAATTTATGTTCTAAGTTCTTTTGTGAGAAATCATGATTATTTTGTGATGATTTTAACATGGCTTTTATACTTCTAGTGTATAAGCCCTTAATAGTTTTTCAATTATGAAGTAGAAAAACTGCCACTGCTTTTATTTATTTTTTAATTTATTATTATATAATATCACAAT
The DNA here is from genome assembly GCA_013396915.1 of Stercorarius parasiticus. Classification (NCBI taxonomy): domain Eukaryota; kingdom Metazoa; phylum Chordata; class Aves; order Charadriiformes; family Stercorariidae; genus Stercorarius; species Stercorarius parasiticus. The sequence continues at coordinate 304,958 of VWZL01005515.1, read as the reverse complement.
TATTTGTTTTTAAAAACAGACCCAGGCCTTATCTTTTTAAGGGAGATCATAAATTCCCAACTCTCAAAGAGGATGGCCCAGTGGTTGTTCTTTACGCAGAAATGGGTACGAAAGACTTTGTTAAATTCCACAAGATTTTATCTGAGAAGGCGCAAAAGGAGGAAATTGTTTATGTTCTCCGGCATTATGTTCAGGTATGCAATTCAAATTAACGTTGATTCAGTAAACTGTTAGTATTCTGTCTTTATTTTGCTTGCTTTCTGACAAAGCACAATTTCTACACTTATTTTTGCATTTGCCTAAATCATGTGCAGTATATATTCTAATTTTAAAACTTTCTAGATGAAATGATTCACCTAATACAAACTTTGACGCTGGGAAAGCATGATAATATTATCTAATCCTGCATGCAAGCACTGTTTGCATCACTGATTCATCTTGAAGTACTTCATTCTTGGTTATGTGTCTGCTTTTTGTACATTGTAGAGATCTTGGGTGAATCTTGGTGCAGCAGACTGAATATATTAATAACAAGAATTAGAAAAATGGGAAGTAGAATAGAAAATCAAGTTGAAAAATAATTAATTATACTTTATATATTCTGAGTATAATCGCATACATTCATTGTAGTACAACAGCATGAGCTATCATAGTCAACATCATTGACCAATTTTTCGACACATTCCACAGTGTCAGTGTTTTAAACATAATGTTTCTGAATGCTTTTAATAACACACGCTTCCCCCTGAAATAAAACAAGACAAATACCAGTACATGGTACTATATTGCCCCCAGTTCTGGTTATTGGAACGTTTTTGTAATTTATATTCGAAGTACAGCTCTTAAATAGTGCAGCTAATACAGGAATAATCTGATGAAGTGAGAGGTGACTGTGATTTATGTAAACCAGGCATTTCAGGAAGATGAGATCCATAGTTTGCGGATGACTGAGTTGTTTGCTCACAGTAATGAAATAGAGAATTTGAGGAAACCAATCTTAAATTCTAAGTTGTGTGGGATATAGTTTTTACTGAACTTTCTGTTCTTTTGTGCAATTTTTTTTTTTTTCCAATTAAATACCTACAGTCTTCTTGCTCTGACTGGCTTGTGCACCATGGTCCCCCCAAATGCCTATTGTCTTCCTCCCTGCACTTTTTCTCTCTTCAGACTGCTCTTCCTCCTTCCTCACAACCTCCACTTTTATTCTTTGGATTCCATTGAGAGGGATTCTCCCTCCTTTTTTCCATTAAATACCAGAAGAGGGAGCATTGAGAGCAGAAGAGGTATGGTCTTTCTGCTGTCTGTTTGGTTTTTGGTGGTTTTTGGGTTTTTTTGCCAGTATCACCAAGACTGCTTAGAGAGTACACTGCTCTCTGCATTGAGGTTTGCTTGGAGGATGAGCAGAGAAAACCCTCAGTCCTGCTGGCTCTTCAGTTGTGGGCTGGAGTATTCTCAATACAGAATGATTCTTAGAAATTGTAAGCCAAAGCCAAAAAGCTTTCAAGTTCTGTGTGTATGCAAATTGCATTTTGGAAAGGGGATTTTTCAAACATTTTTGGGGAAATTAGGGAGCATTTTTCAGAAATACGTGTGCTCTTGAGTAATTACACTGAATGTCAAACTTCCACTCCAAAGTTAGAAATGCTTGTTGTTTATTTTTAATAAGTGGCGACGTGTTTTTAGCTGTGATATTTTATTATGTTTTCTTAATCCTCCTTGCAGAAAGTTATTAACTCTTACATCAAAACTTTTTTAAGGAATCAGCCTGATGTAGAAATAGATAGTTTCCTCTCAAGATGCTGAAATCAGATAAAATTACAAATAAATGAAAAACAGTTTAAAATGTGACCAGTAATCGTATAGGGGGCTATCAACTCTGCCTGTTGTAGTCCTTCCTCTAATATTATTTAAAGTGACTACAATTTTGACAGCCTTTCTGTGGTCTGCAGGAGATAAAGTCCTTACTTTCTGTTACACACCTTGTCAGTGGACTATTGATATGCCTTACATGACTCTTGTATTTTGTTTGATGTAGTATTTTGAATCATAAACTGAAAGATGAATTTAAGTTATGACTGTCATAAAATTTTAAAGTTACAGTATTAAATATTTTAGTCTCCTATAAATACAGTTTTTTAAAGTTTTAATTTTTTTTGTTCTGTTAAAATAATATCATCAAACAGAAAGCAAGTTCCAGAAAATTGTATTTGTCTGGATATGGTGTAGAACTTGCAATAAAGAGCACAGAATATAAAGCAGTAGATGACACACAGGTTAAAGGTATGTTGGTTTTTTTTATTCATTATGTCTTAGTTGGTGATACTATTAAAATATGTTACAATCATCAGTTATAAAGTCAGTAAAGTTTTGAAGGTTATACTTCATTTCTTTTTACAGGAGGAGGTCTCAGCATTGGAAAGTAATATGTCAAAATATATGCAAGTATTTTTAAACAGCTGTGCTTAGAATACAGTTCATTACCTAACCTGTAATTATTATCTGGAGCTTTATTTCAAAATGTAACCCATTCTTCCTCCTTTCAATGAGTATAAGAATGTTAACCTTTGTTCAATTATTTTACGTTTGTTGGCATCTTTAATATGCTAACTACCCCAGTATCTACACATTACTGTTTCAGGGCTGGGTTCCTAAATTTTTGTAGAAGATACTTTCACAGCCTTTGGTAGGAAAGATGTGCTCTATCATAGTATTTGGTCCTGGTGTATGTTACTACGTGTTGAAATTAAACACACCACAGAAAGTAGTAGCTATAGCATTCTGACAGTGAGAAATTACTTTGTGTGGAGATTGACGAGATTTAAAGAAACTTAGTTTACTCTCATCTGGTAAGAGTAAGGATTAATAGCCTTTGAGCCGCTTCAAAACTAGTATAATATTCTTTTAAGGGAAAGAAACTCATCTCTGACTTACATCAAATGATAGCTGGAGACTCAGGTGCATTAAAGTCATGTTTTTCAAGCATAAATCTGGTAGTAGCTGGCTGGTAAGAGTTATACCTTACCACTTAAACAGAGAAATGGCTATTTTGGTAAGCAAACTATTTAAACATATCATTTATGTAAAAAATATAACCATTGGATGAATGATATTTAAAAATTAATTTGAATGTTTGAATTTCTGTAAAGCAATTTATTCTGATGCCAAAATATGAATGCATAAATATAAATTTAATTGACATTGTGTCTGGGAACAACAACTTTGTTTGTATGTTTCTTTTAACAGTTTTATAATTCATAAGAACATAATACATCGGTAACTTTCTTGCTTTGTATTGTCTGTATGTGCTGTGTGTTCAGGAGCAAATGATACAAAAGAAGTGGAAGATGAGGAGGAGGAGGAAAGTGATGTCCAAGGATTTCTCTTTGGCAAATTAAAGTGAGTTGACATAAGCTATAATTGAAGTTCTGCATTAGTTTCTGAAACATGAACCAAAACCAATTCTTTTATAGAAGTAGTGAGATTTATGTTGAAAATTTGTCACTGATGAAAATTCTCATTAATTTTTTTTGGTGTATATGTCTTGTGAGTGTAAAAGTACAACAGTTTTTCATTCATTTCAATTTATTGGTTTTAGTTTCCTAATTCTCTCAGAATGTATATAGGAAACTGTTTTTAAAGTAAAAAAAAAAAAAAATCCTTCAGAGCAACAGTCAAAAAAACCCCTGAGATACAAATGTGAAAACATGGAGTTCTACAGTAAATGGTTGCTATTACTTCTGTTTTCAGATAATTAGAATCAAAGTGTTGGTTTTCAAAGTGCAATCAGTAGCACAACAAGTCCAAGGCTGTGTGTTGTAATAACATAAGGTGTTTTCAAGCTAGTTAGGCATTGATTTGTCAGGGTTAAGGAGTGATATTTTTTGGAAGATATGCTTATTATAAATGTCGTCTTATTTTGGAGTTCATGAATTTGTGTTCCGTTCTGTCAGGAACTCTTTTATCTCCAAGTTACAATCTGTTAGTCCAAGTGATTGATGAAATTGGGTGCTACCTTATTGAGGGCTATGGGCTACTTCTGGTTCTCTGTTGATGGATTCATTTCATGATGGCTGTCAGCAGAAATGCTTCCATTTTCCTGTGACAGATCCATGGAGTGAATCATAAATCTTGGCTTTTTCTTCAAGAAGAAACTCAAGAGTGTGGGTCTTTTCTAATGTCATTCTTTTTTATTTTTTAAAGTAAAAAGTAAACTTATTTGTAGACATTCTCACCAAGATGTAAACCGTCTTGGGGTTTAGAGCTGCTAATGCTGTCTAAATTCTTGAGAGCCCATGCCCGTTCTGCCTTTTTTAAAGCAAACACATTGAGATAGAAGTGCACCCAGGTCTTCAGGCTTCCTTATTTGATTGTCCTATCTGTAGAGATCTTCCACAGCAGGTAGCATCAAATGGCTATGTCATATTTTTATCTGAGTTTTTTTGTTCTTCAGTTGTGCCAGATTAGTTTAACTTAGGTTCTTGGTGTTGCACTATGGCTGATTTGTGAAGCTGTCAGATAGTGTGTCTAGACTCTTAAATTTTTTTCTTCCCCTTTTCATACTGAAGATGAAAGAGATGTTTCAGCCATCTTTATATTGTCCTTCAGTTGTAGTAGCCATGTCAAAGGTTATAATTTTCTCCACTGTGAAATAGTTACATATGTAAACAGAAGACAAAAAATCTTAGAAATACAACTCTTTTGTTCTTCAAATTAACGTAATTTAATCCTATCTCATAATACATATCCAGAGAAGGGCAGCTTTTTTCACTTTGTGTGCTGAATTTTGTGCCCATGCTGACCTTAATGTAATTGAACAAGAGAAATGAGGGACCAAGCATCGATACTAGATCTTGGTTAGAGCTTGTGGCTGGGTCTTATTTGTCAATTGTCTTTCACTCACAGAAGAATAGAGGGTCTGAATAGGAAAAAAAGATGTCGTGAAGATAAATTTGCAAAGAAGGCAGTAAAAGCAGTAATTAAAGACATCAAAACTAGTTAAGTTTGCTATGTCATAGAGGCATTTCTAGGAGTATGAGCCATGTTTGTCATTTCTAAGCCTATATTACAAGTAAGATAAAAAAGCATTTTCTGTCTTTGCTTCCCTTTTCACATGAATATGCTTTTGTTGAGGAACCTGGATTATTTTTTAATCCCAGAATAGCAGTCTTCATCAGTGATTTTTTTTTTTTCTTTTTCTGTAAAGAACAACAGCTAATATAATCCAACAGCTAATAAAATGAGGGGAGAGAGATTCCTGGTGAAACTTCTTCATATCTAAAATAAAATATGAAATATTACAGAATCTAAATCATTAAGACTTTTAGCTACTTTTTGCTTCTTGTTCTATACTTGTAGTAGAAGAGTATTTAAAAATCTAGTGGTGATTGTTTGATGTTGGAAGGTATCTTGTTGCAGGCTGAAGTCTTTGCCCTCCAAATGTCTTTGCCCAATTCTGTTTTCAAAAAAGATAGCCAAGCTTTTGGGCACCACGCTCTTCTTCAGGTCTGACTAGTGATTTGCATGCTCAGTACCTTGATTTTTGTCAGTGATGTTAATTTATAAAAGATATTCTCAACGCTGACTGGCTTATGTCTTTTGTAGGTAATACAACAAACTCTGTGTCTATGTACAGTTACAGTTAATCTACAGTACAGTTAGTATACAGTTAAGTATACATTATGCTATAGTAAACTAACTATACAGTTAACTGTATAGTTAATACTACTTAATCTTTGAGTTTCTTTATTCTATCAAAATTTATGCGACAGGGTTTGAGATATATCGGTATGAAAGAGCTGAACTCCTCCTTGTAATTAACTGTTCTTTAGTCCTTAGAAATCACCTCTTCTCAGCCCAAATCCTCATTTTTCTTTTAAGTATGAATTAAAATTTTGACTCTTGCTTATTACCCTGCAGATAGAGTATTACCTGTGAGCAATACTGTGGATAAAACCAGACATTGTTGGATGCCATTGATTTTTGCCTTTTTTTAAAAAATGTTTTATTGTAGACAGATGCATCCTGATCTGAAAAATAATCTGAAAGAGTTTAGAAAACATCTAATTGAAACTACTAACAACATGGAACCGCTTAAAGTTTGGGAGCTACAGGGTATGTATTGCATTTTTCTGAATTAACACAGTACTCTGTTTAATTTTTCTTCATTATGTTGATGTATCAACAGTATGATAAAAGCTTATTTTAAAAAGAGATGTATGGTTTCGTAAAAAAAGCAGTATTATATCTAGCATTTAAAAAGAATGTATTGGTATCTTGTCCTGGTATTACATGCTAGATATTAAAGGAGCATTGAAGTTATTTTATAAGGTGGAGAATCATAACTAGCTTTACTGATTTTAAAGACAGAAATTACATTGCCCAGTTTTCTGCCTGATGTGTTATCTCAGATGTTAAATTTAGTTTCAGGGGTTTTTTTGAGAAATCAGGCAAAAAATATTACCTTGGCATAACTATTGAGTCGGGACAAAATACAGGTTAATACATTTTGCTTTCTTTTAAATTATAAATTCTAACTCTTATCATGTACTGGAGTTCACATTGGTACATTTTAAAATATAACATCAAATGGAAGAGCATGCTTTTAAAAGCTTTCCTGTGGAAAAGAAGGACAAATACGTAGAAGTTGATTTCTAAACACCTTCTGTGCTGGTGACCTACAGGATGTTCTGTAGCTTGAATGGTATTATAAATCACTCTAAAACAGGTCCCTAAATGCACAAAAGTTTAGGCAACTAAATTTTACCTGTTACATTCTTCAGTTTTAGAGGACGAGCTGACCAAAACTAATTTACCTTTATACTAGTGCAACGAAGGAGACTGAGCAATCATCTGAACTTCAGTTTCTTTTGGGGACCCTGGCTGTTACAGTGTTTGCTAGTAGTACCTAGTCTGAAATTGGCTATTTGAGATAACTGTAGTTCACTTGCAGTCTGTTATTAATGAACTCTCCTTCAGGTGCAGCATTCATCTTGGACCAAAATTTAAAAAAAATTGAAAAACATTGCATTTCAGTTCTCCTGAGAAATCTATTATGCAAATAAAAATAAAATTATCTTTTTGTCCAGTTAATTTTTTTTTTTTTACACGATTGAATACCATTTTATTGATGTTCAAACAGAAGCAGCTGTGAAGCTTTGATCCCTTCAGTGTCTACCTTCAAAAGCCTGTATAAGGTCTCTATTTAGTGGTGTTCTTTTCTGCGGTGTCATGACTATATAAATAAAAAATTAAACTGGTGCCGCTCCCCAAGCAACCAGTTCATACAATGTTGAAAGTAGTTAAGTGTTGGGATGCCGTTTGTTTAGTGCCAAGAAGAGTGGTACTGGCTTGTGGTACGTACATTCAGGGCCTTTTCAGACATAGCATCTTCAGCCCCCTCTCTGGATGGCACAATTGTTTTGATACTCTTACTCTTGACATGTCTGGGTGTTTTCTCTAGTTCATTCTTAATGACTAACGATAGCAGCTGAGTTAATGGCTCAGCTACTGTCTAATTTCCTTTGATTAGCTTCCAAGTAAAAATTTAACTAAATTTAACCAAAACTCCGTCAGCTATAAGGCATACTTCTATTTATAAATGACCCTAAACACCATTCAAGAGTCTTAGGAGCCTTAATGTTTTAGGTAAGTAATTAGATTTACTGTTCGTAATGAGAAATGATGCACAGAGTACTGATGTGGTATTCCCTTTAATAACTCATTCTTTTATCTGTGTGAACAGCCTCTTGATCTCTAGTGCTTCATTAGCTTTCAAAGCATACTTTGAGATCTGCTTTAAGCTCAGGATCGTCTTTTCCCCAAGGTGCCCTACGCCGCGCTCTCAGCTGTGTTAGGGTGCCACAAGGGGAGGTCTGTAAGTGACAGTCCTGGACCAGAGATAACCAAGAAGGTAAAATGACATGTCAGTTTGCCTCGGTGGGATTTGAATATCTGTACTCTAAGCTGTTCAGCGTAGAATGGAAATAATAAACAATTTATGAAGGATTTTAAGTGTGTGTCCTAAGTGCACAGCAGATAAGGCATCACTATCTGTATTAACAGCAGCAATTGGGTATTCCTTCACCTGATCACAGTTTATGTGGCTGTTGAAAGGGATCGGAAAGGTTCTTTTTGAGAACCTTAATCTCTTTATACTCTTTATTAAATGTATTAAGAAATACCAAGTTAACACTCCACCTCTCGGACTCACCTTTTTTTCCAGCCAAGGTGTACCTTATTGGGCTAAATGAGGAATGCATGCTGATTGCTTTTCTTCAGCTTTTTTTTTTTTAATTCCTAATCACTTCAAAAAGGTGATGCAAAGTTCTAATAGGGCAGCATCCTCTATGGCTTTCTACCCAGAACTTTTTACTCTATGTGGCATCTACTTTCCTCAAAGGCCTTCAGTTTCTGCTCAAAAGGCCTTCAGTTTCTGCTCAAATGTCTTAACTAGCAGATTATGAAAAAAAAGCATCATTGCCCCAAGATAGTGAGACAGGCTGTATCCAAAGTACACAGAAGCACCTATTGTATTATTGTCTTATTATTTGGTACTGTTGGTACCAAAATTGGATTTTCTCCAGTCTCATGTGCCAAGATTTGTCACACCCAAGTCAGGCACCTAAAGAAGGCTAACTGAATTCCATTGTTGTTTTTCCAGTGGACAGGCAAATGAATTATAAACTGTCCTGACATACGAAAATTTACTTCATTCTGAGAAAAAGTAGGGAGAGAAAAATGAGATACCTTTAAAAATTGAGCTAAGACACTTAGGAGAACTATGAATTTGAATTTTACAGCAGACTGACCTTTCTTTCATGAGTCTTTGTTTTCTCTTTCTGTGAAATGGCTGCAAACTCTTGAAAATTCTGCACCTCACATGCTCAATATAGTCTTACACATTTAACTTATCTGTTTTCTGAAAATCTTGTGAAGTTCTGGAGCTGGAAAGATCTTATTCTTTACTAAAGTTATGGGTGTCTGTGGGTTGGCGTGTATCTAGGTTTGAGCATGATATCCTTGTGATACCGGTACAATACCACGTGATGAATTGTCTGGTTTTTTCAGTGTGTTTTTGTAAGCTTAGAAGTTACATGGACAATGTATGTGCTTAGGACGGCTGAGCAGAATTGCGTAGGAAAGCCTGATTTTGGTATTTTGAAATTTTAAGTGCTGCCTTTTGACCTTAGTAATGTTACTTCATAATTTTTTACAATGTATAATTGAAACGTAAAATGTTAATAATGGAAGTGCATATATGGAACAGTTTTCTGGTTATAGGCAGTATTGATTGAGAGTGATATTTCCAGTGATTTTTTTTATTTTTTTTTTTCCAGATCTTAGTTTTCAAGCAGCTGCTCGAATTATGTCTGCCCGTGTTTATGATGCCTTAAAGGTAATGAAAGACATAGCTCAGAACTTCCCAATAAGAGCCAGGTATGATACTTAAGCTTGTTTTTCAAATGCTGTTTTTGTGTTTGTGTTTGAGTTTAATGGCACCAATATAGATTTATATCCAAATCCTGCAGTGAGATATGCATGTTTTACAGCTTGCTAGATGGATTCCTGGCAATTTCATCAAGTAGAAAATAACTCCTGGCAGAGCTCATGATCAGTCTCTTAAATGCTTCCTGTCTGATGCAGGAGATGCCATGAAGGCTTCCTAATCCATCAGGCACTTATGGTTGAATGCCTACTCCTCTCTGCTTTTACTGGAATAATATTTTCCCAGGTGGAAAACTCTGTGGCGTTAATAGCAGATCTACTCACAGTAGGGAGAAGCAAAATTCTATTCATAAATTTCATAGAGGATCCACCCACATTAGTTCTAAGCACAGCATTGCTGATAAAATGTCAGTGTTTTATCTGGGAAGATAACAGATTACTTAACAAAGGTCAAGATAAATATTAAATAAATGAAGAACATTTTCCTCTGTACTTATACTAAAAATTGCTCTTCCTGTAAGCTAATTGTATTGTAATTGAGAAATGCTTTTCTACATATTTAATAAGTTCTTCATGCAATCCTATCAGCAATATTTGCTTAAATTACTGAATTAAATATGATGCTAAACAGGGTTCTTAACTCAGTGTGCTTTCACATTTTACAACCCTTGTTTAATTATCACAGTGTTTCATTGTCGTCTCTGATTTTCTGTTAGAGAAAATCTACACTGTAATGGAAAAACTACCTTTATAACATCTTGTTTCAAAGAAGAAAAATAACTTTAAAATGCCTGAAACGTAATTATTATTAAAGATTAAGGTGCAAATTACACTTAGATTAGCAATCGGAAAATACAGCTTTCCATTAGAAGTAGTGGAAACGTACATAATGATGAACTGCAAGGCTAGTCCTGTTCTTTAAAGGATAGGAAAAAGTCAGTTTGAAGTATGCTAGGTGACATTTAAATCATTGATTTTAAAAGTCATTAAATTGTTACATTCCCTCTGACTCCCGCCATGTATTTATGGCATTAGAGCACAATTTACCTGCTCTTCAAACATTTTATTTTTACAGGTAAAAGTATAAGAAGAGTTTAGAATTATTAAAAGGAGAATTGCAGTTTGTCCTGTATAATTTATTCTAATATGCTAATCTAGCATGTTATTTTTAACAAGAGAGATTATGAATATTTAAATAAAGTTAGTAGGTCTGCATTGGCAACAAACAGACTTAAATCAAAGGGGCATTGTGTAAAAACAGTGCACAAAATGTATTTCCTTAATAATCTAATCATGCTTAACCTGCTGAGTCACAAATACCAGTTTGGAAAAAAAAACAACCTAGAATAAACAGGAAATTAAAAGACATTGCTTAATCACTTTAGATAGATAACTGGTCATTGTAATAGTAGTGTTTTAAAAATGATTAATGTCACACAGTTTACATACGAAAACAACCATTTTTTTAGTTGTGCAAATTTTGCTTTGAAAAGGCTGTATAAAAATTTTAGAACTATTGTTATTAAAATCAAAATTAAATATTACATGTTCATTAAAAATGGAGGAATTCCTTAGACGATGAAAAATAATATACCAGTCTTCCTAAATTTTCTTCTGGTTTCTAGTGAAATTTCCTGCATTTTTGTGTCTCAGTATTTCCAGTTGAACAGTTTAGCCTGAGCTAGATTGTACAAAATGTCATCAGATGTAGACAGCGTAAGAACTGATAGATGCCATGGTGATATTTTGATAATCCATTTTCTAGGATATTTTTCATCTTTGATGTATTGTATATGTGTCATAGATATCTGTTATTTAAGAATACAATAACAAGAATTATCATACTGTGTTTGTTGCTATCTATTCATCATTCATGAATGTTAACATTATGAACATGTGCAAAGTTTTCTTTTTTCCCCTGATATGCAGTACTGCATAGCTACATGTTCTTCAGATAAGATTAAAGATGCATAAAATTATGTGACAGAAAATATTACAACCTTAAGGTCATACAAGAATATTCCTGCGTCATGTAGAATGATAATTAGTATCCGTTTACTTTCAGACAGTAAGGTGTTTCTGTTTGGTAAGTCTTTAGCACTGAATATTTAGAAAAGCAATGCACAAAACTTTGTGAAGCTTTGAACAAATTGAACAAATGACTGAACTCAAAATGAACTACTACCTTTCACAGGTACTTTTACAGTTGTTACCTCAAATTCGTAGGGTGTCCTTCTCAACTGCTGACCATCACACTTCTTCCTTAAAATCCTACTAGAAACCTGCATGGTCAACTGCCATGCATAGACAAGGAGCTAGTTAGCAATTCTTTAATGTATTGCTTTCCTATTATCAGAAAAAGCTATCAGTAAAGCTTGCCTTTTTGCTGATAGTATTTTACTTCCTTGCTAATGTTGGGCCAGCTTCATCTCCTCCTTTCCACCTTTTTACTATTTTCACATTCATTTTTTAATGTTTCTGACTTACTACTCTAAGCTATTTGGAAAGATTTAGGTTCTTTTTATCTGTGTAGCTCTTATCACCTATGTACGCACAATGAAGCATTGATTCTGAGAGTTGCAGGCCCTCGTACTATTTATGTTGAGTTGAGCAAGATAAAAATCAGAACTCTTTTTCCCTAAAATATAGAATCATAGAATGTGTTTTGTTGGAAGGGACCTTTAAAGGTCATCTAGTCCAATCCCCCTGCAGTAAGCAGGGACATCTTTAACTAGATCAGGTTGCTCAGAGCCTCATCAAGCCTGGCCTTGAATATCTCCAGGGATGGGGCCTCCACCACCTCTCTGGGCAACCTGTTCCAGTATTTCACCACCCTCATTGTAAAGAACTTCTTCCTAATGTCTAATCTAAACCTCCCCTGCTCTAGTTTAAAACCATTGCCCCTCATCCTATCGCTACATGCCCTTGCAAACAGCCCCTCCCCAGCTTTCCTGTAGGTCCCCTTCAGGTACTGGAAGGCTGCTATAAGGTCTCCCTGGAGCCTTCTCTTCTCTGGGCTGAACAGCCCCAGCTCTCTCAGCCTGTCTTCATAGGAGAGGTGCTCCAGCCCTCTGATCATCTTCATGGCCCTCCTCTGGATCTGCTCCAACAGGTCCATGTCCTTGTGCTGAGGGCTCCAGAGCTGGACGCAGTACTCCAGGTGGGGTCTCACCAGAGCGGAGCAGAGGGGCAGAATCACCTCTCTCGCCCTGCTGGCCATGCTGCTTTTGATGCAGCCCAGGAAGCCGTTGGCCTTCTCGGCTGCAAGCACACATTGCCAGCTCATGTATAGCTTTTCATCCACGAGTACCCCTAAGTCCTTTTCCGCTGTGCTGCTCTCTATCACATCATCCCCTAGTCTGTATTGATAACGAGGATTGTCCCGACCCAAGTGTAGGCCCTTGCATTTGGCCTTGTTGAACTTTGTAAGGTTTGCTCGGGCCCACCTCTCTAGCTCATTCAGGTCCCTCTGGATGAACTCCTGTCCCTCTGGCACATCGACTGCGCCACTCCACTTAGTGTCGTCAGCAAACTTGCTGAGGGTGCACTTGATCCCACTGTCTATGTCATTGATGAAGATGATGAAGAGATGTTTTACTTCAGGACTCTCTAAAACTATTGCTATGAATTCAAAGTAATAGTTGTGGTAGTACTGCCACACATTAAATTTCCACCTTGCTATGAAGTCCTTCTGTTAAGTAGTTGTTTTGCTTGTTGCCTAAGTAAATTGTCAGTAATAATTCCCATCAATTACAGATGTTCTTTTAATGAGAAAAGTTCTGTAGTGTTCCTGAACCGTCTGTTGCTGGTGGAAGTTCCGTTGAAGCGGTGTCCTATATAGTCAACTTTTGAGACTTCTACTTGATAGTGTTCATCCTAATCCTTCTCCTCTATTTTTCCAAATTCAAGTTTGGCTTCAGATAGTCTTTTCTTCGTACTTACAGTCTTTTAATATTTTCTAAAAATCTTAGTCAGCAATGTTTTCTTTTCAGCAGAAATATTTATAGTTTCTTGCTTTCTGCTCTACGACTTTTATTTCAAAACTAGTGAACATAGAAAGTAGTACAGTATAAGATATATTTACTCAGTATTGAATATACTTACAACATTCTGTATGTTCATAGAGAGTACCTAAACTTTAAGAGAAGGTTTAGATTAATTGAACAATGTCCTGGTTTGAGGAAAAACCGCAACAAACAATAAGCAAGTTATTAAGCTCATCCTCCGATGACTACTGATAATAAATATATTAAACCATGTTGACTGGTTTTAGTGCTGTCTTTGACATCACAGTTTGAGTTACACCTTTCTCATTTTTACAGATCGCTGACCAGAGTGCCTGTAGACAAGAAAATGCGAAATGAAATAGAAGAAAATCAGAAGGTTTGTTTTTATTTCTTCAAGTGGACATTTGAGTACTATTATCATATTATTGCTTTTGGAGATTTTTGTTAGTGTAGCAACTTTCACGTGGTTTCTATCAGAGAAAAAGAGCTAAAGAAATAACATTGAAATACTCGATTCAAGTTTTTCACTTTCTGCTGCTGTTGGTACATTTTCCCTTCCCTCTTTTGATTTTTACAGAATTAGGCAAGGACAAGCAATTTTTTACGGAGTGCTATGCTCAGTCATAAACTGTATGCTGTGAAAGCAAAATAAGTATCAGTTAATTTTTCTAGAGGTTTGGTGTTGACTCTAGGCCTGCTGCTTATATTATGGTCAGCACATACTAGCTGTGAGCTTTCCACACCCTGACTCATGCATACAACTATTCTACAACGTATTTTGAATGTCGCCTGCGGTGGATGGTGGATTTATTTTCATCCTTTATGCATTGCATCTTTTGTGTATCACATTAGGAGCCATTGTTCTTGTAATTTCGACTGATCTGAGGTGTATTCTAAGATGCCACTTTGCATTTGTTGAGTTTGTGACATCTGTCATTTTCTGTCTCAGTTGAGAGTTTGGATTTTTTCTTTCAAGTTGAATGTTAAAATTAAATGTTGGCCACCATGCTTTTAGGACTGGTCACATGAAAGGACATCCATAGCACTGTCCTTGATCTTCAGAACATATATTTTCATATGGTGTTAAGACTGACCAGCCACCATAGTGAATAGGGATTTATTTCTTACTTATGGCACTTCTGTGCTTTTGGAACATTTCCATGTATTGTTTTGCTTTGTATCCATTCAGGCCTCTTCCTCTTGTCTTGCCAAGACTAATATCTCCAGAGGTCATTCCTTTCCAGTTTCTTCCACCTTCCAAAACAGTGAAAGCTGACGATGTCCCTGTTGCAGTCATGCCGCCTTCTCATGAAGAGCTTGTCATCTCCACTGTAGCAAAAATCTCACATAAATGTGTTAGAGCTCTCCACCATGCAAAGCTAATTGTAAGGCTTTCCAGTCTTGAGTATTTCCTGCCCAAATAGTGACAGGCTCAGGTGTTACATCCTTGTAAATGTTTATGCAAACCATTTTATAGGGCCTTTTTAGTCCATAGGTGATTCCATGTGGGACTGGTGTATTCAGAATACAATTCACGTATCCCAGCAGTTCACCTTCCTGAGCCCTTCAGCTTGCATGTGTGCAGGGTGCATGTGTGATTCTTGGGTTGTCACAGAGATCTTGGAGTGGGCTCAACATTATGCAGACAGCTTGTTTATTGCACTAGTGAGAAGTGCCGTAGTTTTTCCTCAAGGGACCAAATCAATATTGCACCCCACTTCATTGCTTTCTGTATACAGCTGAGCTGAGATACACATTTTCCTGTATCTCTTTGTTGTTAGGGTTATAGTCAGGATAAAGCAAAACAAAGCCCTGTTGATCATACTTTCTCCAGAGTATGAGTGTTGCTATCAGGACTTGTTTTTTGGTGAAGTCTTTACAACGTCTTTCTCAAACTGCAGCTCTGTTAACACAAAAATAAAAACCAACTGCTTAATCAAAAACTACTTCTCTACCACAAAATGCAAAAGAAGGCATATCAGAATTGAAATAACAGAAACTGTTATTACTTAATATAAGGATTAGGAAAAGTAACTGAGATTTGATTTGAAATGAAGATATCTGCATTTAGGCACATCTATATGGTATGTAACCTCGTGTTATGACGATGAAGATGTAGTCAATGGACATCACAAACAATCTAGCTCACTCAGGGGTTGTTTAGTTGGCTAATTGAGTTGGCTAAACCTGAATTTCTGATGTCTTTGAGATGCTGCAGGCTATCAGATAGCCATACAGATCTGGCAGATGTGTCCACTGGGATATCCATTCCTTTCTGCCTGACCCATACCTTCCAGTCTGAGATGCTTTGTCCTGAGATAAATGATATTGGGTATCTATGTGGTTAGTCAACTAAATTGCTCCTGTGATTAACTACAGGCTGGTCAGCCTCACCTCCATCCCTGGAAAGATGATGGAACAGCTCGTTCTGGGCGTCATCTCAAGGCATGTGGAGGAAAAGCAAGCTATCAGAAGTACTCAACATGGATTCACCAAGGGGAAATCATGTCTGTCTAATCTGATAGCCTTCTA
>VWZL01005515.1:247670-288485 GCA_013396915.1 Stercorarius parasiticus | reverse complement strand
CTGGAGCACCTCTCTTATGAAGAAAGGCTGAGGGATTTGGGTCTCTTCAGTCTGGAAAAAAGACGGCTGAGGGGGGGATCTCATCAACGCTTATAAATACTTAAAGGGTGGGTGTCAGGAGGATGGGGCCAGGCTCTTTTCAGTGGTGCCCAGCGACAAGACAAGAGGTGATGGGCACAAACTTGAGCATAGGAAGTTCCACCTAACCATGAGGAGGAACTTCTTTACTTTGAGGGTGGCAGAGCACTGGAACAGACTGCCCAGAGAGGTAGTGGAGTCTCCATCTCTGGAGACATTGAAAACCCGCCTGGATGCGTTCCTGTGCAACCTGCTCTGGGTGACCCTGCTCTGGCAGGGGGGTTGGACTAGATGATGTCCAGAGGTCCCTTCCATCCCTATGATTCTATGATTCCATGACTGTATTAAATACATTAGGAGGGTCTTAAGCACCTAAAACACTAAGTCGAAATTTCATACTACATCCTACCTGAGGGTACAGGCCTTTAGACAGCTAAAAGCTGAAGTCTGTTTAATAAAGTAGGGAAACTTCCTGAGCACTGCTGCTAGAGCACTATAAATTGGCATGTGCGTTTTTAAGCTGCGGTACATCCATTTAGCAGCAGGAGCGATATGATCTCATGCTGTGTGTAACTGGATGGTTCCCTCTTAAGATAATGAAAGTTGAATAGGAAATGCAATGGGAGGAAATAAAGGTATTAAAAGTTGAAAGGCATATGATGATTTAGTGTAATGAATTGATACCTAACTAAGAAATAGGCAAAGAACTGCTATAGATAAGAGGAAAAATAAAATCTCATTAAACACAACTCAGAACTTCTGGTGCAATAATTTGCTGACTGTTTAGCAAGAAAATACTATATGAGTATTATCATTGTTAAATTCTAGTCTTAGATGCCTTCCATCAAAGTTGCTACAGCAAATGGATGCTCTTCTGAACAATCAAATGCCTAGTATCAAAATTGTATAGCCAGTCTCAGCTCTGATTCAGCTCAGTTCTTTTCCTACTGAAGGATCTGAAAATTTTTTAGACTCCTATTTCAACACTCAATGGCTGATGCTTTTATCATTGTTCTTGCGTTCATTTTACTTAGGATTAGTTTTTGTGTGACCTACATCAGCCAGTTGCAGTCTTACTCAGTATCTCTGTTTACGTGAGTGTCTGGGCTTATTAAGCTTTCAGTAGTGGTAAGAGATCTCTTACCTGAAATGCTGATTTCAGTGCTTGAAGGAGAGGGACTGTTCTAGCTGATCTCACAAGATCTGTGCAAGAGCCTTGAAAGATGCTGGTAAGATTCTTGAGGCTGGAATCCTCCTTATAGTTGTTGTTCACTCCTTGAGCCCAGTGGCATTAGGGGGGATTTTTCTGTGCTTACAGCACTCTGTGGCACAACACTGGTATTAAAACTGGAAGCCAAGTTGGATTTGCTAACTACAAAAAGATTTCAGATTTACCTAGGACTTTGGGTAGAGAGAAGTCTTATCTTTGTGTGCCTGGCTGTTTAATTTTGTCCCGTCTGCCCATTTTGATTGTGTCTCAGGATCAAGCTCTGTCTAGGTAAAACAATCAGAAATTTCACATGCTGCAGGGGCACTTGGCATTGTCAGGCATCTATGAATTTTGGCTGCTTATAAAGGATGTGTAGAGTGAGACCTTGGGAGGGTGTGTAGTTCTGTGTGAAGCTGTGGTAGGAAAACTGTAAACGTCAGACACTAGCCCCTGCTTCTAGTTTTTGTTTTAATGGTTGCATGAGGTTTAACAAAGATAAATATGAAGTCCTGCACTTGGGCCAGAGTAATGCAAAGCAGCAGTTAGTTACAAAGACGATAAAAGTCCTTCCTGTTCCCTTTTCCTTTATAAATTAGAAAAGTAATTAAATTATTTCTTTTTTTTTCCCTTATCCAACCATAGGAAACTTAGTGCCACGCATTTATGCTTCTTGTTTTTGAAAGGCCCACTGACATCCATTTTTTGGCTGCCTGCTAAAGTTTTCATGAAAGATAATAACTAACTAAATTAACTAAAAAAAAAAAAAAAAACCTTTCTGGTTATTTCTTAGGATTAGTGGGATACAGTCTCCTCTCCCAACCCCCAAATCCACCATGTTCTTCACATTATATCTGAGTTTGAAAATATAAATATATAAAGTATTTAGATACTTTATAACAAACTTTATAACAAAGTAATTATTACTCTTTTGTAAATCTACATACAAAAAGGCACTACAAAGTTCAGGTTACACCATTAGAATAAATTAAGTTTACCAGTTTCAAAAGCTGGTTTTCAAGGTCAGGTTTTGGGCTTTCATGAAAATTCTTTCTGTGTTAGGCTCAGACTTATCACAGCTGCATTTTTCCTTCATGGAGAGCCCTGCCTTTCATACATTGATATTAGGTACCGTTACATATTTCCATTCTGCTTTGGGTTGTGAAAGTGTTTATATATGCTGAGGAATATGGTACCTTTTCAATGAATGATGAGTAATATGCACATCAGTTGGATTGCAAGGAGCTTCAAGTGCACTGTTGTCTCATTTATGTGGGGTTGCACTTAGAATGTCACAAACTAGTTAGCTTTCAGTTTACTTATATTTAACTGCGTGAAAGTAACCACACTACTTTAATGGAATAGTATCACTTTCAAGGTTGTCCTGTTTTTTTCTCTCATTTGTTCAGTGGCAGGCTTATAAGTGGAGTAACATACGCAGCCCGAGTTGCTTGCTCTAAGTGTGCTTTTGGTCACACTTATTTTGTTCACTAAGTGGGAGCTAAATGGGAAAAAACTATCTTTCTCAGCTTGCTTTTTTTGTCTGCCTATTTTTGGTGCTTTCCATGCCTCTGTTGGGAATTAAGACAGATCTGGAACTCTGACTGCTCCTCATGGGGTGAGTTGGAATAAACTGCTGCTGTTGCTCCTGTTGCTTATCTTGCTGCAGCCACTACAGATTGAAGAGTGTGGTGCCTCACAGCTCTGAAATAAAATGATAAGGCATACCTTAGTCCCTAAACACTTACTTCCTCTTGTATTTGGTCATTGTAGATTTTTTTTTTCTTTATGCAAAGCAAGGATATGCTATCCCTTTCTGAATTTTTTTTTTTTCCCCCAAGGCCCCTTTGTTAGATGAGATTGTGTCTTTCTAGTCTGTCTTTCCTACTTCCCTCTAGCAATTGTGACTACACATTTTTGGAATTGTGAAAGATTTTAAACTATTGAGAAGGTACTTCCAAGTGGAGGTCTGGAGAGCACATGTAAGGTCTCCCTTTGATCTCCATTTGGAGCTGAATGGATATGTAGGAGGAATATGCTGGGAGTAGTTTTAAAAAACTTATGAGCCGTATTTCTGTATCTATGTGTATTTTCACTTTCTGTTGGGAGACACTGAGAATGTGTTCTTGCCTATACCTTGTACAGGTAGGGACGCTGTAGGTTCTTTTGGGGGGGATTATCAACTATTTTAATTTGTATTTCTATTAAGCATTGAAAGTGTATTGAACAGCAGTCATAGAAGTGTGCTTCCAATATTTTTACCAACAACACTCAGCTAAAAGAAGAAATTATGTGGAAGAGATTTAATGTCTCTGTTGTGTAGAATTACTTAGTTTTGTGTATTTTTATATCTGTATATGTGTGTTAGTGTCCTAAATAACTTAGCAGTACTTCTTATTTTTAAGCATTTTCATGAAAAACTTGGAATCCAACCTGGAGAAGCACGTTTATTTCTAAATGGCCTTCATATTGACCTGGATTTTCATGATCCTTTTAGGTGAGATGGTATATTTTATTTGCAAATTACAGAATTACTAATAATACTGGAGGAGTTTTGCTCATGGCGATAAGTAATCTCATCTGTTGCATTTTTGGGGCCACAAAGTGCTCCAATAGAGGGAGTATTGGTTTACAGTGGTTTTTCTTTGAATATGAACATTGTATAAGTAGCTGAAAACAGTATTTTTCTCTTGGAACATATTTTGTATTTTGCTTACAGTTTCATGACTCAACATGTAAAATTCATGTTAAAATGGAAGGAATCCAATATGTATGTATAAAAAGATGGGAAAAGCACTTAATGTAAGTTAAGTGCTTTCACTTCATCCCTGTTTCTTAAGAATTACCAAAAAAAATTGCAGGCATTAAATTTAGATACACAACACCTTGGGTTCTTTTTGGCATGCTTGCGAGTCTGTGTCTGACCACCTTTTATAATAATTTCTGTTAATGCAGAACTAATCTGCTTTCGGTGTAAGAAATCTTTTTCCAGTTTGTGTAATTATAGTATAATTATTTTGGGTGTGACTTGCCCCTTTTATGCAAGCACTCATAAACGGCAAACGTTTTCCCTTACATTCTTCTGTATGTTGTCAACAAACATGACTACTTCAAAATCATCTTTGGTGGCCTGCAAACTGTCAGTAAATCTGCTGAGGCTGAGTGGTTTTTGGTTTTTTTTTTTTCATTTTCCTGTAATTCATTAGGGTCTACAATTTTTTATTTTTTATTTTTTAACTCAAAATGTTGTCTTTGCTCCTTCAGGGAAATCTTAAGCTGTCTTGGTTTTAGTGTTTATACTTGCAATTTTTACTCAATTTTTTTCTCAGCCATGGTTTTGGGATGGAGTTACTCGCATCTTTTGATAATGATGCAAATGTTAATAGCACTTTTTAATGCTAGTGCTAGGTTTAATTTCAATATAATTTAGAAGAAACCTTTAGAATAGAGAACAGAGAAAACTCAAAATGAAGCAAGGTAGAAATAAAGGCATTTGGAAAAGCTTGCCTGCTGTGTTCTAGTAGGTGAGTACTTCAGGTTTGTTTCATTCACGTATTGAATTTTCAGATTGCAACAAGTGTTACAAAGTCTTGTTGGGCCTTCTGGGAAAGGGTTTTCTCCTAGAGGAGTAGCTGTATGTTCCCTCCACGCTGTTTTCAGGGTTCTGCTGTGATGCACGTTTAGGGCTTGCCTGTGTCTCCACCACTTGCTGCCTGCTTCTCTACACACGTGCAAAGCTTCCTATTATTTGTGTAGTTTGTTATAATTCTATTTTGAAATAATTTGAAGATGTATAAGTGCAGTGTTACTAATCTATTTTATTTTAAACATTTGACTGCAGAAGAATATAAAAATTATTTTTAATACTAAAAATAATCCTTGTGTTAAGTCTTTTTTATTTTTTATGTCATGACAAGAGTTCTGTGTAGACATTATGCATTTTTTCTTCCTGAAAAAGTATCTTAGAGACTCTTAAACTGGAAGGAAAAGTGATGCATGGCCTTCATGAACTTGGAATCAAAGAGGAGATCCTGAGTAAATTTATGAGGTTGCATATACATCCTACAGATGACAGTTATGCGCTAGATATTCGTCACTCTTCGATAATAGTGAGTAATTAAACAACTATTTATTTGAATGTTACATATTTGATGCTATGTATAAGACAGTCTGTCTTTTTTTTGTAGTGTAATTAAAAAACTAGGCATAAACCCATATATCAGTAAGCAGTGTAAAATATTTTGGAGGGTGGTATTTCTTCAATACACTTTAAGAGTAATTTTCTCTAGCCTATACCTTATTAAAAATTTTAATATGTAGGGTATTGAAGAGAAAAGAGGAAGAGTGGTTGCACACCGATAGCGATAGAATTTGACTTTACATCAATTAATTTAGCTAATTAATTGCATAATCTTTGTATTATGCAAGACTGCTAAATGTACTTTAAAGGTATGGTAATTGAATTGTGGAGAACTTAAATACTTTGTTTTTAATTGTCTGATTACTTTGCTTTTTTCTTCCCTTTCTTTTTCAAAGTTTATGCAGTTTTCATTACAAAGGTTATATGCTGGTGAAAAAGGCACTAAAATACTAATTTTCTTCACCTGAAAGAACCACATTTCACTCTTCTGTTTGACGAGTGTAGACAGGCTTGCACAGGAAATAGTAGAAGAACAATTTGGCCATATATTACTTATTCTTATATATAAATACTGCTGCTGTAGGTTATAGATAAATACTGTATTTGTCTTACAAGGTGTTATGCTGTATTACATACATATCTGTGATATGTTATGACTTTTGTATTGTGAAAGTAGTTTGCACACTTGAAAAAATGCTTTTATTCACATCCTGATATGGTGTACAAATGGTCTTTTTTCCTTTTCTATCTATTATTAGTTTTATTATGTATTGCAAATAAAAAACCTGAACAGGTTGATTGAAAAGGAAAAGAAATACTAATATTAAAAGCTATTTTCTGTTACTATTTCAAAAAGAAGATAAAACACTTTACTCTTCCCAGCATTTCCATGCCTGTTAAAATAGCTTTATTTATACATACATAATGTACTTAGTGGTTAATACGTTTAGTTTTTTTTAAATGGATGGCTTCTTTGTTTTAGTGGGTTAATAATATAGAACAAGATCACAGCTATAGCACATGGCCTGCAAGCTATCAGGAGCTGCTAAAGCCCACATTTCCTGGAGTTATACAGCAGATTAGACGCAATTTATATAATTTGGTAAGTTGGGAGAACCTATTTCATTTGCGTACTTTATGCATTAATATGTGGACAGACAATTTATTGAAAAATACACATGCTGTATTCATTGTTAACATAGGTTAGAACTTCATGTTTTCTACGTGGGTCTGCTAATAGTACTGAAAATCTTTTTGTTCAGTGAGTCACATGTGATTATTAGTCTGATTTCCAGAAGCAGTGTTTCCGTCTTTTATCTGTTGACTCTAACAGCTCTAATTTTGGTGAAGTGGTTTATTTCTATGAAATATTCCCAGAATTATAAATAATGTCAAACTTTACATTCTACAAAATCAACCTTCTTGGTAACCTGGACTTTCTTTCTAATGAGGTGTAAATACCTATATATCATTAAATTTTTCTGTATATTTGGCCATGTAACAAAAAGATAATAAAAGACAAAGATAGTGCACGTATTCAGGACTACGTCATGAAATTAATTTTTTCAGAATGTGTGGGAGTGAGGGGGCATAGGTGAAGTTGACATGGAGACCCTAAAACTGGAGTTCATGAGCCTGTTGATCATAACAGCTGAGTGTTCTGTATAACAAGAAGAAACTATTTTTATAGCTGATTGATTCTCAGGACAGTTAACGTGTGAACGTCAAATTCAATTAATTGACATATTCTTTATTTTAGATGCTGCCATAAAAAGCAGTGTTTTAATTCCCATATATTTCTTGGTTTTCAGGCTTTGTAAGCAAGCTGTCAATCTTGTCTGTTTATACTAGGCAACTGATTGTATTATAAGGTAGCCTCATAATTTATTTAAATCCTTCAGAGAGTCGCCATTACCATTGGTGAAGTAGCACCATTGCTAAGATTCAGAGACAAAAGATGAAGATGGAAATTTTGTACCAGCAGGCCACCAGTTAGAGGAGAAGAGGAATGCATGCCCCATTTTAAGACTATTTTAGAAAATGCTGCCAGGTCCATGGAAGACTCACCGCTGGTTTAGGTTTTATTTTCAAGCAATGAAAGTTGCTTCTAGGTGTCACTGAAGGCTGCCAGTTGGAGATGTGAAGTAATGGAAGGTCTGCTTCCACTGCCTTGACATATAGTTTAGGAGATGAAAGGAATGCATAGGATTAGCACCGAAGAATACAGGAAGCAAGTTATTCCAGCCCTGTAAGGAAAAGTATCTTGTGAAATTCTTCTGATTTATGGGATAATGTAATGGCACTCTTCAACCTCTCTGCCAAAGAATTTATGTAAATAAAATTCTAAATGCAGTGTGGTTACAGTTTGACAGAGAAATGCAAACATTTTATATCTTCTTGAGTAAAACAGAAAATAAATAATGAGCTACTCCCACATGATGAACGAAGCACCACTGAGCTTGTTTGTAAGTTTTGATAAATGCTAGCACCCAGTGAGTACTTATCTGGGAATACTGTGAAATATAATTTGCTTAAAAAGAGCATGAAATGAATATTAATCTGGGGAATGGAGTGAAGCTCTGATGGTGCAGCTATAGTTTCAGCTCTCTTATACAGTACTGTTGTACTTTGACCTGCATGACAACACAAACTTTTTTCCCAGGTGACACTTCTGTGTTCACTGCAAAGAACAGTTTCTACTCACTGAATGAACTCACTATTTCATTTTATCCTCCCCATGCAATTCATGGCTTTCTGCCTCCTATAATATACAATACTGGACTTAGGCACAATTTTGTCGGGAGTTTTTCTATTCCTTTCCACGCTATGTATAGATACTTCACCACTATCAATTAATTTTCTTCATGGTACACTACTGAGAGAAGGTAATGATAACTGTCCTTGTTTTAGAGATGATGAACTGAGGTACAGAAAGGTTTAATTTATAAAGCATACTAATTATGAATGTCTTGTAGCCTAATTTTTCCTCTGTATGTAGCAGTCTGTGTCACTTAGTAAGTTAAGGAAAAAGTTATTGCGAATTTAAATTGAAATTTAAATTACAAAAGGTAATTGTATGAATCATAGAATCATAGAATGGTTTGGATTGAAACGGGACCTTCAGAGATCATCTAGTCCGATACCCCATGATCTCTGACTAGATCAGGTTGCTCAAAGCCCCATCCAACCTGACTTTGAACACTTCCAGGGATGGGCCATCCACAACTTCTCTGGGCAAGCTCTTCCCCTGTGACACCAGTGGTGTCTCACCACCTTCACTTCTTCATATCCAGTCTGGATCTATGCTCTTTTAGTTTAAAGCTGTTACCCCTTGTTCTGTCACTACTACTGGTAAAAAGCCTCTCCATCTTTCTCATAAACCCCCTTTTAAGTATTGAAAGGCTGCAATCAGGTCTCCCTGAAGCCTTCTCTTCTCCAGGCTATCTCTCTCAGCCTATCCTCATAGGAGAGGTGTTCCAGCCCTCTGACCATTTTTGTGGCCCTCCTCTGGACCTTCTCCAACAGGTCCATGTCTTTCCTGTGCTGCAGGCTCCAGACCTGGACACAGTGCTCCAGGTGGGGTCTCATGAGAGCAAAGTAGAGGGGCAGAATCACCTCCCTCGACCTGCTGGTCACACTTCTTTTGATGTAGCCTAGGATACGGTTGGCTTTCTGGGCTGCGAGTGCACATTGCCAGCTCATGTCCAGCTTTTCATCCACCAGTACCCCCAAGTCCTTCTCAGCAGGGCTGCTCTCAATCCCTTAATCTCCCAGCCTGTATTGATACTGGGGGTTACTCCCACCCAGGTGCAGGACCTTACACTTGGCCTTGCTGATTCACATGGGCCCACTTCTCAAGCTTGTCCAGGTCCCTCTGGATGGCATCCCATCCCTCAGGCATGTCAACTGCACCACTCAGCTTGGTGTCATTGGCAAACTTGCTGAAGGTGCACTTGATCCCACTGTCTATGTCATTGATGAAGATACTGAACAGTACTGGTCCCAGTACGGTTACCCCTGAGGGATACCACTTGTCACTAGTCTCCATCTGGACATTGAGCCATTGACCACTACCCTCTGGATGCGACCATCCAGCCAATTCCTCATCCACTGAACAGTCCACTCATCAAATCCATGTATCTGCAGTTTAGAGAGAAGTATGTTGTGGGGGACCATGTCAAAAGCCTTACAGAAGTCCAGATAGATGACATCAGTAGCTCGTTCCCTGCCCACTGTTGTATTCAATCCAAGTGACATGAAGTTCAGTATATGAAAAGACAACCAAAATACAAGCAGTATGTAATAAAAAAAATTACGTTTATAATGAAGCAGAAGATGTGTGTAATATGAAGTAAATGGCATTATGTATTCAAAGTTAAATATTGGCATAGATGTATGTAACAGCTATATTATAGAAACCTACAACCTATAATCTGAGGGGGAGGGAGTGTTCAAAATTTTTAAATTTATTCTGCTGCATTTCAACTATTCTAGCAAAGTTATGATAAATTCTAAGGGGAGTTGCAGTGCCAAGCTGAATAAATAAGGTACTGATGTCATAATTAAATCTGCATAAGGATAATCTACCTATGCATACAGATTCCAGTTTTAGATTCTGTGCATGCCTGAAAGATCTGATTTTACACTTCAAGCTACAATGAGTGAAAGAGTGAATACAAAGATATATGAGACAGGAAGGAAGAATTCTTTCCCAATGCTCCTTTTTTTTTTTTAATTAAAGTTTTAAGTCAATATATTCTGTTTGTTTATTTTAGTTTAGTTTTCACAACAGAAGAGAGTTAGTTGAAAGAAGTAATAGAAAAATGAGCATTAGATCCTTTTTAATTAGTTAGCAAGTTCATTAATAAGAACAAAGTATTGGCACAGAGTCTTTCAAAGGAGAGTAGTGATATCACTTGGTTTTAAGATCAATAAATGGTTAAATCCTGTTTTCAGTGTTTGGTCCAAATTCATTGATTCTGAGGTTATTTTCATTTACACTCCTAATGTTTTCTTACAATGAATGCTCTAGGCAATTGAAAACAGTTGGGGTGCAGAGCTCCTTTGGAAATTTCTGTTCTTATCTTAGATTTTATGTCTGGAAAAACACCCAAAAGCAGATATCAAGAATAAATATTGGCTGTATAAATTTTTATTTTCTTCTTAGGTACTTTTTGTTGATCCTGTCCAAGAAGATACAGGTGATTATATGAAACTTGCAGAATTATTCTATCATCATAATGTACCACTTAGGTAAGGAAAATGGAAAGACTTGAATACGAGTCTTAAAAGAAGGTTTTCTTCTTCATCTTCTGTTCTGCTAGGAAAATACGTGAATTCAAATGAAGTCCAATGCAACAGCATTCTAATGTGACACACTGGTTGCATGCTTGTGTTGTTTAATGGAAAATTTTCCTTTGAAATATTCGTACTCTTGCTCCTCTTACCTATTGCTTGTGACATGGCATGCAAGATGGAGCTTGTCTACCCTTCCTTCCTTGCACTGTCAGAAACTGGCCTAGTGTTTTCTGGTCCAGGTCAATTTGTTACTCCGAAGATCCTCAATGGGAGGATCTTTCTTGTCCTTTTCCTATACCAGCTAAGATAGAACTGACTGTAATGATCAGAATTCCTTTCAAGTAGTATAGTAGAGACCAGAATGGTCGTCATGTGTTCTCAGCAGGGAATATAACTTCAGATATCTTCAGTTTTAACTCTCCTGGGTCTTCAGTCTGCGAAAGACTTTGTGCTTTAGTCATTGTGCTGCTATTTGCAGTCTGTTTGACCAGATTGTCTCATTGCTCAAAGCCTTTATTCTCTGAAGAAACAGGATCTTCACATCAGTATCTTTCACTTCTGAGCTTTCTGGAGCGTGTGCCAAACCTTTCAGTGATGTCTTCAAGTGAAAATGATGATGCTCAATTTAATCAAAATGTTTTGTATAGACAAACAAGTGGCTGTTAGGTTTGAATTTCCCCTGCTGTTGTAGAACACCGAATCTCTGTTACGCTTCATGCTGTAAAGGTAGTATGGCCTGATCAACCCAAGTTTTTTTTCCATGAGAACAGTATCAAAATACCATCTCCAATAGGAGTTTTCTTGGGTTTTTTTCCTCTCAAGCCTCCTATTTCTAGGCCTTTTTTCACTTAATGGAAATGTAGGGAATTGTAGTAGAAGTTTTTAAAATTGCTGTGAATGGAGAATGAACGGTAATGGGAGGGTGGGGAAGCCCCAGAAAGTAAAAAAGACAAGAGAAGGGCTAGTAAGAATGGCATGTATTGACAACATTGTTTTTCTCTGTTGGTGTTACAATGCATGTGAAACTGATACTGGTTTACAATGTATGATCTCTTTTTGTTTGTTTATAGAATTGGATTTGTTTTCATTTTAAATACTAAAGAAGAAATTGATGGAAATGAAGATGCTGGAATAGCTCTTTGGAGAACTTTTAATTACATTGCAGAGGAAACTGACACCTCTCAAGCCTTTACCTCGATAATTAATGTTAGTTCTTTCACAAGAAATCACCTCTTTTTTTTCTTTAAACTTGTTACTTTTCTGTATAGTTAGGATTTTGCTACCTTGTGACAACATGATACATTTGCATTTACTTTGCATGGAAACAAAGTATTAAAAACATGTATAGCATTAATTTGCTACAGAATGATTTGCAGAAATATTTTCCTCCTCCAGAAACCAGCTTGTTCTTGTAATTTTACCTACCTGCAGGCTTTCTACAAGAATGTAAAAAGGTAGATGCATACCTTACAGCTTTCAGTGTATTCTTGTGAAAAAATGATTCTGTATTATTTGCATTAGCGTGATGTGTCTGCCTTTGTGTTCTGTATCTCTTGGAGTACAGGCAATTTAATATCTCTTTGGCAATCCTATAAGCTTTGAAAAACTCTTGGTTCTCTAGTGTAGAAAGTGAAACAGAGTAAGCTAAGGTATTACTTGGTTGTTTGAGCTGTTCATGAGTGCAGAAAACAGAAATATTCCAGGCTTGCAGCTTAATGGGTGAGCCAGGTTTTCTGTGTGAGAGAATGCAGGTTCACAGAAAGACAAGAATTTCAGAGATGAGTAGAGGGAAATAAAGTGAGCAGTCTATGTGAAGACTCTGCAGGCAAAATTGTATCAGAGAAATATGGTTATGGTATTAATACATAACATCTTTTCTTACTTTTGTTTTCTATTATTCTGTTCAGTGCCTAGAAACTAATGTCATGGACAAACTCAGAGAGCTTAAGATAAAAGGAATTGAAGTAACCAGGAGTACCTTGGAAGAGAAATAGAAAGCTACAAGTGTTAGGAGCTGACACGCATGTGTGACTATTATCCATGACCAGGTCACAAAATATCAATTTACAGCGTGCTTTTTAAAATGTTGTGTTCCTTTATTTACTTTGTTTCGAAATATAAAAAGGAGGAGATGATAAATATATTCAGTGCTATAGAGATAAATTTACAGTTCCTCATTTGAAAAGGAATGGATGGAATAATTTTCACTTCAAATTCCTGTTGTATGTTTGATGAAAGTAATAAAATCTTATGCTGCGAAATAAAATAGCATTGGTAAGGAAAAATTACTCCTGTAGGAAAAAGTATCACTAACTAATTCAGGCTTGGATTCATCCTGTATAGATTCAGGTAGCTACCTATGGTTAGGTAGTTTATAGTAATAATTTAGATTCCTTCTCTAATCAGTGGAGAAAAATAACCTTTCACATTCCGCTCACATAAGCGTATTCACTTTGCCACTTCAGATTTAGACTAAAGGTATAATAATAGGTTTATCAGAACAGTGCTCTGATGAAAAATGGAGCATATGTGCAATAAAAGCAATATAAAAATATACCAATATAAAAATTACTACAGTACTGTACAAAGATGATATTTACTTTATTGCTTATTTACTTTTATTACATATGATTGAAAATCTATTACGTTTTATTTATTTCTTTCTGTTATAATTTTTACAGATGTACCATGAAGTGAAAGATGGAAATGTTCTAACAGTAGATCATGTGAAAGATGTTCTTAGAAGCGAATACCCCCACGCTGATGCTCAGAGTATACTAGGTGTGCATTCTGAATACGATGAGGGAAGGAAGGTATGTTGAGAGCAAAGTGGTAAGAAATATTGCAGTACACAATTCACTGCATTTGCCAGGCTGAAAGGTTGCTAAGTGTTAAAGCATGTAAATACAGTATCTTTGAGTTAAATTTTTCTTCAGCCACCGTTCAGGAATTAACGGAAATGTTGAAAGGATTTCTGCATTACTACTTGCACTATTAAAATTTCCTATTGCATGCTGCTTTCAGGAGCACAAGTTGGTTTTTGGTTTGTTTTTTTTTCTAGTCAGCATGTCAAGGAGTCTGTCTCGCACTGCAGATATTGTTTACCCGTGTCTTCTGCGTGAGGAGCTGAAGCCTATCTTCTAGGCAAATCATTGTTTCCTTTAATTTTGCTTTCTGGTTGTAATTTTCTTTGGGAAAGGCAGCTATGGATTTTGATTTAAAGGCTATAGAGAAGACATTTTTATCTATAATTGATTATGTAGACAACTTTCTGCTAAAATACATATATAAAAGTAGTTCTCCTTCATGTTTCTTCTTGCCATCTATACAATCTTGTGTTTCTGACACATGCCATTCATTTTATTTATTTCCTGTTTAAATTTGTTGTACGAAGGATATTATGTTCCTTTAAAAAGGTGCATCTGGGCAGCCAGGAAAAAAAAGGTGCTGTTTGCCTTAAGGTGCTTGTTCCTCACTGAGTTGCATGGAGGCTTTGCATAGAAGGAATCTGCCCTGGAAACAGCTGGATACGCTCAGGGGAGAAAAGCTTCCCACAAAGAACATTAAAGGAAGAAAAGTAGACAGAGATACACCAGGAGGAAGCCCCCTGTAGGAACAGGGACTATGAAAGTGCAGTGAAGATCAGGGAGGAGACAGTGAGGTGACAAAAAGATGGATGCATGGACACTGCCATAGAGTTTGTAGCCATTCAGAAAGTGACACTGAAAGAAAGCATGAAAGGATACAGAAGAGGAAGGGGGAATTACTTAAAATACATTATAATTTCTGTTTGTCTCACTGAATTTTCTCTGTTTGGGAAAAATTAGCCGGTTCTGCTTTCTAATCAAGTAAGGCTTGGCTTGTGAACATAGAAGTATTTTGAGGGTTTTGGGCATGCTGCCTTTGGGGAAAAGGTCTAGAGTGATCCAGCTCAAACTGTGACTGGCTCAAGGTCCTTCTACAATATTATTTACTTAATATTTTTTGCTAAGAATATTAAGCAAAATGAAATAATGTTTTTCAGCAAGATGATAAAGCAAAAGTTTAAAATGCCGTATATAGATCTAACATTTTTTCTGTCATCTGTTTGAGAAATGAGTCCCATGTGTCCGTTTGGTTTCCTAACATTTCCTCTTTTGTCCCTGCTACTCATGAGAAGGTGTTGACAGTGAATAGTGCTTGGAGATTAGAGTTCATTGTCTCTTAATATTAGTTTCCTTTTTTGGTACAGTCAGCCACAGTCTGTTTAATCCTGTGATATTTCTGATATGATCAGGCAGGAGCAACCTTTTATAAAAAGACTGGCCTGGGTCCATTGCCTCAAGCTCTGTTTAATGGCGTGCCCTTTAACAGAGAAGAGATGGATGCTGCGGAGTTGGAGACAGTTATTCTTCAGAGGATTATTGATGCCACCGGGTTCTTCCAGAGGGCAGTGTTCATGGTATGTTTAACATTTTCTGAGTGAACACAAGATGAAATATTTGGCAGTGGATTGTCTGAGTCATGTTTATATATTAATTTTTTTATAATGAGATGGCTTGAAATTAATAACATGGCAACTGAAATTACATTGTTACATTAATTTGCAGTCATGATTTTGAAACAGTATATTTAGATTATACAAAGTTGAAGGATCAACTAAGCATATAGTAATCGTATGGAATTTTTCAACCAGAAACTGAGGATATAATGCAGTTATTCATTGAAAAATGTGTATCTGGTATTTTGAAATACTGTATGTGTGATATTAATACATTTTTGATTTGACATTGTCCATAACTGGGTGTGTATATAGAAGCTTTAAGCTCAGTTGAAAGATTTTACAAATGGTCTTTGTTTTAAATTAAATCTGTACTTTTATAGTTTCTTTTCTCTTACTACAGGGTTTGTTAAATGATCATATAAATGCAATAGATTTTCTTATGGATCAGCACAATGTAGTTTCCCGTATAAACCCAACTATTCTTGGAGCAGAAAGAAGATACGTACATTTCAGATCCACATCTGGTAACTACTTTTCTTGTATTGACTGTTGTTATGATTTTCCGTTTTTAAGTCTAACATGTTGTGGTTTACATTTTGCAGTTCCGTTTGATGTGGAAGACTTCTCTACTTTCTCCTTTTTGGACTCACAAGATAAAAGCGCTGTAATTTCAGACAACATGAAGTATTTAACAAAAAGGGGTATATTAATTTTTTACATGGCTTATATGTATATATGGGTATTAAAAATTGTTGAAGTTTTGCCAGTAAAATATCTCAAGTAAGCAAGCATCCCAAGGATCCCATGTAAATAAGTACATTTCCCAATATCCCAGTTTCTTCTTTACGGAGCCAGATCATATCCTAACATTATTATAAATAATAAATAAAATAAAAAAATTATAACAACAGGATAGTTATTTTAAATTTTGTAGTTTTGAAATGGAATGGATGTCATGGCTAGTTGTTTTTTGTTTTACAGACATGAAATTAAAAAGTTAGACTTTTGCAGTGTTGAAAACAGACTCAGTTTTCATAGTGACATAGTTTTACTTGAGAATATTGGAAAGAGTATGTTCAGTTTTCAAGTGACTCTTATTTGCAGCGTTATCAAGTCAAGACTTTATACTCTTTGTAATATCTATACCAAAATTGGGCATTTCTACAGTTTAATAGAGAATTGATTTTATTTCTTATCTGTTAGCATTCAGTATCTCTTTATTTTTTTTTACTCTAGTTGATGGTTTAATTTTGTCATCTAAATCTTTGTCTTTCTATAGAAAAGAAAAAAATGCATATATTCTGATGGATTATCACTCATTTATACATCTTACTAAAATGCACGCTTTTTTGTACACTTAAAATATTTTTTTATGTAAAATATTCTTATTTCATATGCAAGTACTTTCCCTCTGAGTTACAAGAAATGCTAATTACAACAGTAGGGGCATAATACTGTGTGGAACTTTGCATTAGTCTGTACTTTGTTAACATCTAGGAGTAGATAGTTAAAAGCTGCTCTTTTACATCAGTCCCTTAAGGAACAGAACAGTCCTGTTAGCAAAGTGTTGTTCTTTCAGTAATTATTATATGATGTTAACATAGTTTTTACTTACTCCATTGTCAAAAAGAAATGCTGTATACTGACATTTCTTTGGAATAAAATTATTTGACTGTATTTGATTCTCTGTCTACAACCACAGGGACATCCCAGCTCATGGTCAAATGACGACTGGCCTTCAATCTGCAGGCTCATTTCTAAGATTCGGCTCTCTTCTGTAAAACCCATAACTTTTAAGCTGGAATCTACATTTCAAATCTCTGTCCCCAGTGTTTTTCGCTTAATCATAACTTCTTCTTAAAATCTTACCAGAACCTTGTAAAATGCGGGGATATTTAATAGACCTGAGTAGACTGTTGTTGTACGAATAATTTTGCAGAATTTTTTTATGTACCACTGCTGTTCTATGAAGAATGAAGAACAGGAGGCTATAGACCAGGAAAAAGGGAAATTTTCTGTATATACACCTATACTTTAGTTTACTTTCTTTGGACTGTATTTGGTATATTCCCGTTTGTGTCCAGAAATTGTAAGTTTTGTCCTGCCTTCGGCTGAAGGACTCTCCCTTTGCTGCTGGGGAAGGTGAATGGCCTAACTCAGGCATTCTTGTAACTACTTAATTCTTTTCATTTGTGGCTATATGACCAGCCTC
Organism: Stercorarius parasiticus; assembly: GCA_013396915.1. Classification (NCBI taxonomy): domain Eukaryota; kingdom Metazoa; phylum Chordata; class Aves; order Charadriiformes; family Stercorariidae; genus Stercorarius; species Stercorarius parasiticus. The sequence goes on along the minus strand of VWZL01005515.1, from coordinate 271,066 downwards.
CATCAAATGTTCACAAGAAACCTCTGGTAAAGCAGGTCTTGTTAATTTGAGCTGGCTTATTATTTAAGGCCATCTTCTTTCAGTGGTAGAACAATAGATTGGCTGTTTTAGTGACGCTCTCATATTAATGTGATAAAGTACCTGCTAAGAATTTTATTCCAGTTCAGAGGACAAAAGATTCTCATGCAGCTGTCTTACAGCTGAAGTCAACAGTCAGACATACACATAAACTTCAAAATCTCTAACAGAATTTATTCATTACTTGTGAGAAGATTCTCCAGAATGTAAAGCAGGATTATCTTTAATTTTCAGATGAAGATGCATTGTATGCTGTTACTATCTGGATTATTGCTGATTTCGATAAGCCAGCTGGGAGACAACTGCTTTCTAATGCCTTGAAACACCTGGTGAGTTTCTAGCAGTTTTTATTAAAATAATTGTTATGGATAGGTTCCTAACAACACTGTGTGTATTCAAAAATTATACTCTTAAATAAAGATGTAACAATATAATTTTTTTTTTTTGTGGGTCAGGTGCAGACTTATGAGATAGTGCTTTCATTTTACTCTACTCTCCTGCAGCACTGGCATCTTACAGGCCTGTAAATGATTATTTGATTCATGGACTCCTGACACAGGAGACAAACTATAATGCTGTGCATTAAAAGAGTGAATTTCTTCCCAATTACAAACCTTTTTCCATGAGGTAACCTAGCATGTTACCTGGGCCAGGGAAGCTGGGGTAATGCCTGTTCATGTGAAGTATTATGCAGTGTTCTCCAGTATCATGTGGCATAACTAGCCATGAAATGACTATTTTTCCATGTGCTGTTTGTATGCTTCTGAGACAGATTACACTTCTGTCCTGCTCTGAGGTAAAACAGAACCAGCTTTTTCTGTTCAGTAATTTTACTTCTTAGCTAGGCGTCTTCTAACTCTCTGAAACTAACAGCATGTTGTGCAGAAAACTGTTCGTTCTCACAGTGATAAGACCAATGTTTATAGTTCATGCCAAGGAATGGTATGCAGAGAGGCTCTTATACTTATTGCTATAACAACCAAGGTCAGCTAAGAAGCATTTTAATATGCTAGAAGGATTGTCTGCATTTATGAGTTTTGCTTATTTTTAAGTTTTTCAGTATTAATAATAGAATTTAAAGTACGCAAGTAAATGTCATGTGAACATAAATGACAAAAACACACAGTGCTGGGGAGTTCAGAAAAGTAATTAGAATGAAATTGGGAAAACATCTAGGTTTAATAATCAGGAATGAAATAGGAACCATCTTAAGGGAATTAAAAAAACAGTATGTTGCAGAGAGTATGTGATATCAAATATGTCCTAAAAAGAGGCTTAAAAACCTACAAGGAGAGATATGCAGTGCAAGTCCTCGTTACAGGAAAAACATTTCATATATCTGACTGCTAGATCTGTGATCCAAGCTTGACAGATAGATATATTCCCGCTGTAGTATCGATCCTTCAGCAAGGAAAATATGCCATAGTTCCCAACTCTAGGAAGCAAGATCTGTCTGGGCAAGTCCCCATTTGTTAATGAGGAGAATCCAGGAAAAGCATTAGAAAAAGCTGCTCTGTACAAGGTATGTTGGATCTTCTATGAAATAGCAGTTTAATTGATTATGTTTATTCTAATTCTTAGATTTGATTTAGTTAAACTTTATTTCCAGTTGTACTGCTTGGTCTAATTTTCAAGTTTCATGACATACAAAAACATAGTATTTTTTTAAAAGTCCATTGATTTGTATAGAGATTCTCTACTACTTTCTGGGCCTTTTTGTCTGTTGGGTCTGGGTCTAGTAGAATTTCTGATAGGTGCAGAACTGGCACAAACACCTCTTGCCTGTGCAAGAAGCTGAGAGGGGAAGTGGCCAAAGGGGACTCACTTTTTTCAGCTAATATATATAATATATTATTTTGAAAATTACTAATATATTGTAACGTTATTTGAAAAAAGTAGATATGTCTTGGCTAGACTCCTGGATGTCATCTAGTTCAGCCTCCTGCTCAGATCAGGACTGTTGCCATCGTTATATCAGGTCAGCTGGAGCTTTGCCTGAAGGAGTCCTGAAAATTTCCAAGGAGATGACTCCATCCCTTCCCTTGGTAATTCGTTCTGGTGTTGCACTGTCTTCCTAATGTAGTTTTTCCTAATGTCTGCCAAGCCAAAATCTGTGGCCATTACCCCTTGTTACACTGTTCGCCACTACCAAGAAGAGTTTGCCTCTGTCTTGTTTTTCACTCTCCCTTCAGTAGTTGTTGCTGGCTTTTGGCGTTCTCTATAGCTGCCTCCTTGCCAGAGTGAGCAAGCCCAACTTCTTCAATTCTTCCTCACGGGCCTCTGACCATCTTGGTAGCCCTTTGTTGAAGCCTGTCCAGCATCTCAGCATCTTTACTGCACTGGGGGCCCCAAAACCAGGCCCAGCAGTCCAAGTGCAGCCTCACAAGTACGGAGTTGAGGAGAATAAGAACTTCCCTTAATCAGCTTGCCATGTGTCTCCTAATGTAGCCTAGTATGCCACTTGTCTTCTTTCCAGTGAGAGCATGCTTCTCAGGAATAGTTTAAAGTACACATTTTCAACCTTTTCAAATAAGTGTTTTAACAAAACTTGTCTCGGGGGCTTAAAATTTGCTGTTTACATATGTTGAATAGCAGTGATTTCATCCCTTATTTTCGTATTCTTTACTGAAATAGAGTCCATCTATCTTTTCTTCAGTTAGTGACGCTATTTGATCATCGCTCTCGCTAGTAAAATTTAAGTGGTATCACCGATTTCAGCAAGTAAAGATTTTCCTGCTGATTAAGAGTAAAGTGATAAGTGGGTAAATTTTCTTGTATTTATTTTATGCTTAGTTTGATAGTTTTTGAAAAATAGAAAAACAACTAGAAAACCAGTTCTGAAGTCTGGAAATGAACACTTGTGTATGTCCTTTGTTAAAAATGAACTTCTGCAGAATGCTCAAAGGCGATTGTTCTATTTTAAAAAAAAAAATAAAAACCTTCTATTTAAAATATGTATTACAGAATAGGTAAATCCTTACTAATAACGCTTTTACTCCTAGTTGAAGTTCTGAATTAGGCATTGATGTATGTTTTCTAAAGACAAGTAGCTGCAAAAAATTAAATACTTAAGGGCATTTCACAGAGTTATAATAGATATGAATACATTAGGTAACAGCAGATGGAACTGTAAAATTGTGTATTATTCTGTATTTTTCTTTGCAGAAAACAAGCAGTCACATACGAGTTGGGATTTTGAACAATCCTTCATCAAAAATAAAGGAAGATAACACAGCCATTGCAAGAGGAATTTTGACTGCTTTTCTCACCCAAAACAACAGCAGCTTAAAAAGTTTGCTAAGTAAACTAACTAAAGAAGAGACAGCAAAATCCCTTGCTGCTGGAACTAAAATTGCTAAATTCCTCACCCCTGTGAGTGCAAACTGAATTAGACTACTTCCTATTTCATTTTACATATATTTTATTGTAAGGAGATGTTGTTGAGAGTAACAGCGTTTGGTCAAATGCTGTGAAGTTTATAACCCTTATACAGTTTCTGCTCAAGCAGATTTGGATTTTTGACAACTCTTCTGTGACGAAGAATAGAGAATTTCTCTAAAGGAAGAAAGTACAAGAGTACTGAAGAATGTAGATTATGGACATGGGATTATTGAATCAAAATAATTTTTAATTGTTTGGGGTTTTTTTTAAAGTGCTCTCAATTAAAATTGTTCAGGTTAACGAGCATTGTATACTTCTGGCCAACATATTCGGGTGTGTTTCTGTGAAAATTCCTTGGTTTAAAATGCAAATCTTGCTAATTTCAAAGTTCGCACGTAACCTAGAGCAGAGTTACCAAACAACAGCTGCAAAATACAGTTATTGTTTCAGAAGGAGCTGTAAATTGTAGTATTTTTAAATAGAAATATTTGGAAGATTAAGGGAACTCTGTGGCACCATAGTGGAAAACTAATTAGCTGATTTGGGTCATGCTCTTATTTCATTGTCTAATACATTTTGAAAGACACAGAGATAGCTAATTAAGCAGTTTATGCATGTTACTAATTTATTTTGTTATATTAATTGTATCTGAATGACTCTATTTGCTTAATCTGTATATTTCTAATGAAGAAATACATAGCAGTAGAATTTAATTTAGCAGGATAATTTTAACAGATGAGGTACAGTGCCATTGCAAGCATGGCAAAGTTCCAGCATTTTTTCCCACTTTGAACAATGATTTGTTATGTGTCTTGCTGGATGATGTTGGCTTCCCCAAAACATGTTTAAGCTGTATCAAACGACCATGTTAAAATTACTGTTAGGTGATTAGAGTAATATGAATTCTTTTTATGCCTCTTTCTTAAAGGTGAGAATATAGTCCAGTTGTTAACAGAGTATGTTATTTTTCATGCAACTTTGTGCTGGATTTTAGAAAAAGTGTTTAATCTCAGGCTCAGCTTTCCTCTCACGGTTATTCACAGTTGCCCAAGGGTAAAAGCTGCACACTAACTAGTTGGGAAACTATGGGTCCACACAAATAGTCATATTACTTATACTGAAGCTGAGGTCGTTGCTTTATTTTGATTCCTGGTTACCACATAACTTGAAGAAAATCTTTGCTTACCTCTGCTGTTACAAAACTCATTTTTGCTTAATCATTCTACCATCTTATACTTTGCCTTTGTCTTAGGAAATGGATGATAATGCTTTTGAGAAGAAGTACAACACTTTAGGACTGGATATAATTAAAACCCACCAGATGTTCTGCCAGGAAGTTCTTAAGCTGCTTCCTGGGCAAATGGCTGTTGTGAGCAATGGCAGGGTAAGAAAGAAATTAAAGTCATCTCAGTCTTTTTGTAAAGAAAATGCACTATATTGATTTTTCCACTTATTCAACCTGTTATTAGAGAATGGTATGAATGTTTGCCTTGTTTTTTATTTTGCTTTACTCCTAATTTGTTTATTAGCTCCACTCCATTGAAGCTACTATATACTTATGTCATTCCCATGGCTATTTTAGAACTTAATCTGACAAACTTCTCTAAATAAGTTAATATTTGATGTGTTATTAATGGTATTTAAGAATAAATTTTGATCCTGAAGTTACTTATATTTTACATATTTGGGATAGGATAAACTATTGCATATATAATAAAAAATAAATTACATTGACTAGGGTAGTTATTTCAAACTTTAAAAACATATTGTTTATAAAAATAAGTTGTTCTATAGTCTTAATTCTTAATGTTCAGATAAAAGTATAGTAGTTTTGTTGTTTCAATTTCTTGAATTTATATTCTGAAACCAATAGCCTGAATTGCAATGTGTCTATAGATGAACTGATTAAAAAATAGAGTATTGGGTTCAATATTTAATACTAGTTAATGACAGTCCATACCTAATATTACAAACACAATTTGTACAAACTACTCTTTGAGTTAACTCTTTTCTATTTTCTAATTATTGCTCCACATTAGAAAGAAATAGAGATACTATGTTGGCATCTCATTATTGGAAAATCTCTTTAAATTATGTTCTTGATTACTCTTGTGCATCCTAAATGACTTCTAAGATTCAACTGGAATACCACTAAAAAACCCACAGAAGGCACTTTTGTTGATGAAGCACAAAAGAAATGTGTTGGCTTTTTTGTGTCAAACACCCCCCCCATAACTAAATATGCAGCGTTATTTTAGAGAATGTTATTTCTGTTTTCCATGCCTAAAAAAGCTCAAATAATGCAATATCTTAAGTTTTGAGGAAATACATTTCTTAAAAATACATGGATGAATTTGATAATGTATATTCATCTATCTGAAAGTATGTTTTCACTTTAAAAGATTACTTTTAAAAAAGACATGGGATATCCTTAATTTCTATCCTTGCTGTGTCAGCACTGAAGTCTCGTTTTTATGAGCATTTTTTTTTTTTTTCTAATTATGGCTTCTGCAAAAGTGGCATGGTATTTCATAGAGAAAACCATTGTGTGATTATCTCATGCATCATTAATATTAATAAAAAATTCAAAAGTGGAATTTTGTTAGATGATCTCTCATTTCTAGGAAGCAGTTAAATTTTGGGAGAGAGGCGTTCAGCATCAGATTTACATCATGACATTCTACATCTAGGAGCCCTGTAGGCTCTTGAAGTTGACTTGGGTCAGTTTAGCCTGGTAGGCTATGAGTAGGAAATCCAAACAACATCCTCAAAGCTGTTTTCTGGGACTTCGAGGCACCTTCTTTTCCTTCAGACACCAAAAAAATGTGGTAGTTCTGGTTTTTGTCTCTGCATATCCTGCATTTCTTGTCCTTTGCTCTTTTCTTCCCTTCTATCCATTCTGCTTCATCAGAGAAGCCAAGACTGTGTTCACAGAATTTAAACAACTAAAGAGTGCAGTAGGCAGATAGATAGTAATTTGAATTTCAGTTTGAAATAGTGTACCTAACAGAGCTTTTTCTTAAACGTACATCTGTTATTTCTAAATAGCGTACTGCTTTACATAAGTATCTGTAATGAAAAATATCATGGATATCATTGCAGCTGTTCTTTGTGACTGATAATTAACTGTAATTACATAACTGTAAAAACTTAATCTTGCTTAGGTAATATACAGTTTAGTACTATATAGTTAATAACATTGATGTATATAGGTCTGGCGGTTGCATATTGAATATTGTGCATTCATTTAAAATATTCGTATATTTTTTCTTACAGAAGAAACATTATTGGGACATTCTATGTTTAGTAACATTTTTTCTCTATCTAAGGTACTGGGGCCTTTAGAAGAAAATGAATTCTATGCAGAAGACTTTAATTTGTTGGAAAAAATAACATACAGTACCTCAGCGGAGAAGATTAAAGCTGTTGTCAAAGAGATGGGAAACAGTAGTAAAAGGTAAAATTCTTTTGTATTTTGAGCCTTTATGATATATTGCCTCATTTATTGCCTGTGACAAATAATAATCCTTTTGCATGAAGGGAAATATGAAATACATAGTCACAGTACTCCTCATACTATATACTCAAATATATATATATACACACTCTACATGCACTTTTTTTGTTGTTTGCATGGTATATATTTGCTATCCTCTTACTTAGTATCTGAGTACTTCTACGTAGGCAGGTTTAACACTCCTTCATTTCCTTTTTAGCGTTTCCCTGCCAGACTTAGTCTACTTACCTAGTCAAACTCTCACCCTATTTTCTAAAAGAAATGGCACATCTGCTATATTTTGTATCACCTTTATGCCTGGCTAGTTATGCTATTTGACATAGTTTTCCACTGTATATATACAAACTGTATATGTTAGGTTTCAACTTCGTGTGTCACTTACCCAGCTGCTGACAGACTCTCTGGTACCTCGTTACAGCACAGAGCTGAAAAAAACGCACCCTGTGTTATTCAAGAGACGTGCCCCCTTTTATCATATGTGTGATGAAGCTAAGGCATAAGAGAGCACTGGGTGTCCAAAGGATCATATCCTCTCCAACTTGCCTCATAACGTGTGCAGCTCTGCTAAATCACTCCAAATACTTTATCTGCTCTCACTGTGCTTAAAACCAAAAGATGACTACAGCTGACTGTAGACAGTTCCTACTAGCTTTTGCTTACTTAAGAGTAATTGTAAAGAATAATAATAAGCTCAATAAAATCCAGTGCATCTTAAAAACTGCATATTAATGTCTGTGTATTGATATTTGAAGAAAGAAAGTGCATTGTCTTTGAGAATTGTTAGAAAAGGAGCCTGTAGAGGCGTGTGCAGATGTGGTGGTCTGACACCCTGCTAGACAACATTCACACATCTGTTAATTGAAGAAGTGTAAAGATGAGTTCTAGCCAGCTTTTAATCTAAGGATCCAGTCTGTGTACAAAGAAGACAGCAAAATTTTATTGTATTTACAGTATCTATTGACCTTCTGTCTCTGAGTATCATTTCTGTTATCTGGAAGGACTGGCATAACTGAAAGAATAACTACCAGAAAAACAAAATCAAGAAGAGGTAGAACTATCAAGGAGATAAGTAGTGAGAGGCAAAACATATTTAGTCAAATATTAAGACTTAGTGAAATAGAACTACTAAGGTTTCTAAGAAAATTCCAGCAAGAAGTACTAAAAAAAATTAAAAGATGTGGCCAAGTAAACTTGAAACTTGTTCATTTATGTCTGTTCCTAGACGTTGTCACAAAGGGAAAAAATGGCAAAAAAAAAAAAAAGGGAATAAAGAGCTATAAATGTCAGTAGATTGTACCATGCAAACTGTGAGGCTGAATGGTAATTCTGCTAATTCTGTATCATTTAATTTTAAGAAGCGTACAGTTCACAAGCTGTAAGGCAGTAGTGGTTCCTGGGCATTGTCATGCTAAAGGTTTTACTCAAAGCTACAAATCTCGAGGTAATAATTGTTTTAAAATTAAAACAGGTTTGGGATGTGGGCTTTTAAAATATTCCTTATGCAGACAGACAGACATGAAAATGTCAATGTTTTACTCCTTTTCTAATGAAAAACAAATTATATGTGCCTCATTTAATATAGTGGCAGTGATTTGATTATGAAAATAGATGCCCTGTTGTCGTCTTTGCCTAAAACAGAGGTGAGACAAGATGCTGAATTACTCAAAGAACAGCACAGGTAAGTTCTGTCTGTCATGATAATGCACTTACAGTACTTTCATATTAAAATTAGAATATACTGATGACTACATAAGGTCTTTGGAAACTTGAGGAAGCATTCTGGTTTTAAAAGAAGCTGTTCATTCTGTGATTGTAGGAACAACCTGTTCATCTTTACCTCTTTGTTAATAAATTAATTAGTAATATTCAGTGATTTTCCAGCCTTGTCCTTTGCTGAAAAAAAAAAGTGATTACAATTGGTGTGAATCGCAAGTGGTGATCTGGAGTTAGAAAACTTGGAGTCTGTACATTTACTAAAATGTTAGAAGTATTTTCACAGATTAGAGCTAAAAGAAGCCCCCGCTAATTTTCATTAATGTGGAAAACTCTAGTCTCTAGTACAGCTTTTTCTGTTTGTGGATCTCATGTAGTATTGTCAAGGCTTATACCTGTATAACAGTTTGTGGCTTAGCAGTGTCATTCTTGACCACAGCTAAATACACCTAATACACCTAGATTTCATTCAAATGCAAATTAGTAGGGCTCATTGGCACCTAATTCCTTAAGAAAAACTGAACAGATCAGCTAACAGTTTTTCACTTGGCCAGCTCATATTAGTGTCATTAGTGTACGTACTTGTATGTGGGCTCCTTGTGTTTCTGATCCCAGATTTAGAAAGTGAATATACCCTAAGTGTCATCTTTTGTTGCCATTGTTAATAAATGACACCTAAAATAGCAAGATGTGCATCTGTGAATCTTATCCTCTTTGTAATGGGGTACTCTAATGGTAGCTGGTTTTAATTTAAGCTTAGCTGGGGCAAGCTTTCTGGAGCAGACAGGTACATTTTTTGAAAGGACATATGATAACACAAGAACCATGATCAAAATAAAAACTTTTGTAATGCTATTTCCAAATCCGTGCTTGTTTTTATTGGTAAAGGTGCTATAGTGTGTTGTGCCGATGGGCTGGTCCTGTTGTTGAAAATACAAGGAGTGACATCAGTAGTAGCCTGTTTTAAGTGGCTAACACGTTTTCCAAACTTACACTAACAACAGCCAGTACTGTATTACTACCATATTGGAAGGCGTTTGACTCACTAATGGTACTTACATTTCTAGGTATGTTTTTTGTGGAAAACAAATCCAGATAGTCCATTTTGTGTATTTACAGCACATGATTTTTTTTGTAAGTGAGGTTTACTAACTTTTCATTCCTGTAGATCCAGACTACTTTAACTAGGATCTCCTTGACTTAGTTTATCAAACTAAATTACTTTGTGTAATGCATAAAGCTAGTCCAGCCTGTCAAGTTTTACGCTTGTCAGTTGCCATTTTTCCCCACTGTTTTTTAAAAATTGTGTCACTGCTGGCACTTGTCAAATCTGATAATTCTACATATCGGTGAAGGAGACTGTAGACCAGTAACAAAAAGGCCATTTTAAAAATTTTGCTGTGTGTTTTCCTTTTACTTTATTAATTTTGTTATGGGGCATGTATTTAATCAATAACCAATACGTAACTATGTAGAGTAATGCTAAATTTTTAATTGTTGTTCACGTTTAGCTTTCCTAGTGATATCACAGGGAGCAATAATGATTACTACTTGAAATGAGGGAAGCATCTTCATGAGCAGTAAAATCTAAAGTGCCTCTGATATTACAAATTCGTGCCTAAAAATGTTTGTTAATTCCACAAATTCAATTTAGAGTGTTCTTGTCACTTGTCTGTTAATTCTCTTTAACAGCGTAGTAAAAGTCGATCCCCAACAGAATGAACCATTCTATGATGTGATTGCTATTGTGGATCCATTGACAAGAGAAGCACAGAAGATGGCTCATTTATTGATTGTAAGATGGCGGTCATTTCTTTTAATTTGCATATTTGTAGTTTAATTTTTACTAAACTTTTTCTAATTTCCATGTACAGTGTGATAAAGAAGTAAACAAAAAGTAGGTATTTTTAAAAATATTTATTTAGTTATTTAAATTCATATTAAAAAGTTGGGGATGATCTGATTCATCATTGTAAATGCTTTATTTGCAATTAAAATTCAGATGCCCCATGAACCAGTCCTCTTAAAAGTGAGTCCATAAATGCTCTTTATAGTCAATAGAAGGAAAGAATGAGATTGTCTGCGTAATATAGAGGGAAAGGATTCCCCATCTCAAAAATCTTAAGAGGCATATGCTTCTTTCCATTAAACCAAATCACCTTAGTTTTCCAAGGTACCTAAATGAGGTGGTCTAAATCTGACCCGTAATATCATCATAAGAAGATTGGACTATAAACCTTTCAGCTCTTGGAAGGGTATTTCTTAGTTGATTAATGCTACCAAGTGTATCTAGAAGTCTTCCATTGTGTGTAGCTATTGATCATCTAAAGAGAAACTGTCCTAAAAACGTAGCTCCTAAAATGATTTTCTCTTTTCACTAGCTGCAGGATATCACTCTACCTTCAGGTTCCTTTATAGTTTCCCATAAAAATGTAAATTTTGTATTCTCTTTATAGTCTGTTACAATTCTGAAGTCTATAACTTGATTTTTGCTGCATCCTGTTTTATCATCTTCTCTGCAGTAATTATGAAAGTTTCATAAATTCTTACATTCCTTTTTCCCCTCCCACTTTCATACCCTTTTATGCTTTATGTATCAAATGTTGAAGGATCCATTCACTCTTCATAGATAATAGTAAAGTAAAACATTTTAAAAATTCATGAAAATTCTGATATTTCAAGACACTGAAATACTAGCGTCTCTCCAGAGCCAGATCTTTCATTTCACCATTCTCAGTTACAATGAAAGCTTGATATTACCAAATGAAAATATTTTCATTTTGGAATTGACTGGAAACTCTCTCCATTCAGCCAGAAGTTTGTATTATGGTAAGTTGCATCAAGGACCTTGTAGCTCAGATCAGAAGCTTCCATTCCTCGTAGTGGAACAGGCTCCCTAATAAGCAATATCTTCCCTAATGGATACCTAGGCAAATGACCCCCTGGTGTACCAGACTATTCAGCTATCAGAGATCCTACTTCATTCATAGGAGCCTTATTCAAGAAGCCAACCCTTAGGAGAGAATAACAAAATGCTGTTAAAACTAAACAAATCGGAAGTATTTTAATGGAGGTGAAACTTATTTTTGATTTTTTTTTTAAATGAAAATTAAAATAACCTGAAAATGAAAAATAAAAACAAACATCTAATTATCTGGAAAACCACCACCTCCTGGTGTAGACAAAACATGCTTACATGTACAGCAAGGCCCAAACTCAAAGTTCCTAAATGGATGCCTCTCTGATTATCTTGCTATATATAGGTGACTTAAATACTGTAAACTGAGATATATTCATATTTAAAGGATCTTTTTTGAATAACACAATTGGATTAGTGGCTGGTATATTGGGATGGTAGCTATTCATAGTGCAAAATTTGCATAGTAATTACCACAGCAAAACACACGATTCTTGGCCCAGCCCATGTTGATTGTGTCCATGTTGTGATTTTTTTTTTTTTTTTTAACCCTGGTGAAGGCATGCTACTTTATTACTTTGTGTCACTTAATAGTCACTTCAAAGAAAACTTCTTTTTAAATATAAACAAAAAATTACTCATATTAAATGGAACTGAAATTGAGGAGGTGTAAACAGCTATTGGTAAACTGTAATTTAAACTTTACTGCTTATTCTGAGAAAGTGGGAATTTAAGGCCAGAGGCAATGTATAAGTCAGAGCATGGATGAGAGCAGATCCAAGGCTTTTATCGTTTTTAAAATATATACTGGACTGTATTATAAGAACTGCTCTATATCCTCTCTAGTGGTAGGCAGGTAGAACTTTCCATATAACCTGTTTTCCCTTTCTCAAAAAGTTTTATCATAGACTTCAGCATCAAATACTTCCAGACAAGACAACAAAGCTGCAAAAATATACGTGTTGCACTTGAACAAAGTCCATATCCCCTAGCCTAACTGCTTTGCTCCAGCAGTGTGTAATCCTTAGGATCATCAATGTTTTTTTTCTTGTTCCAGTAACTGTCAAAGAACTCAAAAATGTGGAGTGAAAAATCAAATGTTTTCTTCTTTCCTGTCAGTTATCTTCTGCCTTTTTTGTTCATTCTGTCTTCAGTGAGAAACTGTTACTCCATCCCTAAAGTGACAGAAATCTCTGAAGGAGCCCCTTTTGATAATCTAGTCTGATTTCCTGTATAACACAGGTCATAGGACTTCTTTTTATCGATTAACATTTGAAGTAAAAATCTTTCTTTTTTTAATCTAAAGCTAATTAAAATATTATCAAGCAGTTGAATACAGCTCCTGCTGAGATTTTCCAGTGGCTAATGAACCTGGCTGTTAAACTCAGACTTGGAATTGCAGATTTTTATTTAGCTCCGTGCTGTAAGCATTCATTATCTTATCATTTTGCCTGTTCTGTTGAAGATTATTATAAAAAGTTTGTTTTCAGTGTAGATGCTTCGTATTATGGTGATGTTCACAGACAATTCCAAGTGATTGGTTGAATACTCACGGGTTGCTGAGTTAATGCTTTTCGGATGAGTTGTGGTAACTTATAGTAAGCGTTTTGTAGAGTGACTGCACATGCAAAATAAAACTTGCTCTTAAATATTTTCGATCATAGTAAACTGGAATAATTCGCTTATTTTTTGCAGTATGAAATACTCTCTGAACTAAATTTCCACGGTCTTCTTTGGATTTTCTTGTTTAAAGTAAACAGACTGAACTCTTCAAATACCCTGCTATAAAGGGGGCTTTTCGGTCTTGTAACCGTTTCCATGTGTTGACTTGAATGCCCTGCCTTTTGGTGTCCCCAGCAGCCCTAAATAACAGAACCAAATACAGTATTCCAGAAGTTGCATTGTTGGAAAACACAGAGATAATGCATTCTTGTCTTATCTGGCATTTCCTATTTAAATTCCTTTGAAATGTTAATTAAGAATTGCATTATTCTTTTGGCTACAATACTGTACTAAATTTCATGGTCAGCTGATGAATTAAGGTGATACCTCAGTCTTTTTCAAGATCATTTCATTCTACACACAACAACCGCTCCATGCAGATTGCTGAAGTATCCTTCTTACTAATGGATGGGGTTTTTTTGTCTTGCTTGAAGATAAAGTCCAATAGAGGTTCACATCATTTTGCATGCAGCATCTTTATTTGAGAAATTGTTCTCTTTAATGTTGAAAATTCTGGGTATGTTTTAGTAGATGAGACCAGCTAGCACTGGTTACAAACGGGTTTTTTTGGAATGGTAGATTCTTGAGTGACTTTGACCTCTGTTTTGGTTTTTGGTGGTCTTTAGCCCATGTCACATAATACTTTCCCGTCTTATGCTTCCAGTGCTGTTGGGTTCTCATTTCCTGCTTCTTCACTTGTTCTCACCCTTATACCATTCCCTAGTCTTTATCCTTTGCTCAGTAGTTTTTCAGTGATGGTATTCAGGTGACACAAAGGATGAGAATGAGAAACGAGGAGCAGAACAGGTCCCTAGGGCTATGTGAAGTTGTAACATATAGTAAAGAATATGCATAGCCATGGGTTGAACTGAAGAAAGGGAAAAGAATGATTATAATAAGTGAGATTTAACGATGACCGTTGTCCTGCTTTGTTACCAATTTGCTTGCTGTTATAGTAATTCTAGATTTTAGTCTTAGTGGTATCAGTATTTTAACTTAGCTTTAATATCTTGTTTGCTAATATCCATAAACGTAGACACAGCTGCTTTATGCTTTCAAATAAGCGCTTTGGATCAGAAAACACAGAAGCGAAGATAACTTGTTAGAGGTTTTTGAGGGCTTTAAAGAAATGCATAACTTCGTTAACTTTAAACAAAATTGATTGCTACCAAAAATAAGAAAAAAATACAGTCCTAATATTATGGTTCCTATATAACAGCATCCAGAAAATTAGTATTTTAGAAATGAATAGATGAAGAAACTGAGAAAGAAGTAGAAATATTTTAACTTAGTGGAATGTTTTCAAGTTGATTGAATAGTTTAACACATCATTAATCTATTGTTGACATTTAAAATTAACAAATAATTAAGTATCAGAATAATTCTCTGAGCTTTATTCAACAATTTACTGTATGCAACTGTTTTAATAAGAGTGAAAGTCATTAAGATTGGTTATTGAATAAAAGGCATGTGTTTACAGACTTTCAAGTGCATTAAAATCTTCTAGAAAACAATAAAAGAAAGTGATAATGTAATTTATTCAAGTATTAGAAAAGGGGGATAGCTGCTCTTTAAAAAAACTGCATCACTAGGGGAAAACATTAACATTTTGACTATCAAGAATATCATATGCTGACTTACGCAGTTTTAGAAAAGGTCAAATCTTTATTTGGAATATCTGACAACATCCCTTAATATACAGATAAATTTAGAACTTTAAAATGTTTGAGATTTCTACTGAAGCTTGAGAAATGACAGGATGTCGCAAGGATAACTTTGGCTTATATTCAAAGTTTGGTGATTACCAAGAACCATTTTTTACAGAGATTTCTTTTTTTCCCTGTAGGTGCTCAAAGACATTATCAATGTGAAACTCAGGTTGTTTTTGAACTGCAGATCTAAGCTGTCAGAAGTGCCACTGAAGAGGTAAGTAGTTTATAGCTTTTCTTACAAGTGTATGATCTAGCTCGTTTTGGAAAAATATACACAGTGGCTTGTGTTTCTGAATTCTTTTGTTGCATTTGTTAGTTTCTTTGAATGTAAGTTGAATGTTACCCAAGCAGTTTGCACTTGTCTGGAGAAAAATTCTAATTCTGTGGTGTCAAGCATGGGATCACAGGGAAGTGATGTAGGCCATCAAATGCAGCTCTCATAAACAACGCTTAGCAAAATGAGTGGAGAGTCTTTTGTGCCTGTGAAAAGTTGCAGAGGGAGATTGTCTGCCTGACTTGATCACTTCTTACAGGTACCCTTAACTTAAAAGTGAAATTGATCTGAGTAAATGTCCAGTCTGCATTTGAGATCTTGTTATAATTCATTAAGAATTTTATACCCTGAAAGTACCTGCCTTAAATTGTAATTTCTTTTAACTGTCTGTAAAGACCAGGGTTCGCTAATTCAGTTATAAATGGTTACACTGAAGTGAATTCCCCAGAGAGGATTCCAGCCCCTCTAAGAGAAAAGTTTAAGCACTGCCATCCCTTTGGCAGGTATTTTACCTACAATCTTATTACAAGAGAGGCTGCTGGTAGTGCCTGCCCTTTAGCCACCAGACTAGAGAATTAATCACTTCCTCACAAAACAGAAGTCCTTAGTTTCTATTCGGTTTGAGAGGAATTGAACTCGCGCCTCTTACACCGCAAAACCTCATCAGTCTTCTGAGTATCTTGTGTGAATATTTTCATGATCGCTTTTAAATTTAGGCTCTCTGCAGGTGTTAGTGCCTGATTCTTTCCCTGTGCTTGGGAGAGGTGAGAGCAAAAAGTTTTCTGACATCTGCCCTGCCTAAAGGTTGTATTTTTCTTGCAGTAGTGGTTTATTATGAAATGCATCTGTATACCAGCCCAAATACTTTGTGGGGAAAATTGTATTCCTCCTGATGGGTACAGATGTTCTTACCTTTTTACTTTTCTTAGTAATTAAATGTCCTTTTTTTCTTCTTCCCCTGATGAAGCACTCATTGCTTGCTTCTTTCACTCTGCATCTTTAGTGCTCTTCTTTCTCTGTACTGATTCTTCTCATTTTGTTGAATATCGGTAGAGGAAGGAAGAAAATCATCATTATTTTGTTGTCCTTGTGGAATAAATGAGGCAAGAGCTGCAGAGGAATAGAAGGACCCTCCTTTCCTCTGCTCTGTCTTTTGCTGCTGATAGTGTCAAGAGCTGTTCCCAAAGACTCTTTTCTTAGAGCAGACATTAGTCCTTCTGCTTAGTTTAGTGATACAGATCCTGAGAATTCAAGGTGGTTCACAGTCAAGATGTTGAGATCCACCTCTTGGGTATTCACCTTCCCAGCTGTTTAGAATGTTGATGGGAACTAGGCACTCTCACAGCAAAAAATTATCAAAAGGGAATAGATCTGTGTTCATCTACCAGCCCATTTGATACGATACAGCATATAAAATTGTCTGATGTATTCCAAAAGAATAAGGGTATTGTCTGACAGTATTCCAAATTAATGGGGAGCTACTGTGCCTACAAACATCAGTAAGTTGGAAAACATTCACTATATTTTAGAAGAACTTCGTGTTTGGAACTTCATACATCAGTAAATTTATGTGGTTTGTTTTTTTTTTTAAACACTTTTTCAACAGCTTCTATCGTTTTGTTCTGGAACCAGAATTAACTTATGGGATCAACAAGCATCTTCCTTCTGAACCAATGGCAAAATTCCTGGAATTGCCAGAATCACCTCTTCTAACTCTAAATATGATCACTCCTGAAAGCTGGTTGGTTGAAGCAGTAAACAGTTCCTGTGATCTCGATAACATTCATTTACTGGATGTAAGTAATAGTTTGTAAACACTATAAAACTTGTGTTGGACAAGTTTTCTACCTTGAGGGAAATGGAAATACTGTGAGGTTTTTTTGTGTGTCTGTTTTCTGGAAACATTTTCTGTGGTAATTGGTTATTTAGTCAGCATTTTACCACTTATATTTTCATCATATTTTTTTCCATGTTTTCTCTTACTTTAAAAAAAAGCAATGAAACAGAAAAATTCAGAATTCAGAGTACAAGTAGAAGCAATTTATCTGCTATGGCGAGCTTTATAATGTTTACAGGAATACTATTTTTTTTTTGAGATAAAAATAAAGCAATTAAGGGATTCTCTGTGTTAGCTTTCTATTTCTTTTATTCTTTTTATATATTTTTGGTAGTAATAGGTTTAACCTAGGTAAATCTTCAAATAAACATGAATATATAGCTGTTTATTAATATCTATTAAAATATACTTGACCTTTTTTTAGTTCACAATTTTAAAATTATTTTTAATCCTTCAGCTTCAAAGTTGCTAGATTTATTTTGGTCACAAAACTTACTCAAAATATTGAGGGTGTTTGATAGACCGAAGCTGTGTATTTGGAAGGTGTATTGTGAAAATGAAGGTTGGGATTTACCTTACCAAAGCTGGGATGCCTCAGCTTCATCAACGGCCAGTGGAGAGAAGGTCCCTCCAGACAGAGACTCATCCTCTTTACCTTGGATACCTGTTTTAAAATTCAGTGAAATTCCTTCTGGAAGGACCTTTCTCTTTTGTTTGACAGTTGAATTTAGTTGAGGTAAATCCCATGCAACATATTTGTCATTGCAACATGTTGCTTTTCCCACATAGTTAAACGACATAATTTATTGAGGAAATCTTCCTTCCACAGATAAAAGGGACAGTTATAGCAGAATATGAACTAGAATATATATTGCTTGAAGGACACTGCTTTGATGTGACAACTGGGCAACCTCCTCGAGGGTTACAGTTCACTCTGGGCACAAAGAATAATCCTGTCATGGTTGATACTATTGTGATGGCCAACCTGGTAAGTATTAAGTACAGAAATAGTCATTACAATTGCACGCTCTTCATGAGAATTCTTCATGAGCTTCTTGTTCATTTCTCTGTGTTGCAACCTTAGTAATGCTAAAAGTAACAGGAGTATCCTGGAGTTAAGACCATCTACAAAAGATGTGCATCTCTAATTGNTTTTTTGTTTTGAGATTTTTAAAGGGCCTCCATTTGTTGAACTTGAATGCTTTTGTTCTCCGTATGGAAAATTATAATTTATATTATATTGATATTTATTTGTATTTATATTTAAAGTACATAGGTGTTTTGAAACATTTTAAAGCTGTGACATAGTCTGCTGGACATGTTTAGTTTTGTACAACAATTGTACAACAATAAAGTAGTTACTGTTAAATATTTAATAGTGTTGTCAGTATGCAAGACAGTTTGCTTGCATTTAAAAAGGAAGTTGTGCCTACTTTCAGTGAGTTTACAAACTATGTTACACTAACAGCGTTCAGTATCTTTTGGACAAAACACAAAATCCTCATTCATTTTGTTAAGGGAGCTTATGAATCACGATCCCAGTTCTTCCAGACCCCAGGTCACATTCAAAACCTTATTCAAATGATCGCTCATGTGAAATGTACATCTGTTACATGAATAAATTACAACATGCTGAATATCATATGCACAGAGACAGAGAGAAGACGAGAGGTCCTGTATAAGATTCAGCACATTGATTTAAAATTAGAGAACAGATGATGGACTCCATTTTCTTTCAGAGAGATACCTACCTAAAAACAAGTGAATATCCTAGTCAGTAAGTAGCACATAGTTGGGTGACTAGGAATTGAAATGAAGTACTCTGTCAGGAAAAGAAGTAATAATAGGAATTACATAAAGATGTGAATGGAGAAACAGATAAACTGTATCTTGAGACCAACATTAAGTGTCCAAGGTAACTCTGTTTTCAGTACATTGTTCATACTGGGACAGAAATTCATCAAACAGAACGCCGTGCAGAGTAAAAACAACTGGCACTCAGTAAAGATGGAGATGACAGTGAGGGATCGAGAGAAGGGATTTAGGGAGACAAGGCAATGTTATTAAATTTAAAGCCAAACTAAACACTTTGAGAATATTGTAAAGACTTTGGAAAATCGTCTTCATCAGCAGAGCTGCAGAGCTAGCTACAGAATTCATAACATAGAGGTGTTGAGGTAACTGAGTGAATAACAAAATTTTGATTGTGTAAAAGCTGAGGGCAAAAATGGGAACGCTGTGCCAGCTTTCTGCTGTCAGCAGTTGTGTTTGGCTCCAGTTTTACTATTTTAGAGCTTTTTATTGACACACTTTATTTGAAATGGAGATCTGTGCCCTTTTATGTTGAGTACTGTACATCCCTGTGATAAAAAGACAGTCCTTGGCTGAGTGTTCATACATGCAGTATTTTAAAAGTGTGAAAATGAAACTGAATCAGAGAGCAGAAAAGTCAAGATAACACTGAACTTTGATTTGTGCAAGAATCGTCCATCTCTATGAAACTTAGTAATCATAGGCACTTTTTACAGAAATGTATTAAATGGAAAATTCAGATAACTATATAAAATGCCGACATTTTTAGATAAGTAGAATGAAACAGATTGAAACAGGATTTAAATATTTCTGTTTTCTAGGCAAAAAAATAAATTAAATCAAGCCTAAGGGGCAGCAGATTACTTTCTTAAGCCATTTTTTTGTATGTGCAGCCTTAGCAAGAGGAAACCAATAATGCTGTTAAAAGACAGAAAGGACTGATGGAAAAATATATGGGCTGTTGAGGTATAAAAGCTATACAATTTGAGAATTATGTTACTACACTGTATCGCAGGGTGACAGCAACATCTTTTCATACTTGTTACTCAGTGGACTGCAGTACAGTTTTGAGATGCCTGAATGGCTGAAACCTGATGTTCGATAGGGCAAATGTTCATGTAGTGCCTTGCACAGCCATGTCTTCAGGGGTACAGTTACCAAAGCCAGCCAGTTGAAAGACAATCTTTACTATCTCAGCGCTGTGGTGAAGCTTTCCCTAGGCTTCTCAAAGCGNGGGGTTGGACTAGGTAACCTTTAAGGGTCCCGTCCAACCCCACACATTGTATGATTCTATGATTCTAATTTGCTGAGCTTTCCTCTGCTCCTTTTCTGATCCAATGAAGGTTTGGATATAGGCTAATTTTAGATTCTTATCTGAAATACCTAAACTGGGAGCCTAATTGCCTTAAGTAGATGGTTGGAGGTAGTTATATTCCAGTGGAGATTCCACTGACAAATGTAAGGTATGAATCACGTTCTGATTAAAATAACCATTTTTGTCACACAATGATCCAGGCAAAAGAAGGCTCCTATTTTAGATACTTCAGTCAAGTGCTTAAAGCCTCTGTAGGACAAATCCATACCTGAGAATTCCTCTGGTCATCCGAAGTAATTATTTTTCATTTTAGCAGTCTGTAGAGCAGAAAATCTTGTTCTTTCCAAAATGAAAGATTTATATTCTATTGGCTAAGGTCATTTGATAGGGAAGGATTTTGATAAATAAGATCTGTTACCTGTCTGCTGTATCACAAGGAATAAAATGATTAATAAACTGTGAATCTTTGATTTTTACACAAATACCAAATACGACCTCAACAGTAGATGTTCCACATGATGAAATTTTTAATGATCCTTCACATTCCAAAGCTTGCTTCATCTGGCTTTCACATAGTGATAGCTGTATGCAGTGTTCCTAAATTGGGAAGGAGCTGTGTTGACTTGGAAAGCTGTTCCAGACAAAAATTTTAAGTTTCAAAAAAGCCTTTCAGTTTAGGGTCACTTTAGGTAATTTCTTTCTTTCCTACTCAGTCACTTGCTGTTCTAGGTGGAGCTAGAAACAAATGGA
Source organism: Stercorarius parasiticus (assembly GCA_013396915.1). Lineage (NCBI taxonomy): Eukaryota > Metazoa > Chordata > Aves > Charadriiformes > Stercorariidae > Stercorarius > Stercorarius parasiticus. The sequence goes on along the minus strand of VWZL01005515.1, from coordinate 250,038 downwards.
GCACTGAAAGGCATTAATATGGACATACAGGAAAGGTGATACTTGATTGCATCACTGCCACATTACTTTCAGTGCTGGTTTGACAGTAGGTAATGGCTACTAACCCTGTCTGCAGTACCAAATGTTGGATAATTGATGTTTGTAAGCGTACATGGTTGATTCTGAAATGCTGATGGAACAAGTGACTGTCTTTCCTTTTTTTCTTAGGGGTATTTTCAGCTGAAAGCAAATCCAGGTGCTTGGACACTGAGATTGCGTAAAGGAAGATCTGAAGAGATTTATCAGGTTTTTTCGTAAGTATTAATCCATCTTTTGGAAACATAAATCAATCTGAAAGTGCACATATTTTGAAAAGATCAGACAGTACTGAAGGAAAATGAGCAAAAATAATGCGAAAAAAATGGAACAAGAAGCAAAGAATGATGTAAAGTTTGTAAGAGATACCTTATTTCCTGATTAGTGTAAGTTCTTGTTTGATTGCTCCATGTGTTCTTGAAGACATTTGGATATGTTAATGCATAATAAGCCTAAGCTGCTCAGCTAGACTTGATGCTAGCAAAGTCTCTTACTGTACAGCTACGCAGCTTCCAGACGCTTGTCCTGTCAGTTCCAAGCATGGTTAGCATTATCATGCAACTGCTCGCACCAAATTCTGTAAAAATGTCACTCATGGCTTTGTTGATTAATATTTGGGCATTCCCAACATACTTAACGTGTAATTCCAAGAATACGTCCACTGGAGCATTGCTAGCTCTCCAGCAGTGTCTTGATCAGCTAGAGGATGTGCCATGAATTTCCATCTCATAATTTTTTTGAGCCCTGAGGATGGCTCTGAATGCAGTGTTATTGAGGGTGGCATCTTGTTTTAGCAGGAGCATTATATTAATTTCAGTTCTAGGCTTTTTTCTTCAATTAATTCTGAGTGTTTCTTAGTCGTCCAAGTCATCCAAGAATCACTGTGGTTACACCTTCACCTTAGGATGTAGAAGCACCCTTCAGTTCTGTACCCTGACTGCACGTTGACTGCGCCACATTTCCCTCTCTTGGGAGAAACCCCTGTGCATGGAAAGAAGTCACGTTGTACTCCAGTAACTGGCATTTAATTGACAGCTACATGGCTCTGTAATTTCCATGGTCAGTTTTCAAATGAGGAACATAAGCTAGCCATCGTTCCAACTATTCGTTGGAAGAATCATCTTTTTCTCATGTTTTATGTAACAGCATAGATCTCTAGCATATGAGGGCCTCCTCTTGAAGCATTGGATCCGATCCCATCTAGAGGAACAGTATTGTTTCATTTCAGCTTCAGTTCTTCCTTATTTCCTCCCTCCCCTTTAATTCCGTGGGCTGAAATAAGTCTATTTCTTATAAAATATTTATTATTGCTTGGAGTTCAGGAACACATAGTTCCATATGATGCTTAGTCATCGGCTACTATTTAAAAAATGAAAAAATTGACTAACATCATTGCTTTTTTGAATATTTAGTTAATGAATCAATTTCAGTGTTACTGGAAGAAATGGTAACGGAATATTAGGTTCATTCTATTTGTTTGCGATTTTCAATTTATTTTTTTCCAGGAACCGCTCACGATCTGTTCAAAAAGCAGAAAAACATGGTCTTTATCTTAAGAAGTTCACTTGATCTCCACCTACTGTACTTATTTGTCGAATTTAACATTCAGTTCTTAAGATATATATATAAAGTGATATATGAAAGATATCATGGTTTTAAAAAACAATAACGTAATGAGCTGTAGTTGAATTAAAAAATGAAACAAAACCACTCAAGTTTCTGGGCTGGATCAAAGAAAACTTAAATCATCTGCTGTTTAAGATTACTGATTTATTTTTCCATAAGGAGTAATACAAATGAGCTTAATTGAGCTCGGCTAAGTTATGTAAAATTAATACTTGATGAGGATTCTAAACAATACTGTTGATTTCATTGAATTATTACAAGCCGTAGGCTTAAAGTATAACAGCTAAAGTATGTTTGGGAGGCTGTACTAGGATCTTTGGTATTACTCTTACTTATATCAGTATTAATAGTATCAAATTGCTATCAGAACTGAAGCAGCTATGTGACAGGGTGGAATTTTGCCAAGAGGTATTGCAGTACATTCACCATCCTTGTATACTAATCATATCCTCTCCTGTTGAACTGGGAGATGACCTGTTTTCTTTGAAGCACAGGCCTGTAGGAATCTTAGGAGAAATACAGGATTTTGAAGTTACAGCGTGTTCTACACCTCTGCTTATTTGCTTTTCTCATAGTAACATCTAATACACATGCAAATAATTTATTTTTACTTTATGTAAATACACAGCTTTTGAAATAAGCTTCTCCCCCCCCTCCCTCCCCCCCC
>VWZL01005515.1:149806-247124 GCA_013396915.1 Stercorarius parasiticus | reverse complement strand
TACATTGTTCATACTGGGACAGAAATTCATCAAACAGAACGCCGTGCAGAGTAAAAACAACTGGCACTCAGTAAAGATGGAGATGACAGTGAGGGATCGAGAGAAGGGATTTAGGGAGACAAGGCAATGTTATTAAATTTAAAGCCAAACTAAACACTTTGAGAATATTGTAAAGACTTTGGAAAATCGTCTTCATCAGCAGAGCTGCAGAGCTAGCTACAGAATTCATAACATAGAGGTGTTGAGGTAACTGAGTGAATAACAAAATTTTGATTGTGTAAAAGCTGAGGGCAAAAATGGGAACGCTGTGCCAGCTTTCTGCTGTCAGCAGTTGTGTTTGGCTCCAGTTTTACTATTTTAGAGCTTTTTATTGACACACTTTATTTGAAATGGAGATCTGTGCCCTTTTATGTTGAGTACTGTACATCCCTGTGATAAAAAGACAGTCCTTGGCTGAGTGTTCATACATGCAGTATTTTAAAAGTGTGAAAATGAAACTGAATCAGAGAGCAGAAAAGTCAAGATAACACTGAACTTTGATTTGTGCAAGAATCGTCCATCTCTATGAAACTTAGTAATCATAGGCACTTTTTACAGAAATGTATTAAATGGAAAATTCAGATAACTATATAAAATGCCGACATTTTTAGATAAGTAGAATGAAACAGATTGAAACAGGATTTAAATATTTCTGTTTTCTAGGCAAAAAAATAAATTAAATCAAGCCTAAGGGGCAGCAGATTACTTTCTTAAGCCATTTTTTTGTATGTGCAGCCTTAGCAAGAGGAAACCAATAATGCTGTTAAAAGACAGAAAGGACTGATGGAAAAATATATGGGCTGTTGAGGTATAAAAGCTATACAATTTGAGAATTATGTTACTACACTGTATCGCAGGGTGACAGCAACATCTTTTCATACTTGTTACTCAGTGGACTGCAGTACAGTTTTGAGATGCCTGAATGGCTGAAACCTGATGTTCGATAGGGCAAATGTTCATGTAGTGCCTTGCACAGCCATGTCTTCAGGGGTACAGTTACCAAAGCCAGCCAGTTGAAAGACAATCTTTACTATCTCAGCGCTGTGGTGAAGCTTTCCCTAGGCTTCTCAAAGCGGATTTATTTTAAAAGTATATTTAATGCTGTCACACAGCAATTTCTAAGATGTATTCCATGTTTGAAAAATAAAATGTAGTTTAATATTTGAATATAATACATACCCATATAATACACAACTAAGTATTCAGCTCAAGGTTGCTGCATTTTTTTCATTGGTTGATAGGATTTCCTGTGAAAATCCAAATTAAAAAGTGAGGGCTTCCACTGTGGACAATGTCTAGTGATGGATAAAACTGAGAAAGTTTCTGAAGTTAAGGTATAATTAGGTGCAAGTGAAGAAATTTTGTTTCTATAAATATCAGCAATCCTACACCTTATACTCTAATTAAACACGAGTAATAATGCCTGTTTTAATGGCATGGGGTTTTTTTCTCCTCACAGCCATGAAGGAACAGATTCTGAAGCTGACCTGACAGATGTTATCGTGGTATTAAACAAGTTCAGAAGCAAAATTATCAAAGTCCAAGTATGTAAAGAGATACCTTTTTTGTCTGCAGTATTTGCTTATATGAAACATGACTAATGCTTACATGTCTTAGGCTATATTTAATTGGAAGATGTATACTGAAATATGTAATTTAGATGCTGTATAATTAGAGAAGGGTGTGCAAATTAATGTAGTTAATTTGATCCAATCAGGTTATACTAATTGCATGGGAGATTGTTAAATAGCTGTTAAAATAATACGTTCGTGTGTGTAACATAGTTAGGATTTGTCTTATCTAGCTTAAGGTGTCGAAGACCGTAGTCTAGGTGCCTTAAACTCCCTCTCTGCTTAGCAGAATGAGAAAGACAGTCCAAAGGACTGCTTGTCCCATCTCGCGTATGTATTTAAACCAAGGGGATGACCGCCTCTTGAGACATCCAGTTCTCTGCTGTGACTGGGGAGGGATTTTACATGAAGTCCAGATACCAGAGTGGAAGTTAAAATTGGGTGTGTCGAATGCTACCCTAAGCTATCAAATTCGTGTAAATGAAATTATGTTACTTATATTCTTGAAGGTGTATCAAAAAGAGATAATGAAACCAGAGGAGAATTAAGGAGAAAGAACATCCAAGTATTATATGTTTTCCATTATTTTGTAAAATAACATTTTGTGTAGTTGTCCTTGCTACTTTGTATCCTAATTTTAAACTTTGAGAAGGAGAGAGAATGATGTAAACACAACTACAAAAGGAATTTTTAAAACCACAGATGAGAGTCTCTTCCCCAGCCTTGTAACTGAATGTTTCCAGAACCTGGGGAAGTGTATTACTCCGTGGAGTGTGATGAGCCTGCCTTTAAACCACAGAGAATGGGGGAAGGGGGTGCCATTTGGGTCAAAATAGTAAAATTATTCTATGTGAAAGGTGGTATCTACTGAGCTTATAACCAGAATATGTGAGCTCTGTCATTCAGGTGAGCTGTAGAATCACTTCAGCAATACCTACGATGTGGCTTCAGAAGCATTAGGCTGAAAAGACACGTGATGTAGTGTGAACAGAAATCTGTAAGCCTTAGCTTGACGGTATAAACATGTGAAACTAATATAGTTAGAATTGAATATGTTCAAACTTTTAGTGTTTTAAAAGCTATTTGGGTTTCAAAAACAATTAGGTTTCTTTTAATCAAGGAAATTAAGGTCAGCAAACAAAATTAATTTGGAACCTTTATTAAGCATCTGGGTAAGTTGGATGGGAGAGATAGTGTTTCAGTGACAGATTTGTCACCTTCTCCTTGTGAAGGACTTACGAGAATTGCAGTTTCCCTGCAGGTAAGTTCCATGAACATGGTGTGACACCCTGCTACCCTTCTTCTCGCAGCCAGTGGCCAGAACACAAACTGATGAGGGCAGAAAATGAGATACCATTCCCCACACTTTTAGTTACTGTTTGCATAAGGAAGTACAGAGGGCTTGAACATGCTGTTTGATTTATTAATTGCCATTTAATTTTTCCTAATTGGTTACTTTTCTTCTTACTACAGCAATTTCTTGTTGCATTAAAGGTTAAAGGAATTTGGCAGAAAATAAACCCCTTTGCGTTCCAGCTTGTCATCAGATATCAGAGGGGCTGAGGGCAGCTGGGTTTAAATTCTGAGTGATGCCCAATTCGGCACTATAGGTCTGGTCACGTTCAATGTATTGAACTACCACGATTCCGGATGCAGAATAGCACAATGCACTTCTGATTTAGTCATGTTCAATGAACTAGCACAGACAGATTGGTCGCGTTCAATGAGAACTCTCACAGCTAGGTTAATGAATAGTGCAGTTCATTGAGGCAAGAGAATTGCAGATTCTTTTGGATTGCCGGTGATAATATCCTGTCTGCAAAGCACGTGCAAGTCATACAGCAGCATGAAACAACTCAAGTAATATAACTCTCTATAGAGATTTCTAAGTTTCCCAGGGAAGCACTCAGTATAGCCAAGTGTTCAAATCTTGCCCGATAGGCGTCCCTATGTGGGGGAAGAGAGGCTCGGTCCGTTGACTGGTCCCAGAAGTCAGCGATGGTTCGAGATGATATCTTCCTGCCATCCCTCCATTCTTAAGACATTTGTATACTATTTTTTGCCTTTCAGGTGGAGCTTGAGTGACTCTAGTCATACATAACTTTGTTATGATTGGTGTAAAATGTCCTCGCTTTGCGTTTAAAGGTATAGACCAGCAGAAACTCAGGGCACAGACTCAGTGAGGGGTGGTCGCACCTTGGAGGCGGGTAGCTTTTAGGATGGAGGTGTGTTTTGGTATTATAATGACATTATGATTAGCAAAGTTCAACCTAAGGACATGATTTTTACAAAACCCAAGAAACTATTGGCTCAGGGCAATAACTACGCAGCTTATCAGTGTTCATAGTACTGTAAGTTCCCCTTCCCTGCGCTGATGCACAGAGTTTGGCTATAGTATCTTCACACTGCCCCACTCTCTGGGTGGGTCTCTGGTTTTTTTCCACCTTAGAATCTGCTGACTCTAAGATTGCAGGTTATGTGGCCTACGGAACTACAGTGGAATACATTCCTTGCATATCAGCTGCATTCCACCCTGGAAATTTCTTCAATGCTATACCTTTTCTTAAAATGTGAATATAACTTTAGTTCTTAAGTCACCTCCAGCAATTATCGCACAGTTCTGTATGTAGTTTAAAAGTATGAAATGAAATTTTTACTGTTCAATTTAATGAAGTTCAGTAAGTATTTTACTGAAATAGAAATTGGTAAGATGCTGGTCCAGCTCTAGCCAGTAAGTACACTGCAATTAGATATCACAACTGAAGTAGTAATTATTATCAACTAACTTGCCAAATTACACAAATACATTTATTTTAATGACTAGGTACAGAAAAAGCCTGATAAAATCAATGAAGATCTCCTTACTGATGGAACAACAGGAAAAAAAGGAAATCGGGAATCAATTACAAGGTAATGCATAATTTGCTTATATTTTAACTCTGCCAGGACATGTTTATTATTACTCATAGCAAGTAAATGTTTCTTACTCAATAGTGATACAAATATATAAAAAGGCTCCCCAAGGGATTTATAATATAAATATTATGTTTTGGTCCCCAATAATATTCTTCTCTCTAAGTTGGAGAGAGATGGATTTGATGAGTGGACTGTTCAGTGGATGAGGAATTGGCTCGATGGTCACATCCAGAGGGTAGTGGTCAACAGCTCAATGTCCAGATGGAGTTTGGTGACAAGTGGTATCCCTCAGGGGTAACCGTACTGGGACCAGTACTGTTTAATATCTTCATCAATGACATAGACAGTGGGATCAAGTGCACCTTCAACAAGTTTGCGGACACCAAGCTGAGCGGTGCAGTTGACATGCCTGAGGGATGGGATGTCATCCAGAGGGGCCTGGACAGGCTTGAGAAGCAGGCCCATGGGAACCTCATGAGGTTCCACAGGGCGAAGTGCAGGGTCCTGCACCTGGGTTGGCGCAACTGCTGGTATCAATACAGGCTGGGGATGAAGGGACTGAGAGTAGCCCTGCTGAGAAGGACTTGGGGGTACTGGTGGATGAAAAGCTGGACAGGAGCCAGCAATGTGTGCTCGCAGCACAGAAAGCCAACCGTATCCTGGGCTGCATCAAAAGCAGTGTGGCCAGCAGGGTGAGGGAGGTGATTCTACCCCTCTGCTCTGCTCTTGTGAGACCCTACCTGGAGCACTGCGTCCAGCTCTGGGGCCCCCAGCACAGGAAAGACATAGAAAGAGGAGGACCACAAAAATGATCAGAGCGGATGGAGACCTCTCCTATTAAGAAAGGCTTGAGAGAGTTGGGGTTGTTCAGCCTGGAGAAGAGAAGGCTCCGGGGAGACCTTGTTGTGGTCTTTCGGTACTTAAAGGGGGCTTATAAGATGGAGACAAACTTTTTAGCAGGGTCTGTTGCAGTAGGGCGAGGGTAATGGCTTTAAATTAAGAGAGGGAAGATTTAGACTAGATATAAGGAAGACATTTTTTTCACTGAGGGTGATGAAACACCGGAACGCATTGCCCAGGGAGGTGGTAGATGCCCCATCCCTGGAAGCATTCAAGGTCAGGTTGGATGGGGCTCTGAGCAACCTCATCAGCTAAAGGTGTCCCTGCTCATTGCAGCGGAGGTTGGACTAGATGACCTTTTAAGTGTCCTTTCCAACCCAAACTGAGTCTATGACAAAAGGGGGGAAAAGACAAGCTATAATGTTTTGTTCAACTCATTATTTATTTACTTTTCAGTCTCTCCTTTGCATTTCTAGTTCCTGTTCATTTTCTCCATTGGCATTATTTTTAATTTGTTGTGTCAGGGAATCAATCTCAATGTGCAAATCTCAGCCAGTAACGTGGTCCTCAAATGTATCAAAATGAACATCAAAAGGCAGGCTATGATGCTGCTTGTCTGCTGCTAGACCTAATTTATGAAATTATGAGGTTTTGTAGTTGTCAATAAAATACCTTTTACTTTAAAGTTTTTGTTCTATAAATAATTGTAATAAATGTATCAAGCTTTATACTCGGGACTAACAACATTGTAGTATTTCTAATTTGCCATATACCATGGTAAAATTTTGTTTTCAGTTGGTCATAATGTTGCTCACAGTTATGTTGACTGTGGGTTGTATGTCGTTTAAGCTGACTTTTTTAAAATTTGAATGTAGTTTTTATTAATGAGATACAAATTCTTATGAAATTGTTGCATCACTTTTGAGAATGACGTAAGGGCAGAAAAGGATGTTTCATCACTGTCTTTGTTAGTCACATGTGGTGATGGTTGCATTTTAAAGAGCTTGACGTTCTTTCAGTCCCGCTATCACTACGTATGAGAAATGGGACAAAAAATCAGAAAGAAAGATGACGGACTGCTTGAGACTGTGAACTGCAGTCTATTTAGCCTGTGAGAACTCAGTGCTAGTTGTGGGGTTGTCTCCTTTGGAGATGCCACACCACGCAGTCAGTGCCGCTCCACTGATGTCTCTTTCTTTTGCGTCCTGATCAGGTACTACTGTGCTGTCTCCTCTTAACCAATGCTGGGTGAAAAGAACGTGGGTTTCTCAAAAGATTATTCACACCACGTACACACATTGCAGCCTTCTGAGATCTCAGCTTTGTGTTAGTGGAGTGCTGTGATTTCCTTTAAATATGTTGGAGATCTGAGACTTGTCTCATTTGCTCTTAAAGATTACGAGCGATACTTATTTTTGTACTTTTTAAAGTATACTTTTAAAAGGGATCTAACCAGAAGAAAAATAAAAATAAGTGACTCACACAATCTAAGTGCGTGAGGAATTACCTCAAGAAAAGACTGTTGAGGTGAATCTCTAACAATATAAAGCCATACTGTAACCAATTTTGGCTAAGGCAGCCTTTGCAGTTCCGAGATGTGTGAAGCAGTGCTCTGAGGGAGACTGCAGCCACCCCATCTCCCAGCTCCGTGTGCCGGAAGGTATACACGATTAAAAAACAATCCTGGTAGACTTGATTGAAAAAGAAGACCTGGTGTTCAAAGCAAGCAAAAAATGCTGTGCAGCAGAAGCTAGAAAACCTCTGGATGGTGGACTTCAAAGTTATAGGGTGGCCTATAGGGAGAGTAAATGGATTAATTTAAGGAAGAATTCAGCAAATATTATGAAAAACTCATTAATTCCCATCACCACAGACCACTGGCTGTTATGAAAGTATTCTGTGAAAGGCTGCTACTCCTCAGCCTTGTCACTTGCTGTTGGTAAGGTACTGGGCTAAATATGTGGTTTGGCCTGGTGTGGCCAGCTTTATATTATGTTCAGTCTGTATTTTAGAGTATACATTCAGCTCAACCACCTATGGGGCTGTGCAGACATCCCTCACCTCAAGAATATGCATTAGTTCTTCTGATGTAGAATGTGTGTGGATGAAGCTTGAAAAATAACTGTTGCTGATTTTAAAAATGACCAGTTCTCAAGTTATTCTGGCTGTGTGTTGTTTCTGGCTGGGTTTTTTTTTTTGCTGTGATAAAATGTGGAGTTCTTGCCAAATACAGGTTCTGTTCGATGGCAAATATTGTAGACTGCAGTTGTGCCATCATTTGTCCTGAGTGACTGGGTATGAGGCGTTGCTCCCAAAAGATTTTGGTATCATAGGCACCTGCAGTGGGAGTAGAATGTAAGTCTATTCAGTTACTGTAGGATGAGTGTTTCTTTTGTGTATTTTCTTACTTTTGATTCTTTTACGAACTTAATGGTAATGTAGTAGTATTTTCTTTCTGCTGAATGCTTACTTTATATAATAATTTGGGGGGATTTTTTCTTAGATTTTCAGAAGAAATTCCAGCAGAAGAGAAGGAAAAGAAAAGTGATATTCTTAACATTTTTTCAGTTGCTTCAGGCCATTTATATGAACGTTTTTTAAGGTAAGGAAAGGTAAAAGGGAAACAAGAATTTCACAGTGATACTGTAAACATTCATCCTAAAACTAAGCAGCTTAAAGAAACTGACTTTTTTAACAAGGTGCAGAGTATAAATTATCAAAGCACAGAAAAGTTGTATATAGTGAGGACTAAATTAATCTTTGAGAAGAAAGTGATTCAACATACAGATGTTCAAAAATACCAGTATTCTTTGAAGAAAGAATATTGTTAACCATGTCTTTCGTGAGTGCATGTGTAAGGTGTGAACATAAAAGATGAAGTTCAGCCTCTCTTTATAAAGATATAACTGAAGTGACTTCATTAGAGTTATATCTGTTTATGTTTAGTCCAAACTATGGATACTTCACACATGCTCATACAGCCTTACATATCTCGGTGTTCATTCAGTAAGCAGTGATTGCTTCTAAGGAATTCTTACAGCATTGCCTAATCTGTTCACAACCATCTCTGTTACTTTTCTGATTTGAGTTCTTGTCTATGGGTGTCAGATGTAGTGATTTTCCTACCCTAAAATGGAATTTCACGGTTCTTTCATGCATGTTTATTTGGAAAGTAGTATTTTTGAATGTATTGATTTTTATTTTGTAGCAGTCTGATGCAGTTTGAACATCTACATTTCTTTCTTTCAACCTACAACAACCTTCATAAAAGGAAAGACTCATTTATTTTAAAGGAGAGAAAAAATGAATTTTAAAACATCCTATACACTTCTTTACCTTACTTTACAGTTTATTATTTCTTGACTTTTAAGGCAGACTTGTCCTCATGTAAGGTTGTAAGGTGTTGATTATCTGTCTGGTTACACGAAACAAATGCCACAATACTGAAAAAAAAAATTAAACCAAAATAGTGATTCTTGCCGTTATCGAGGGTTTTCTGAAGAGGACCTTAACTTGAACTATGCTTTTTCTTTCCCATTATTTTTCTTTTTGGCAACCTTATTAAACTCAACCAACGTTTTCTAAAATAAGTTATCTCAGTACCCAAGTTAATATAAGGTATTCATTGTTATTCTGATTTTGTCAGGCACCTCTCTTAGAATAAAACTTGGTAACAGATCCACTTTTGAAATTGTTCATTCTAATGTTGCTGAGCCAATGTGGATTGAATAAGTCCATCTCAAAGTGGTCTTGAACAAATGCTCTTCAAAGCTTTTAATTAGAAATAGATAAAAATTTCTCCTTAAACTGGGTTAAAGAAAATTAGACTTAGAAAGTTTTAGCACCTGTTAGGTGCAGTTGAAATTTAATGACCTGTGTGTATTTGTTTGTTTATTATAGACTTATATTTCCACAGAATTATGATGCTTTCTGTCCTACGTCATACAAAAACACCAGTTAAATTTTGGTTTCTGAAAAACTATCTCTCACCAACATTTAAGGTAGGAGAAATGTCTTCCTATTATTATTTTTTCTTTACAATTTTAAGTAGGTTTTAAAAAAAAATTTCGGTTGAGCAATTATATAATTCAAATTAAATTTGCACAGTTGGAAATGATCTCTGAATGCATTAAATACCAATAGTTTTAAAAGTCTCATGAGTACGGTAGTTCTTTTCTGGAACCCAAAGCCCAGTGATATGTTATAATAATTTAATCTCTTCTGACAGTCTCCCAGAGCTTGAAATAAATGCTTTTTATATTTGTGTAATAGCTGAGGATACTGCTAGAACTAAAGAAACGTTTTAAAGTAATAATTTAATGCAGTCAGGAAGGCCAACACAGCTGCAACTGTGTTGCAACATTCCCTCTTTTTCCTTTTAAGTCCGTGTGTGTCGCATATGTGTGCAACTAATAGTTTTTTGGTTGTTCTTTTAGGATGTTATTCCTCACATGGCTAAAAAGTATGGTTTCGAGTACGAGTTAGTACAGTATAAGTGGCCCCGCTGGCTTTATCAACAGACAGAAAAACAAAGAATTATCTGGGGCTACAAAATTCTTTTTTTGGATGTTCTTTTCCCTTTGGCTGTGGATAAAATAATATTTGTCGATGCTGACCAGGTAAGAAAAAAAATAATGCTGTATAAATGTATGAGGCATTCATTTTGGTTTGAATTGATCCGGTTTCATTCTCTGTGGCCATTTTATTCAGATGTTGGTCCTGTAAGACTATTGCAGTTGTGCAAGTAGAACCAGTGGTGGTGGAGAATGTGAAATGCAATAATTTTACTTTTAGTCATGTAGAAATTAAGAGCCTCACCGCACTGAGTTGCCCTAAATTGTCTGTGGAGAGAGAAGGGCACCTGGAGGGGTCTGTGTGACCTTAAAGGTGCATTTCACCTAAGGCATATTTGAGTGATTCAGTCTCTGGGCTGATTGCGAGGGGACTTCTCCCCTATGGAAGGAGTCTGAGATGATTCGTTTAGACCATTTGAACAACTTCTAGATGGCTGAATTTTTTCAATATTAATCCTTTCACTGTTTTCCTTAAATTTGTATGCAGTCTTTCACTCGGAAATGAGTATTGTATGATATACTGAAAGGTCACATGCTGTCTCAAACAGGTGAGACATTGAAGAGTCTGTCATGTGGTTATTAAAAACTTCAAAACAAATATTACATATCTGGGGCCTTTTCCAAAGCTTGAGAATAAATTAAATTTAGGTGTAGCAATGCAGACTGCAACTTTTATAATTTCATCTGGATACAGTAATAATACTGGTTGTCTGTCCTAACTACTTACTGTAAGGATTTCTCTGTACAGAGAAACAGCTAAAACTTTTTTTTTTTACCACTGATAAATGAGATCAGTGGGGTTTGATGGAAGAATGATTGATTAGTAAATAAAGGACATCTGTAAAATGTCTTCATAACCCATTTTTAAAAGTACTTTACTCCTAGATACAAAGATTTTTCAAATGGTGCAATAATTTTGGAGTGCCCAAGTTGGGTAACAAAAAGGAAAGATTTTGTAGAAGGGAGATGCTCAGTAGATTTTGAAAGTTATACTCCTGCACAAAGGCATTTAATATTGGTCAACCAGAAACACTGGTCTATGAATTAAAAATACTTTGCTTGTTTTATTTAATTTACACTTTTTTCCCTTGAACAATAATTTGGTAAATATCATACCAGTAGAATACTTTATACTCCACTGTTGCAGTGTCTCAGTTTGTTGGGGTTTTTTTTTAATTAAAATTAAACTTTGGGAAGCTTGCTGCAATAAATGCCCTCATATGCACACTTTAAAAACAGTGTTAAATCATAAAAATAAAGACATTTTTATTTAGATTGTGAGAAGTGACCTAAAAGAACTCAGAGATCTGGATCTAAATGGAGCTCCCTATGGATACACACCTTTCTGTGACAGCCGTAAAGAAATGGACGGGTACCGTTTCTGGAAATCGGGGTACTGGGCATCGCATCTTGGGAAAAGGAAATACCATATTAGGTAGGATAACCCCTTACATATTTTTGTGCAGTTTGTGAATTTGATTAAATTCTGGGTCTTGGTGTTGATCCCTGAGGCATTCAAAAGCAATTGCCCTATAGTCGTTCTCAGTAAGAGATTAATAAGGCATGAATTCTGATGACACACTGATTTCACTTTTTGTATTGTAGCTTCAGCCACTTAATTAAAAAAAAATATTCCTTTAGGATGGGAACAGGTTTTGGTTTCTTGTTACTTTCATTAATATTACCAAAAAGGGGGTGGAACTCCACGAAACTTAATTCCTTTGTTTATATTTTTAGTGCCTTATATGTTGTGGATCTTAAGAAGTTCAGGAAGATTGCAGCAGGAGATAGGCTTCGGGGCCAGTACCAGGCACTTAGTCAAGATCCAAACAGTCTGTCAAATCTAGATCAGGTATATATAGCTTTAAGCAGTTTGGTTTTTGTTTTCTTTATCTTTCTCAATATGCATGGAGTTATTTTGTATCTCAGTGTGTATGTTATATAATTCTGAGACCGTTTGCCCCTTACTGCTGTTTTAGCACATTTTCAGGTGTGCAGGTGAGCACAGTTCATAAAACTGAACATTAAATGATGATAACTTTAAATAATTATTTAATATGAAAAAAATGAGGAGAAAGCAGCATAGGGGACTGCTGTCCTTTATTTATAGTTGTTCTATGTGCATTTGTGTTTTTCTAATGATAATCCTATATTCTGATAACGGTAATTATATTCTTATATTCTTATTATATTCTTACTTGTTGCTGTACATGGTCACCTTGGGGTGACTGTATCTTCACTTATATAACTCCACCAATTTTTAAAGCTGGAGGGCATAAGTCAGGGGGCAAGTCACAAACATGTAAGTATATTCCCGGATGTGCAGAACATACTTAAATTTATTATTTTCTTCTGTAGTAGAGGTTCTTTAACTCAGTAGAAGATTGATAATACAGCTCAGGCTTTCTGCCTGAGTAGATAATACTTCATGTCTCTCTTTGGGTGAACTTCAGAAGGTTTCATAAGTATGATTGTCCCTGCTTTTGTAATTTTTCTTGTGGAATTACTAAACTACAAAAGGTTTTTACCTGCCTGTCGCAGTAAGGGATCCCACAGTAGCAAACCCCACCTCTCTCAGTGTCTGCATTCCACCCCCTTACTCTGCAAGTGAGTTCCTCTCGTTTACATATGTACATTTATTGCCACTTGCATTTTATCCAGAAATAAAACTAAATATTGAAAATAGCAGTTCTTATGATACTGGAAGAAAAGTGGAAATACAGCTACGCTACAAACTCGAACTAGACTGGACACAGGGAGTTGGAGCAGCCTGAAGCTCTAACTGTTAAGAGCAAAAGACTTGATGTAACAGCAAGAGTCAGATTTTACCTCTCTTCTCTGGACAACAGAACAAAGTTTTGGCCCTGTGTCGCACACTTAGAGAGGCCTGATGTGATAGAGCTGTATGTTTTTCAAACGTAGTCTTACCCATATGGACAAGGTGTCTTTCAGAAAGACCTTTAAGATTGAGAAGCTGGTTACAGCACCATAATGCTGCTTTTCAGAAATAGTACTTAGTTTAAGCTAATGTTCTCAAAATATTTATAATGTATTTCTTTCCATTTTAAGATTTTTATGTTTTCAATTACAGCATTAATTCATGACAGCATATATCTCTTACAAGTTTGTTGGATCCAATCAAAAGCCATTAAGTGTCAGCTGCCCTTCCCTCAGCACATCAGTGCTGAGAGCAGACGTTAAGGTAGTTAAATCTTGGCAGAATGGAATTGGAATTAACTTTGGAAAGGGAAATATTTCAAAGTAGTATTTTTGTAGCAATCTGCTTTCTGACTGTATTGATAGGAATCATCCTCTGTCTTCACTGTTACTACTTACACCAAATACAGCAACATTCCTAGAAATACAAACCACAGCCCATTTTACAAGGGTCCCGGAGAGTTTTTGTCTACTGAAAAGTATGCGTTATGATGATTTTTTTTCTTCTTATTTTAAATATCTGACGGGAGTGCTAACCGCTCTTCTCAAAGAAGCAGCAATCTCAGCTCTTTGCTCATCTGCCAGCACTGATGCCTTCACGGGTAGTAGTTAAGGTTAAGATAAACCGCAAAATAGAAGCAGATAGAGTGGGGGAAAAAAAAGTAATTTTAAATGCCAAGAAGAGTAAGTAAAGAACTCCTAGGGAGAAAAATCACACATGATAAAAACTAGACTTCCAGTACAGTGTGTTTAATTGTACTTTTTAAAAGAGAAGCGTGGAAATGTATGTGTATAGATGACACAACAAATACTTGACAAGTATTTATACTAATAGCAATTCACTAAAAATAATTAACCATCTTGTTCTTTACTTAAAGAATAAAAATCAGCAGAAAGGAATGTAAGACATTCTTTTATTAAGAGTCAATGTTTTTATATTTTTAAGTTGATGTTTTATTTTCTAATAAAGATATTGCTGTAGAGGAGCTCCCCTTTGAAACTGTGTAGGTTATCTGACTGAATGTGAAAACAGTTGTGTTATAAATCAAATTGAAGAACAACTTTTACATGTTGTTTGTGGAAGTCTAGAAGACTTTTCATTTCAGCAGTTTACATATTTTGAATGAACAAGAATTTTGGCCCTGGCAGTAAAAACAATTTGTTCTTACCCTCGTTAATTTATTTTTCTGACTGATGAATATTTCCTCTTTGATCTTCTAGATCTATTTTAGTGGTTTTGAGGATAAAACACTTAGAAGAAAGGATAAGCAACTTTTTGTTTAGATTTTTTTTTTTTTATTTTCTTCTATTTACTATAAATCCTGGAACTAGCAGCTATCATTCTACTTTTTACTCCATCTAACAAGTTGTAAATTCACAACTTTGATAGTTACTGTAGTAACTCAGGAATTGTGATTTCATTTAGAAAGTCAGAGACGCAACACAAAACCAGTCTCTTGAAATAGAGATGGTGATAAACCATGTATTTTATCTTTCAAAAATTCATAGAATTTAAGTTTCTTAAAAAATAAAGCATTTAAATCAATGCTTTGATTTAAATATACTCTCAGTATACTTAGATTTGATGTAGTTTTCCCACACTAATATCTATATTTTAATTAAATTATATGCCTTTCATAATGCAGCCGTATGTGCTATTTTATTCTGTCACATTTAGCAAAGTGAATTGGCAAAATAAGAACTAATACTTATTTCAGTACTGACGTTTTTGTTTTCTTTTTTTTTTTAAGTATAATGTAGGAGCTTACGAATGGATCTACCAATTACGCCTGCTCTTTTTAACTGTGGCCAGAGTACCTGCAGCAGTGTATGATGGCCTGAGGGTTTTCTCATCTGTAAATGCTGTTCCCTACATTCAGCAAGATACTAATTCAGAGTTTTCATGATGAGAGTATTCGACTATATACTAAAGGTTAAAAAAAAATAAAAAAAAAAAAGTGAAGTAAGGAAGATAGCCAGAATAGCAGTTTAATGTCTCTTTCTTTTCATGCTCATGTTTCTGGAATTCATTTTCCTAGAAGAAGTCTAAATTTAGAGTCATGGCGTAATCCCGGACTATATGCTTTTGAGCTTTTTTTGCGAATTTGAGGAATGGAAAGATGGTTAAGTTTTGCTTTAATAATTTCACACAGTCTAATTCTGCTTAGTAGTATTTATGGTCTGACATGCAGTATCTGAACCACAAGTAGTTCAGACAGTGGTATTGCTTATGTCAAGCTAAGGAAGGACAGATGTTAAGTATAAGAAAAAATTGCTTGAGAAATGAGGTGGAATTGGCCATCAAAATGAGCATGGCTGAGTTCTTAATCTACCTGAAAAAGAACTAGGTGAGCACTTAGAAGGAAACGTAAGAAGGAAATATAAGAAGAATTTGCAGAAAAGGTACTAGGCAAAGCTATTCTACTTTTAAGTAGTTGCTTGATAACGAGTTACATTAAATTCAATGCTAATTTATGATTTTACACAATTTGTACAGGATCTTCCCAATAATATGATTCATCAAGTAGCCATTAAGTCTCTCCCTCAGGAGTGGCTTTGGTGTGAAACCTGGTGTGATGATGAATCCAAGAAAAAGGCTAAAACAATAGATCTGGTGAGTTGATCTTGATTTTAATTAGTTTCATAGATTAAAAACTCTGCCATAATTTCTGTGGCTTTTGAGATATGCGTATGTGATGTCATGGAGGCGGCCTTGCTGATGGCACAGGAGCACCACTTCCCTCCCCTTACAATACAGCAACTTTTTGCCTTTCCTCTGAGACCTCTCCCGCTTGCTCTCTACCCAATTTGCTTATATTAAAGCTGAAAACTGTACCCCAAAATTAAATGTTGCTAGCTGTAACTGGACAGGATTGGGGCTTTTCAAACCAGTATGTGTATTTTCCTTATCTTTTTTTCCATATTCAGCCAGATTAGTGGAACTCTGATGATGAAGTACTGTTAACTGTCTGAGTATTTATTAGGTGCTGCTCTTGCACTCCCTACAAAGAAGGTTCCCCCAGAACCCTCTGTGTAGAGGAGTTAATATTATCATGGTTTTCTCTGTCCATTTCATCACTACAAATGGGAGATAAAGCAGAGCTTAAAAAGTATAATTCTGAGGAGTCTATCCATATTTAGAACGAAGAAAGTGTCTCTGGGAATTGAAACAGAGAAAGAAAATGTTCTTCTCTGTCATTATTACCCCCATCCCATTTTTCCACCATTCTTGGTTTTTTGACAACCCACACACCCTGTAAGTGATACTTCAGAGACGTAATTCTGAAGACAGACAGACATGTGGAATCTGCTGCGAATATTCAGTATGTAAATAGTTTTGTTTTCTTTGTGTCTTTACAGTTGTTAAAATAAGCTTTTTTTGTGAATTAAGGATGGGGGGTCTCTATTGAAGAGAGATTGAAATTAAGTTACTAGACCGTCTTTCAGTCCCCATTATCATGTATCACTTTTTATTGTCATTTCCATTTATGTTATTTTATGGCAGTAATCAATACATTTTCTAGACACCACTAGAGGAAGCATCACAAACTCAATAGAAAACATACCAGATTCAATTTCAGTATACTCATGTATATTTTGTGTCTCCCTATGTAACACTGTCTAAATCTTAGTAGTCTTGTGCTAGCCGTGCCTTTGCTCTCCGTATAGTCAGGAGCACATGGAAAAATACGAGTATTTACAATAAAATGTGTTATTTAAACAGGGTTTATTTACAATTTTGTTTGTGTGACTAGTATTTTTTTTTTTTTAATTATTAATATCAAGGTGACTGACCTTGCACGCTGTCCTTCAATGAAATTGTAAATGCTGACAAAATTATTTTAGGTAAGTTCCTTCGAAAGGTGATATTTTCACACTTGCTTTGTTTACATCTAGTATCTCTTAAACTTTCAGTGCAACAATCCCCAAACCAAAGAACCAAAATTAAAGGCTGCGGCCCGGATAGTTCCCGAATGGGTAGACTACGACTCTGAAATACGAAAGTTAATCCAGCAAATTGAAAAAGAGAAGAAAAATCTAACATCGTTCTTTCAAAAAGGTAATTTTCACGCATATTCATCTGTTAGCTTTTAAAAAAAATAACTATTTATATAGTTGAAATTCAGATTGGAGTCAGTATTAGTGTAATTTTCCCCGCTCTTAGAGCAATTGTGTGGGGTTTGAGAGTCGTGTGATGCTTCTTTACACAGGAGTTACACTAAGAGGATAAAATCCTGTTTCATGCCAAAATCTAAGAGAAAATGTAGTGGTGGGCCTCAAACACAACCAACTGTTCCAAATCATTTGAGCCACAAATATTAAATAAAGCACATTAGCTTAGACCTCACTTAGAGAATCTAAAGCTAATGTCTATTAAACAGTAGGTAACTGAGTCTCTATTAATTTTTCTCTGCATCTCTCACTTTGGGCTTACCAACATGGGACCTTTTTGCACCAGATTAAATGGTGGTTTACTTTACAAATACATTTTTGGGGTGGTTTGTTTTTTTACTAAAATTGTTTTCAACTGAGTGAGTGAGTTAGCATGAGAAAAAAAAAACTCACTCCTATAGGACTTCCAATACAACTTGACTTCTTGGAGTAACGTGAAACATAAAAAAATAGTTATCTCAGGTCTCAAGGTTGAAGAAAAAACTTAGCAGATAAGTATTTAAAAGTCATGTGTCAAGGAACAAATTCACTTTTCGTTATAAAGAATTCTTAGTAGTTTTTATAGTTTGTGAAAGCTTATGGTCAACTTTTAGGGAGGCACTAAAAATGAAGTTCATGTTGTTGAACTGACTGACTAACAGTAAACAAAGTAAAGGGCTTTCTCCACATTTTACAAAACTAGTCATTAGGTCTGCATATAACTGGGTTTTATAATTATTTTTTTTCTTCCTTTGGTTACAGGTCTTAAGCACGACGAGCTTTAGCACAGCCTGTAAACAGCAATGGTGACAGCTCGGTAGTCTTCTGGGAAAGACTGAGTGGAAGTTACGAATGTCACTTGGGCACTATTTGTGATATTCTTTAATGTGAGGTCAAATATTTTATAACTTATAGTGTTATTTAAAATGTTTTAAATGAAATACAAAACCAGAAGAGAATCCACGGGTACTTGGTTGTTATTATTTTTTTTTTTTTTTTTTAACCAGCGCAGAGTAGCTTTTCTAATTTCATTGGTTTTCTTTTCCTTCGCTAAAAGACAGTTTGCCCAGAGGATTTTAGAGTATAAAGAATGATGTGTTCAACTCTTCAAAGATGTATTGTGCCCATCTGGGGGAGGACACACACATTAAATATGTACATGAAAACTGTTTTGTGCGTATTACATGCATTAAGCTACTGTATTTAAATATATAGATTTTTGGTTATATGTCCATAGTTTTGTCCCTGGAGAAATGCTGAGGTCACAAGAAAAAAAGTCAGCGTAGCAAAGATTAGACATAAAAAACCACCTTGTGTAATTTAGACCACACAAATCTAAGTCAACTTGGAAGCTTACTAAAGCAAGGAATGTCACTTTTCTTTTTTTTTTTTTATGCAGGATTGCTGCACTCTTACTAATTTAAAAAAAATCATTTTCAATTCTTAGGCTCCTTTTGGTCATTTGATAGTATGTTATAAAATTCCGTTGTATTTTTTGGTTAAGATGATTTTCCAACATGCGTACATTGCATCAGAAGGTCAGTACCTGAAAGCTGTTTCCACTCGGTTTCCATTATCATCATTCTGTTTAGAATTTAAAATAAAATAATAAAATACGTGAGTAATTTTGACTATCATCAGTGGTGTCTCCTGTAGTTTTCTAAATATGTACTCACAAAACCATTGCTTTAATGGGCTACTGACATTTTGATCCCTAAACAATTGCAGTGAAAAGCTCTTGCAATACATATTTGAAAATAGGGGATTTATTTCTTAAACTGAAATCTAGTGCCTTAAATAGATACTCTGTTGTTTAGACTGTGCTGGATTCAAAATAGAGTGGTTATGACCGCAAATTCTTATAAGAACAGCTTCATGCAGTCTTTCAGTCTAAATGCTTGAAATTATAAAAGATAAGGTAATTTGCACGAAGTGTGTGAATCCATGATGAGTTACATGTATTTCCACACCAGCAAATAATTGCATAAATAATAAGAAAAATGAAGCGTATTTTGTATGTACTATCATCCTCCTCAGGTGTTGGTTATTTAAAATTTCTCACTGTAAAGAGCAGGTATTTAAAATCATGCTTTGCTGATATTTTTCAAGCTTAGTAATACGAGACACGCAAATTTTTTTACAGCTTCTTATATTTTTCATTGTATGACCTTTGTGCATTTTGAACAGTTTTAACGTGTCACGTATGGATTTTAAAAGGTCTGTTGTGGGCATTTTCTTTGTATGAAGTACCCAACGAAGCATTTCCTGTGTAACCCAATAGTGATGATAATTAAATCCTAATGTCGGTTGGCTTTAGCTATCCCATGTCACTGCAATGTCTGTTTTGTTACGCTTGTTCTCTAACGTAATTACTTAAGGATATGAGGCAGCAACTCGAACATATTTGAACATACAACTTTTTTAAGTTGTAATTTTTCTACCATATAGATGGACTTACAATGGATTCGTAGTAATGGTGCATATACCTCTGCTAAATTCAATGCATAGCAGTGAAACAACTAATACTCCATATCGGAGAAGAAAAACCCCAAAACATTATTCAACTGCTTGCTGCCTTTTTCTTTTTTTCCCTTTTTTTTTTTTTTAAGCTTATACTTCCATCCTGATGCCCCACTCTGCAGCGGCATTTCACATCCATCTGCCTTGGAATTGGGATTTCATGCTTGAAGCATACGTTGGAAAACTGGTTTGGTTTTCTTTTTTTAAACCAGAAGTTAAAAGTTCTTTTAAGAATCCTTAGTTCTCATTATTTATCATTATCTGTGTGAGAAATTTCTGTCTTGCAGTGTAAAAAGCAGATAATTTATGCACTGATTTCTTGTTCATTTTATCTGTAGCATCCTGTTCTTTTTGAAATTGGATTACTGCTACAGGCTTTAAAAAAGAAATAGTTCTTTAAATACTGTTCCCTTTAGGTCACGTAAATGATTAGAATATAATGTTTAGAAATGTAATTTGCTGGAGATATTTTGAAGATTTAAAAGGTTTTGTGCCATTTTCTACAGTGTCATGTGTATTTGTGTAAAAAAAAAAAAAGTTTTACATTTCTTTTTCCTGCTTAATAATTTTTTTTCAAGGAAAGTTCATTTTTTGAGATATATATTGGTTTATAAAACAAAGAGGGTCCAGCAAATGTATTCACTATTTTTCAAAGATCTCTTTGAAGCAGCACTTTGAACCATTGGCATATCATTGTATTTTTAATACCAAACCAATTGATTGTATACGTTGTACAAAATATTAAAAGGTGCCACTGGAGAAAATCATTACTTGCTGTTCACATATGTTGTATTATACAATAATTGGGTTAATAGATACGAGGCAAAAAAAATGCAGCAAGTCCTCCAGTGTCTTTAATCTGAAGAAAGTCTTTGTGCTGGGAAGCAGCAAGTTCAAAATCAGGAATTTGCTGTAGGGTGGGAACGTAGAGATGCAAAGAGCTTGTCTAGTTTCCAATCCATGTGCTGCGCCCTGTGAAAGGGAAGAAAACGCATCCTGGATTAGAGGAGTGTTACCGAAACCTAGTTCAAATCAGTAAATAGGTAAAGTAATATTTGACTCTTAAAAGGAAGAGCTTATACAATTTATATTCATATTACTATTACTGTGTCTTTTCTAAGGCTTGCAGAAAATGAACAAGTGAGACATTAGTGCAGTATTGTTGATAAGCCAGAGCTTTAGTATCGAAGATATTTCTCAGTATGGTTCCTTTTAACCTTTTTTCTAAATAAAGTGCTTGCCTTCACACCGAGACTTCACAGAATCATAGAATACCAGGTTGGAAGGGACCTCAAGGATCATCTGGTCCAAGCTTTCTTGGAAAATGCATGATCTAGCCAGGATGGCCCAGACCCTGTCCAGCCAAATCTCAAAAGCGTCCAACGTTGGGGAATCCATCACTTCCCTGGGGAGATTATTCCACTGGCTGATCATGCTTATTGTGAAAAATTGTCCTCTTGTGTCCAATCAGAATCTCCCCAGGAGTAACTTGTACCAATCTTTTCCATGTGATTCCTTGTAAAAAGGGAGTCTCCATCTTCTTGGTAGCCACCCTTTAAACACTGGAATGTGGTGATAAGGTCTCCCGTAAGCCTTCTTTTCTCAAGGCTGAACAAATCCAGTTTTCTCAGCCTTTCCTCATATGTCAGGCTTCCCCATCCTTTGCTCATCTTTGTGGCCCTTCTCTGGACCCTCTCCAGCCTCTCCACATCTTTTTTGCATAGGGAGGACCAAAACTGAACACAGTATCCAGGGGTGGCCTGACACATGCTGAATAGAGTGGGATAATAATTTCTTTCCTCTGCTGGTGATGCCCTTGTTAATACAGCCCAGCATCCTGGCGGCTTTGCCGCAGCAGCACACTGTTCACTCATATTGAGCTTGTTGCCCACCAAAAACCCCGGGTCCCTTTCCACAGAGCTGCTCCCCAGCTGGGTAGATCCCAGCCTGTGCTGCACTCCTGGATTATGGCTTCCTTGTCCTTGTTGACCTTCATCAGGTTTTTGTTAGCCCACTCTTCCAGCCTGTTCAGGTCCTGCAGGGCGGTTCTCCCTTCCAAAATGCCCCCTTCCCCACTCAGTTTGGTATAATCAGCAAACTTCATCAGGGTACGCTTGATCCCATCATCCAGATCACTTATGAAGTTAGGCACAATACTGATCCCTGGGGGGACCCCACATGTGACAGGTCGCCAGTTTGAATGGAAGCTATTTACCACCACCCTCTGTGTGCAGCCTGTCAGCCAGTTCCCCCCCACCCACCACACAGACCGCTTGGCTAGACCCTAACACATCAGTTTATAAAGAAAGGATGGCGCTGTGGGAAACTGTATCAAAAGCCTTGCAGAAATCCAGGTAGACAACATCCACTGCTCAACCCACATAAACTAAGCAGGTTCCTTTTGTTGCAGAAGGCAAACAAGGTTTGTCAAGCACAAGTTGCCCTCGGTGAAGCCGTGCTGGCTTTTCCCAATCACATGCTCCATTTGACTTGTAGTAGCCCCCAGGAGGATTTGTTCCATAACTTTCCCAGGGACTGAAGTAAGAATGATGGCCTGTAATTTCCTAGATCCTCCTTTAAGCCCTTCTTGTAGATGAGGGTGACATTAGCCTTCTCCCAGTCTTCTGGGACATCCCCTGATCTCCATGACTTCTCAGAGAGTACGGAGAATGGCCTCGCAATCAAAATAAGGAAGCTAGCTCTACACTTTTGGGTGGGGATATTGTCAGCGTCCATGAATTTGTAGTGGTCCAGCTCCTGTAACAGTTCACATACCAATTCTTCTTTCACTGGCAGTGCGTCTGTGTTTGCATCAACCTGGATTTTTGCTCCCAAGGCCTGGGGCCCGGCAGTGCTGGTAAAGCCAG
Source organism: Stercorarius parasiticus (assembly GCA_013396915.1). Lineage (NCBI taxonomy): Eukaryota > Metazoa > Chordata > Aves > Charadriiformes > Stercorariidae > Stercorarius > Stercorarius parasiticus. The sequence goes on along the minus strand of VWZL01005515.1, from coordinate 224,708 downwards.
CAGTGAAGGAAGTGTTGAGAGCCTCTGCCTTTTCAGCGTTGTTGGCGATTAATTCACCTCTCCTGTTTAACAGTGGGGCAATATTTTCCTTCTGTTTACACTTGTTGTTTATGTACCTGAAGAATCCTTTCTTGTAGTTCTTGACGCCTCCGGCCCATTTCAATTTGAGCTCAGCTTTTCGAACTGCGCCTCTGCCCGCCCTGGCGCTGCCCCTGTAGTTCTCAATGGGTATTCATCCGCTTTTCCATCTCTGTCACGCTTCTCTTCTGGTCTTGAGCAGACTCAGCAGCTCACAGTTAAGCCAAGGGGGGGCTCATGTTCCACCTGCTTCCCTTCCCTTTAAAGGGCTGTACAATATCGAGGTGCAGATGGCTTTAAAAGTGCCTTTTGCTAAACACAGGAATTTTTTTTATATTCTTGGCTTAAAAATAGAATGAATGCTGTGCTTGACTCTTTTTTTTTTTTTTTTGAACCTAAAGACACACATTAATAAAGTTGTGTAATGAGTTACTTGGTTGCTGACCTTTTATTATCAGATAATTATTTTCTTCCTTTGCAAGAGATAGTGGTTCTATACAGGTGAATACATCTAAAATTGCAGGCCTGAAAGTGCTTGGCTTCTCTACGCCTCTGAGGTGCTTTATCTCCAAGGCTACTGTACCGTAAGGTCAGAGCTTCCCAGCACAGCAGAAGATGATGGAGCACGTAGACGTTGCCTGGCACGAGCAGCCAGATTTACACCTTGTGAAAGGGGTGTGATAGTGGAAACTGCACCCTGAGCTGATGTTCGACTTCCTGAAAAGAGACTGTCTTTGCTCGCAGATCCTTTCCTTTCAGCAGAGGATGGGGCAGCTGAAAGAGAAGCAACCAAAGCTTCTGCCTTAGGGGCCCAAGAGCAAAGGCCCTTTCAGCAGGGTCACGTTTTCCCCCACAAGTTCAGTTCTGAGAAGGCAGCTTTCAAACATAGGGCTTTTCAGTTGACTTGTCGTATTGATGTTGTTTTTAACTTGCAGCTGTTTAGCAGACGGATGACATATGGTCAAGCTGACTCACACCTCTTTTCCTATAATGTATCTTCTCTGAAATGCAAATGTTCTCTTGGTCCATACGTACGTATGTAGCACCTTTTAGCAGCGGTGTTTGTCAGGGCCTCTGGCTTTAGCTACTCATTCAAATGCACGAGGCACGCTGTCCTCCTGCTATGGACACGCTGCGTAATAACACCGTGTTTTCAAGCCTTTACTGCCCTTACCATGAGCTATCCCATAGCGAGCCTCTGGCATTCTCTGAAGTACATTGGGTCCTGCAGTTACAACAGCAGGGAAATACGTTTTGCCCATAGAAAGACTCTTCACGTTTAGGAAGATGATGCAAGAGGTAACACCATCCTCTAGTGTTCTGAAAATGGCCAGAACTTGGCAACATTATAAGCCCTGAAAAAGAGCTGCTCAGCTGGGACTCCACCTGCAGCTTCTCCTCTCTCTGTACAACGGGTGTCCCTCCGCTCCTTAACTTAGGGGGATGCTCTGCCTACAGCTATGGGCCTGAAGGAAAAAAAAAAAAAAAAAAAAAAGAAAACCACAAAACCAATGCCACAGCCCTGCTGCAACTCCTTCCTCAGTCTCCACAGAGTGGAGCTTTCAAGAATCTCTCCTAGACCGTAACTGCACCTCNNGTTGTTGTTTTTTTTTTTTTTTTTTTTTTGAGGACAAGAAAGCCTGAAGCACTCATGCCCGACAGGCAGGCCACAGGTTTCCAAAGACAGACACTGGGAAACCACACTAAAGAATCTCACACAAAACCTGGCCTCCTAAAGAAGCCCTTGCTTCCCGCCACCCCCAACACATCTCATCTCGCCTTCTGTCCTCTGTGTTCACGCTCACACTTTTGGCAGCTGCAAGCCGTGTAATTTTAAACTCGGCCACCTTCGCTCTCACCAGCTGTGTATGCATCCGTGCCCTTCACCACTGCATACACGCGCAAGCCCCTGTGTATGATAAATTGCTTCCAACCACGGACTCCTGAAGATCAAGCTTCTAAAGAAGAGGTTAAGAAAATAACATGTACCTTTTGATGACTGGTAAGGAGCTGGCTCACTTATTCGCGCTGTCATTCCTGTGTGTGTACGTGCTCTGGCTGACTTCAGGCAGGACTGTCATCTTTACAGGTGACATGGGTATGACTTCGCTTCGTTTCTCATGTTGCTGCGCAGGGGTCATATTGGCGAGTAGACCGAGCCCTGGGTGGCACTTTCTTCAGTGAAGTCCCCAGTGGACTTCCAGCCCTGCTGGAGTACTGCGAGGGGACGGTCTGCTCAGAGGCCCATGGCGCAGGTTCTGCTCCCGCCTCCTACAGACTTCCAAGGCCTTTGTGGAGGAGCACTGCCTCTTGCTCCCTTCAGCTGCCACGGAAGTCTGGCTGGAGGAGCTGCTGAGTTGAGCTCCTGCAGGCTCAACAGCTTCTCACCCGCCTTCCAAGTTCCAGAACTTTTGTCTGCCCCACTGGAACATTTACTGGGTTAAAAAAATAAAATAAAATTAAAAATCACTTTACTGTCTTTAGGAGGAGTTTTCATTGTTGCCTAGAAATCACGCTCACCTTGCTCCTTCCACATGCTCTCCGCCACCCACCTTCTCTCCCTGGAGCTGCTGTGGAGGCGACTCCTCCTCTCCCCTGGTGTCACCAGCGGCCAGGTGGCCAGAGGGTTTCCCGGGACAGGCTGCTCTCCAGAAGGACAGGCTGCCATTTCCTGCCAGGTACCAGACTGGGACAGTTTGTGAGACACTGTCCTCTGCCTCCCCTGCCAGAGGTCGCTGCCCTCCTGCATTTCCGCACAGCTGGAACTCCAGGCTCAGAGAGCCAGGATGGGGAAAGAAGGGCAGACAAATACACTGGGGTGCTTTCTTGTCATCATAAATATCTTTATTGTGAAAAATACCATAAAATAATTCCCACAGTTCTAGAAAAAACAAGTTCTCGCTTTTTAGGTTTCTGATTATTTTTTTTTTATATATAAAGACATTTTATAATTTGAAACATTTGATAAATCTCTGGCTAGCTTTACTCATCCTTCTTAAAACATACAACTGCTACTTTGAGATTTGCTGAGGGCAAAAAAAAGTTATTGTCCCGTTTATTTTTTTATTATTTTATGGATAAAAGTGTGTATTACAGAGCAAACAAACAATACCTTACAATAAGGCACTTTTAAATACAACGAACCCGCTATGCTATACTGGCTGGTTTCCAGCAAAGCTCCTACAAGTCACAGCCCTAAACAGAAGACTAATTCTTATTCCAAACACTGGTCTGAAAACTGAAACAGTAACAAGTTTTTTTTTAAAAGAAAGTTTAAGCTACCACATTTTCTGCCTATGTCACAAGTTTGAGCTCTTAAAAGTTTATAATTCACTTTGAATCTGTTTTAATACTGTTTTATTAATACATCAGTATTAAGCATGTATCCAGTAAAATACGCTTCCCCCCCACACTTCATTTTAAAACAAGTTGGAAACTAGTTTATTAAAACTGAAAGAGAGAATTCAACAGAGAAAGTTTGCATCTACATATAGGCCAATTATTTTCAGGATGCTTCATGCACATCTCAGGGTTTACAAAATACCAAGACATTTATTTCAATGCTCAGTTAGTGAACATTATTGCACTACAGAACACCCACTAATAAATAAAAAAGCTAATTCAGCTTCCTTGTACATCGCTTGCGCCGTTAACGCTCGGTGCGTTCCCAGCGCTTCGTTTTCTGAAGTCACATCAGAAAAACACGTCACCGTGTCTGGAGATCCTTGAAACGCAAATGCCTTCTTTTTAACACAACTTTGTCTTCCTGTATTTTCAGAAGTACCTTAGAGCCAAAAGCCAGCATCTGCTCCCTTAAAAACAGCACTGGAGCCGTAACACTCTTGTAACCAGCAGCTGCTTAATATCAGAACGCCGCTTTCTCTATTGTCATTTTTTGGGTTTTCAAGACATCATCTTCCCCAGAAGGAATCTGTGAACAGCGTTCACACATTCATCATCTGCTACCTTCTACTGACTACATTCAAGCTTTTTTTTTTTCCCCTTAATACTTCAGGAATTTCCCATTCCTTGTCAAAGTAAGCATATCCTTCTTGTTCCCGACTGCTTCCAGCGCGCAGCAGAGCTGGCCACTGCCTTAGAGAGAGGAACAGGCACCGCTCTAATGGCACTGAATAATTTACTTTGGAGGGACTCTCTAATTCCTCCCCTAAAAGAAAAAAAAAAATTAAAAACCAGGGAACAATTTTCTCACCTACACCTTTTAAAAAGAGAAGGGAGAGGGACGAGCAGGGGTCGTCCTTTAAAAGAAGCTGTACGATTTCTCGCACTGCCCCGGCACACAGGCACAGCTGTCTGCAGTGGTCGCTGTGACTTCCCGGAACTGCGCAACACTCCTCTATGTACAAAATACGACATATTGCTTACACTGGGCATTCAATAGTAATTTAAAAACAGCCCCTTCTGTAGCGAACAAGGCAATATAAAAGTGTTTATACAGAGCAGCGGCTCCCACACACAGAGGTGATGGCTGGGTCTGGCTCACCCAGCCCTCAGGGACAAAGGGGTGACGACAGCCGAGAGTGGCCGCCACTGTACGTGAAAGCTCCTTATTTCCATCTTTTACTTACTGTGAGCAAAAAAAAAACCGTGTGCAGAGAGAGCCGGCTGCATGGGCTGACAGCAGGAGGGTAAGAGGGTATTTATTGTGCAGCAGGTTCCTACGTCTGAGCCCTCAGAGGTGCCAGGAGAACCGCGGAGGCCCACAATGGTATCAACAGCATCCTGAGCATCTTCTACAGAGTTTAAACAAAAAACTTCCAGACAGGTGAAAAGCAGAAGTCAAACTTCTAGAAAGTCATTCAATTTGGGAAATATCTGATAGTGGAGTTTAACAGGCTGCCGGGGCGTTTTTGTACCATCAGCTTGTTGGAAATCACCACGCGCACTCATCAGCTTGAAGATAAATTTCTGCTGAACAAACATTGACCTTTAAATTGCTGTCGAAAAACATTCTGCAAAGCCACACGGCCTCACAATTACGTCTGTAAAGTACTTGAGGCGGGAGATAAAGGGTTATGTTTCAACAGCAACTCCCATTACAGTAACAAAACCCCCTCTTTCAGATTGAAGGCCTTATTTGCTGATTTCATTTGTTTTACTGAGGCTGCTTGTGCTTTCAAACGCCAGGAGCTGAAGCAAGAGAAGATTCCTATCAACTGATTATTGTTTTCCACTTGAAATCCAATCAAGAAAACATTGATGAACTGTAATTCTTGCATTTTAAGAAAATGGCTGACGATGAAACTCATCAGTAATTATGATATATTCGCTTACAGAGTGAGAAGACGATTCACTCCCAGCAGCTACAGTCCTGGTAACACCTCACACCGCATTCACGCAGTCAGATCAATAACACCAAATCCATTTTAGCTACGTGCATATAGAAAAAAAAACAACCCAGAATTTTAGCTAATGGAAAGTCAGCCCCTTCTTTTTTTTGCATGCAGGCCGTTGTTTTTTGCAGTACTGTGGCTGGTTACACAAGACATAAAATTACTTCAAGTAATTTCACATAGTGGTAACTCACTGTTGCATCACCCAGCAGAAATGAAGGTGTATTATGGGAGAAGGGAAGAGTTAATATAATATTCCCGCAGTGCACAGTACACTCACCTCACAGCTTCTACGGGTTCTGAGCTTATGTACAGAGAAGTAACAAACTGCTGCATAGTCAGGGAAGCATCACATTGAATTTTTTTGCTCAAATCTCAAGCAGGCATTTTGTTAAAGTGCAAACTACTCAAAAGTGATACCTAAACATCCCAAATCACATTCGGAAAAGTCCTTCCTTCAAAACACTTTTTTTTTTTTACTTTCATATTTGACAATTACCAAGGAAATCATCCCGATTCATTTCGGGTTAATGAATAAAGTGAGCAGATATTCTCAAATACAATTAGTTACAGTGATCTTCTTTCGGAGCGGTTGTGCAGACTCATTCCGTAGGCAGCCTCCTCACCCCACCTATGGCACCGCCGACAGGAATACAGCAGGTGGGCACTAGCGTTTCCTTTTAAGAATACTGAGAGATGGACAATGACTTAAAACAATTTGTTACCATAGCGACTATTGTAACTACCCTTCCCACTTTCATTAGGCCCCGATTCCAAAAAAATATTTACATGCATTTTTTAACCTTTAAGCATATACTTGAGTCCTAAGTTTAAGTGTTGTCCTAAGTAGCCTCTTACTGTTTTTTTTTCCGTGGAAATAAGCATGTCCTGCAGATCCACAGCAAACACGCGGGCAGTAACAAACCCCCCCAACCAGTTTGAGCTTGTCAAGTTCACCACAAAGCAAACTCTCCGAATACTAAAAGAAAGAAGGAGCTTTCTCCCAGGGCAGTAAGACTCTGGGTTAAGGACAACATTAGAAATTAAGATTTTGGGTCTTGAACCGAGAGACTTTTTATTTTTCAACGAATTAAGTAAAAAACAGCAGCCACCGGAAACAGTCTTGGCTCTAACTGAAGTGAAATTTGAATGTAAATGGTCCTCCTCCAGAACCAAAGGGGTTGAATCCTTGCCACGTGTTCCAGTTCCTGTGGAAAGGGTTGCCTCCGCCCTGCTGACTCTCCGCATCCAGTGGGTCCTCTCCCGCATCAAACTTCCGCCTCATTTCTGCGGGAAACAAAACCAAGGTGGAATCATGGCACAGCAGTTAGGGCAGTAACACCAAGCACCTCTGACGATCAATAGCCAACTCAGACACCCCCACCCCCCCCCCCCCTCCCAGGCAAGAGAGCTGCAATTATCACTTGTATTGGCAGCATCTGCAGAACCCAATCACTGAGTTTTTCAAAGCTGTCCAGGATGCTGGCGGAGAGGAGACAAAATCCATGAAAACACTGGATGAAAAACTTCAAACAAGGCGTTTAGTTTAAAACAAGGCACGACAGTAGCTGGCTGTCCAACAGGACAGGAATGAATTTCAGCAGGGACAGGCCAGGTGTGCTTTGACCAATTGTGCCCCACAAATAACTGGGACATTTTGTCCTTGATGAGTTTATTGGCCCTATTCTCTCATAGCTGCGCTCACTTGGGGTGGTCTGAGGACAGACCATGCTGTATCCTGCTAATTCTTCACAGCTAATAAGTTACAATTATTGATCATTCAGCAAGAGCATGAGAGTCAGCATACAGAGCCCCAGACTTTTTCATCTTTTCCACATACCACTCAGGCAGAGCGCTGCCTAGAGGACAGCGGTTTGGAGGCATAAAGCGCATTCTTCAAACAGCTTTGCCCATCAGGGACAAAGCTGAAGGCCTTCCCTGAGACCCACAGACCCTGAGACCACAGACCCAGAGACTCAAACCACTACTGTGTTATTTACACCCACATATCACTTCCAAGCAGCCCGCAAGTACCACAAAGTTTTTGATCACCCAGCACTTTTTCAGGCCACCCATTTTACCAAGGCAGAAAAGGGAATCATGAGACTGGCTGGGGGAGGAACGTGGAAGACGCTTGAAAGTACAGCAGAGCCCTATGATAAGCAGCTTGCAAATCAAAGCCCAGAGATTCAGAGGTCCACAGGCTTTATAGTTTTTCTTTACACAAACAACATGGTCACTAGAGCCAGAAAATGAGCTGGGAAAAATATCTGTATGAAAGGAGAGAATGCCATTGCAGTAAGAAGAGATTGAAAGCAATATAAAAGCCAAGACAGACCAGTGTTACTTTTCTTGCCCAGCTGGTTTGACAGGAATGGTAAACACCACATAAGAAATAGCATCAAGGAGAAAGCAGATGAACATCTCCTGGAGACACTGACAGGGCAAACAGCATCTCAAACACTTACCGTATATAAATCTCCTAATTTGCACTCATAATTATGAGCCAAGATCACATTAACACAGAAGAAGGTTTTCTGACCAGAACTGCTTGTAATGCAGTTCATCACTCTCAGAGCCCTCCTTCTCCCAAGAAAGTCTGAGCCCATCTGCCTAATTATCACTTAGACAATCCTGAACAGTTGAAGATAAAAGCAAGAGCCTCCGATGTCTATATGTACATCTTTTATGTGCTTCTCTTTCCAGTGACCATACAGGAACAGTTTAAAGACAAGAACTTAACAGATGGCTGTGGTTGAGGGGTGGGTTTGACTGTGTTTTGTTTGGATTTTTTTTTGGTTGTTTGCTTTTTTTTTCCAAGGAGGTAAGATAACCACACCACCTTGCTATTTATTACATTTTTGAGACTAAAATGGTCCAGCCTCTTCTGTTCATCTCTTGGCAAGACAGGCATCAGATCTCCTAGTCACCACCCCACAGGATCTCCCAGGAGAGTGACCGCATTCTTCACTTTTCTTCCCCTCCCCCAGAGCTGACCCGCACAGAGGACCAGGTCTGGACCTGACAGGGCTCCTCACTGAGGGACTGAGCCATCCCCAGGAGTCTGGCCACAGCAGTGAGGGCATCCTCTCCCTCAGGCGAACAAGAACTCTCAGTCCCCTGCCCCCGGGGAAATGCTCTGTTTGCACACTGCATCTAGGCTTTGATACACACAAGGAGGGCCAATTTTGAGGGCTTCTCTGGAGTACCTCAGGTGCTGCTAATATAAATGTAGTCTGCAATAGGACTTTAGGCAGAAGGAGACACGCACATCCTTAAATTAGGCATCTGCAGAGTTAATCCTGGAAATCTCCACAAGATGTTATCCTAAAAAGAGACCTTTGACATAATAATTATTTGACTTTAAACAAGAGTCACTGAAACACAATAAATAATTTCAGGTTTACATCTGACTTCCTGCACCAGATTGGATGCAAGTATTAGTGTATTGCTGCCTCAAGACCGATAAGGGCAGAAAGGGAAAAAGGGAAGCTGTAATGCTTGTTATGACTCACACTTGCTGCATTTTTACACTTCTGTAAAAAAGTAATTAAAAAAGTCACCGCATAAGAACAATCCTTACCTGGATCAGTGAGGACTTCTTTAGCAGCTGCTATATCAATGAATTTTTTCTCTGCTTTCTTCTTTTCTTCCTCACTCTGGAAGTTATCAGGGTGCCACTGGGATGCCAGCTTTCTGTAAGCTTTTATGATTTCTTGCTTTCGAGCATTTCTGAATGGATAAAATTATAGATAAATTAAAACTTCCTAATTCTTCACATGCCATACTAGTGAATCTACAGGTTTATTTTAAACACTGAGACAGTAATTAACAGGCATCAGGAAAATTATGAGTGAGTTAACCTTCTGCAGGCGGCACTGAAGATTCTTCACACAAAAAACAGAGGAAACAGGTTGCAACTTTAAACAAAGATTACTCACTCTTTCCTTCACTACACATTTACTTTCTTTGGAAAGATGCTACTGCCAGCTGTTATGCAGAATACAGTTCCCAGTCTGAAGAATTTACAATCAGGTGAGTAACAAAAAGCACGAAGAGTAGAGACCAAATTAGTTCACGACTGGAAGGATGACCAATATTAGTTCAGAACTGGACATCTGTTCAGTCCTCATTAGAAAGAGCAGTTGTTAGTGTCTCAAGGCTAATGGCCAAAGTATTTTAGATACTTTTCAATCAGTCCTTTCAAACTCTTCCAATCTATCATACTATCTGCCACAATTTTATTTTTTGTTGCTTTCAGTAATTCTTTCCAGTCTTCATTTCTTCCTCAATTCGTTCACCTGAATCTTGATCATCTATACTAAGAATTTCTTGCCACAGCATTTATTTCCTTCCTTCCTAATGTTGTTTTTTTTCATTCTTTCTAAAGGAATTGTAAACAAATGCTACTTAAAAGCTGAACACTGCTAAACTAGTACAGTAGGAAAGCAAAGGTAGCAAGATACAGGAATAAAAACTAAGAGCAGAACAAATTCAAGTGATCAGCCTAGATGTACTGTTTAATAACTAATTTTCATATCATCATCTCAGCTATGAATATCTCACCTTTTTACTCCTAAGATTTTATAGTAATCCCTCTTCTGTGATTGCTTCAACATCCTCTGGGCACGTTCCAGCCCCTCCCGAATCTGCTGGTCATTTTCACTATTGGCTTGAGCAGTCTCATAGTCTTTAATAGCTTTTATAAAAAAGCAAATGAAAAAAAAAAAGATTACACAAATATTTAAAAACTTCAATTTAAAGAACTCAACCACTCACCAAAACTGAAGTTTTGCTATTAACCACATATAAATAGTAAAACTTCTATTTCAGTTTGCCATGGTTCCTCCCACCCCACCTGCCCCGATATTAGAAAACCTTAGAGGAGATTTATTTTCACATTTGAATTTGGTAATTTTCTTTCCTTAGGTTCATGACGCTTTTTGGAAAGGAAGGAGATGGAAGGTAACTAGTGGGAGGTCAGAAGACACTCTAGATGTTACAAGAGTCTCATGGCTGAACATAACGAGCGTGTAGGACTGGGACGAAACAGAAATCAAGAAGCAAATTTCAGCAACCAGTATTTGAAAAGCCCACTGCATAATGTTAGTCCCACACTCCTGTTCAAATGAAGGGTGCATTATACAGGTCTTTAAATTAATATCCCTTTTTCTCCCACAGTCTGCACTCAATCAACGCAATAGGAAACCTCTTCCTCTTTAATGACAATAAAGATGGATTTCAGATTATCAGCAAGTCCATACTGTTGATGAAAGACAAATATTCACATTTTATGCCTCCACATAATATGCAGACAGTTACATTTTAAGGGGGTTTTGTCCAAAAGCATGCTCTCATTTTTATTTCAAGAGTTGCATTTCTCAGGAATGAGAACAAGAGGAGCTGTAACATTCATAAACTTTTAAGAAAATCCAGATCTATGCTTTTTTTTTTTAAAGTAAACGATATTATTATTGTAAGTGGCAACTGAATGCTTAAGACACCAAGTTTAAATATTCTTTGATATCCAGATTTATCAAGGGAAGCAACTGTTGAAGTCTTTAATGAGACTGCTCCTCTTTCACTGTTCTAATCCTCAAAGTCTCATTTGCAGATCCAAGTCTCCCAGGTTTCTCAAGTCAGACAAAGTACTTGCATCAGATTATTTCCAAGCAGATGCCATTTCTCAGCAGGTGTTACATTTGTTTTTCACTGTTTCTGAGCAAGACAGCAGGAAGTGCTAATGAATTTGTATTACCCAGACATCTGATACCACCGCAATCTTGTTCTGGCTATTGAAAAAAATAATTCCAAAAAGTATTTCCAGTGCCCCAACAATTTCATATGCTATTACAAACAAAGCAAAATTTCCATTCATTTTCACATCACTGGAAACTGTCATTTGCTGCTTGAATAAAGCATTTTGGCTTCTGCTGATATTTTTAATACTTTGTCCAGTCACTAAAAAAAACAACAAATGGCAGTGTACACTAATGCGTGTGCCAAATATATGCTGTCAAAACTGATAAAAACAATGAAAATGCAGGGATTTCATTATGCTGCTTTGCTGCTCCAATAATTTGAAGCGCCAGGGTACTTAATCTGCTTCATGTAATAACGGGAAGTCCCATCATAATGTCCTGCCAAATGCACATCAGATTGCTCAACTTCACTGAGCACCACACGCCACCTACAGCATGCACCACTGCTGGAAACCAAGCTGCTCAGGGGCCAAGTACTTGCAATGACAGCACTAGATTTCTCCTTTTTTTAGAATTGCTTCCCTTATTTAAAGGCTGCAAGTATGAAGCGTATGGGAAGGTCTGTTTTTTTAGTACTGCACACAGCAGAGGGAATGCACCCAGCACGCCTGATGGCAAGTACCTTTTGCACTTTCTCTCAGTTGGAAAATCCTTCAATTTTGATGGTAGTCTCCAGTGGAAGAATTTTCCTCTTTCAGAGGGCTAATCACTCTCCCCACCTGAGGGGTGAGGGTTAGATACAGGTGGAAGCAGGATGACAGCTTCCTGACCACAAGAAGTTTGCTATGAAACCAGGAGATTTATTACTAATTCATGGTACATCGAGTGAGTTATTTAATCAATTCTTCTCAGTCACTATTTCTAAAAGCACTAGTACCTCACAAACTAACACAAAAATCACTGCTGCTTTTTACTGGCCTGCCATTTCAGACAGCATCCTTTCTTCCTGTCCCATGACATGAAAGGAACAACCAGTTTCCAGTATCACTTTCAGTTTAAATACTCCAGCCAAATCTAACTCTTCTCCTTTTAATACAAGAGTCTTCGCAATCTCTCAAACAGTAATCACATCATACCTTTAAATACCTTAGGTGGCTCTCCCTGCATCTTTAAAACTGAGCGACTAAGATGGGACTTTATTCCACATGCAGAATTAATTTCCTATCAAACACAAGTAACTGCAGACAACTTATGTCCGTGCCAACTCTGTTAGAGCAGTAAATGAACTGGTTATGCTCTTGCTGAAATAGGGACTCTTTCCTCTACACAGCAGTAGGGTAGGGAAGGGAAAAAAAAGAAAAGAAAAGAAAAATGACATCTTGGCCAATTTTTAAACAGCAAGGTGGATTATTTTTCTTTAATAAAACTTGTGCTGTATACTTTAGACAGATTCCTGTACTGGTGAGGTAAGCCCTGGTAAGGAGGAGGTAAGGAGTCATTACACATCTGTCTCTGTAGACAAGCCCTGGATCCCATGTGATTATATAGTAATTAAAACCATTTGATGGGAATCAGAACTGAGTTATACATACTGAAGTGCATCTTGAACATTCAACAATAATCGCCTTGCAGTTCTGAATTAAAAGTACTTTGAAGTTTCCTGTCTTTAAACAGGAAAATAGGTGCCTCCAGCTTGAAATTTTCTTGAGGGAAGAATGAGAATCAGTTTGCCCCTTCAAATACAAGACTGCAATTTTAATTTCTCTACTGTTCTCTACAGCAGAGAGGAATCAGCCATCATTTTATAGCAGTTAAAACTGAAGGACAAGTGAAGACACCTTCAGGCAGAGTAACATTAATGGGCTATAATACTGTTTATGGAGGCTCTGCTGGAAGGCAGAGTGTAACTACAATCATCTCACTACTGTCAAGGGCAGGAGGAAGGCGGGGGATATGTTAAAACAACTGGGACTTGGAGCGTGGTTGTTTGCTCAGAACCAGGCTGGACCAAGCCCAGCAGGCCCCAGCCCAGGAAATACGCTCTCCCAGACCGCAGGCGTGTCCTCTCTGTGTTCCCATATATCCCATAACAGGGAGGCATTTCCTGCAAAACAAACCAAGCTGGCTCTGTGTGTTTGTGCACAACCTTGTTACAAAACTTTTTCCCCCACCTCTAATTTTCAAGAGTTGCCAGATTCTCTCACCCTAGAGGAGACAGAAATAGATGAGGACTTAATGGAAGATACTGTTAGAAAGATCCAAATTGAGACTAATCCACTTCAACAAAACAAACAGATCCATTCCGTCCACTAGTAAAAAGCAAAAGATGCATCTAAGAGGACTCACAGCAAGGGGCCTGTTTGGCCTGACCCTCCTCTAAGCTGAGCATTCATACACCTTGAGGGGAAAAAATAATCTTCAATTTTCTTTGGGTTCTCCTTTTGCTGATATTCCTTCCTCTTAAATCAAAACCCTTTGTATAAGCTGTAGCCTATGTAGATTTGTATTCTGTACCTTCAACTCTTTTAGGGAAGTGGGTTTTGGTGGCTTTTTGTTTGGGGTTGGTTTTTTTGTTTCTTTTTATTATTTTTTTTTTAAATTCACTTGTAAATCTACTTTTCCCAACACTGACTGAGCTTACTTCCGCTGTACTTGGGTACAGAAAAAGATGGGGAAATGCCCAAAGGGGGCCTCATCACTGCGAAATCTTCCTGAGCCTTACTTCTAGGTTGACAGAGTGGTTCTTCACAATCAAATGATGGAAAGACATTACCCTAAGAAAAACAGAAAGACAATTTTTCCTCACGCTTTGGGTATTTTTTTTTTTAAACAATCCCTTTGTATAAAGATCATCAGTTTTCCAAAGCGCTGTCACCTTCCACCCTTTTTCTTGTAAGAAGGAAGAAGGCTTGCCAGCCTCAGCAAAGAGGCACTAGGACTAGGTCATTTCAGAGGTACAAAGTCTGCAGGGCTGATGAAGCGGACTGCCTGAAACCACACCAGTCCTCTTTATACCAAGTTTTCATCTGAGTCAAGGAGGCCTAAAAAAAGAATAAAATAGGTATCTTGTTTTTGAAGTGAGCTTCAGGAGGTGAGCAATATCATCTCTCAGTAATTAATTTCTCAAAAAGACAAAAAAAAATCTGAGCGTGCTATTAATGAGAACAGCTGCCTTCATGAATGTTTAAATAGAAAAGATTTTTTTTGTTCAGTTGTAAAGCGGAAGATCCAGTATCAGAATACAGAAAAGGAAAATTGTTCTAAGAGTACTAAAATTAATGGAACTAGTTTTCTGCAGATTTAAAGCCTACATGTCCTTTCCCTCATCACATTTGCCTGAAACAGCCCAATACTTCAAAAACTGCTGCATGACTGAGCACAGAGGTTGGAACAGACGGGTTGTTCAAAGGTCCTTCTTAAACCAGGTTTCTTGTAGAAATGAGATTCACTAAATTAAAGTTTGAAGATTATTTTTTTTATAGCACATTAGCACTTAGTATTCTTAAAGAAGCCCGGTAATAACATAACAGTATACTCAGAGACACCCATTTCTCAGTCCCTACTTTCCAAGGCTGTGGATGGGACCATGTAACAGTATGCATTTTATAGAAAACCAGTATGAAAATTGCAGCCTCGGGAGTAGAATCAGTTTACTGCTCTTAACAGCACTACAGAGACCCATGGAGGTGAAGCAATCGCTGTTATCTTCCTCTGCCCTCCGCACATGCTAGGGGATAGAACAGTACTGTTTCATGCTGCCATCTAAAGACATTAAAATGGAGTTCTTAAAATGGATTTACATCCCTCTAACTATAATTACCTTTTATGTCTAAATGCAATTGTCTGGCATTGCTGATTATATAAAGTGTGTTTAAGTATGTTGAGTAAGCTGCATGGTCTCATAAAACATCCTGAACATAGCCCACTGTTGTAAAGACAACTCCACCGCAGATAAAACAAGTACATTCCACTTACACTAATCAAGACAAAATTACCAGCAGGTATTTTTGTAAATCTGCAACTACCAGTGCTGATTAGGGATAACAACATAGTGTAGAATCAAAGAGCATATTAAACATTTTTGGAACACTGATTGCATTTTAAACACCCACAAAAAAGTATGCGTGCAAACTGCATACAACTGTACCTTCTTCATACAGATCTTCCAGCAAATAAGCTTCTGCTCTGTCCTTCAGGGCATTCACATTGGTTGGTTCCAGTTGCAGAACTTCTGTACACACTTTTATGGCTTCTGTAGCCTGCTGATTCTGGAGAAGAGAACGTAGAACAAAATTCATGTGATGGTGGTTTTTTTTTTTTATTTGTTTTAAAGAAATTTACAGAGGGAGACAGAAGCAGAATTACCTTTGATAAACAGTGGCAGATCCTTTCTTTGGCACGAGTAGCATAAACTGGGACTTCTGGCTCAGTTTTCATTACGGAGTCGTATTTATTGATAGCATCTTCATACCTGTTTAAATCAAAGATAAGCATAATATCATGAAACGTAATAACTACTTCAGGGTGTTGTGAAAGCTGGTGAGGGGTCTAGAGCACAAGTCTTACGAGGAGCAGCTGAGGGAACTGGGGTTGTTTAGCCTGGGGAAAAGGAGGCTGAGGGGAGACCTCATCACTCTCTACAGCTACCTGAAAGGAGGGTGTAGAGAGGTGGGGGTTGGTCTCTTCTCCCAAGTAACAGGTGATAGGACAAGAGGAAATGGCCTCAAGTCGTGCCAGGGGAGGTTTAGATTGGATACTAGGAAAAATTTCTTCGCCGAAAGGTTTGTCAAGCATTGGAACGGGCTGCCGAAGGAAGTGGTTGAGTCACCATCCCTGGAGGTATTTAAAAGACAGGTACACGTGGTGCTGAGGCACACAGTTTAGCGGTGGACTTGGCAGTGCTAGGTTAATGGTTAACATGATATTAAAGGTCTGTTCCAACCAAAATGATTCTATGATTTCTTTACAAAGTTTTAAAATTCACAGATTTTTACACCCTTCTAGCAATGTACCTGAACTTCAATAGTCTTAAAGGTGTGATGTGAGACAACAGTATGAAGAAAACTTTTAGCTATTTCGAGAATTACATCCCCATCCCCTTTTCTGTGCTATGAAACAGAAGAGCAGTCACTATGCCTGTCAGGCTTTGCAGAAGAGAACGACTACCATCCCTGAGTTTGCACAGGCAACAGTCTCCAGACCTGCTTCCTACCCAATGCATCACTCTGCACTTGGAAAAAAGCACCTCCCCCTGATATCTGAGATGGACTAAGTCTGGAGTCTTGATGTAAGCACTGTACTATTTGCATTTCTTGGTACAGAAAAGAAAAAAGTTCTTTATGCTAGCTTGAATCAAGCAGTTTTCTCCCTTCCTTCTTCTCCATTAGTCACATAGTAAAATGTATTTTTGTTGTGAAGGTTTCAAAGATGCTGAAGTTCCATGATTTGAGTAGAAACTGGTTAGAACATTCACATAAAAATGCAAGCATCTGATTGAAGCCATGGGCTGCTACAAGCTAGGAGAAATTCAAGCTCTCAGAAGACTCCCAGAAAACATGCTGATATTGGATTAAATAGAAGACTAAAGTGAAAAGAGTCCAAACGGACTGATGATTTAAAACTGTCTTCAGTTGTGCTGATTCACACTCCTAATGTACTTCACTTTAAAAGTCGCCTTGACAATGTTTAATCACTTCTTAGGGGTCCTTACAGTTGGATGTGGTGTGCTTGGGAACATGCAAAATTGAAATAAAGGAAGAAGTAGAAGAATACAGAGGTGTTGTCTATCATTTAACAGGCTGCATAAAAGAAGTCCATCAGTCAGATCCACTTTTGCTATCAAGGCACTGCAGAGTCACTAGATGGTTTTAGTCTAAAGATGTGGTCCTCTAATGACAGAACAGTTGAGGCTGGAAGGGACTTCTGGACATCATCTGGTCTAACCGCCCTAAAGTGAGGGGGTGATGGGAAGCATTTCCTTATGTTCAAATGGAATTTCCTGTTTCAGTTTGTGTCCGTTGCCCCTGGTCCTGTCACTGGGCACCACTGAAAGGAGCCTGGCTCCACCCTCTTTACATCCTCCCATCAGGTATTTATATACATTGATAAGATCACTCTGTAGCAAAGAGGGCTCAGGGGGGAAAGTCCCAGCTATCTCAGCCTTTCCTTACAGGACAGAGATGCTCCAGTCTCTCTGTCACCTTAGTGGCACTTTGCTGGACTTTCTGTAGCTTCATCTGTGTTGTACTGGGAAGCCCAACACTCCAGGTGTGGCCTCACCAGTGCTGAGTAACAATATGAGAGCTGAAAATATTACCCCTAACTTGATCTTACTACCTGTTAAGTATGCAAAAAGAAGACAGTGGCATCAGAAGGAATCACAATAGGATTGTCACTATGTGAGTCAATATTTATTTTAATTGTAATTTGAGAGCTCTGCTCAGTTATCCACTTCAACTGACAGATGCAAAAGGCATCACTTAATCAAATCACTACTGAGGCACTTACTCATTGAGGATTTTTTTCCTTTTTTTTTTTTCTTAAATACAGCAGTGAACACTTACCTGCCTTCTCTGATGAATTCCTCTGCTGACTCGATCTGCTTATTGAGTTTCTTTACTTGCTTATAGAGAGAGAAGCATTGCTTATGGTCTTGGTCCAGTTTCAGACACTCACGGACTTCACTTTTCACAGGGAGGTAGGGAAGGAAAAAAAACCAAAACAAACCCAAAACAGAAAGATATCACCACACGTTATGAAATGTCACTTAAGAGACAAAATGCAGCATCTATAAGCTGTCCAGAACAACAGTTGACTTCTTTACACAATCTCTCCATTCAAAAATGAATTCAAGTGAGACAAAAAAGTCTTCCAGAACATACAAGGATATTTGTCTGGTATTGGTTTAATTATTTTGTTTTACCAAAGATGCAAAGATTGAAAAGTGTTACATTAATAACCGACTAAACAGCAGAATAAAAATATACCCTGGGAAATAAATTCAATTCAACAGTTATCAGATACAATTGTAATTTTCCTATATATTTAACTCAGCTATATTACAAAATACCTATGTAAAAGTATATTTTATACTGTAGAAAACAGACAAAGCTCAGCTAAGACTTAAACCTCCTCTTGACAGAATATCAGCCAAGCCTGAGCCTGCCTTTTCACTGTGAAGACTGATCAGACTCTGATTACGGCAGATACCTCTTAAAATAGTCAAGTGTCTTTAAAAAAAACCTCCAGAATACAACCATATGAAGGAATAAAAGTTGTGTGTCATTCAGAGTCATCCTAGTACAACCAAGTTGTTATTTTCAGAAACAGATCACAAATCTTATTTTGTTCCTAAGCAAAGACAACAATATCTATTACCTGAAAATCATTAGGCCTGTAGAGGTAAGAGGAAGAAACTAAGGAAGAACAAGATTAATCACCCAGTAAACAAAAGAGCTATAGAACTCTTTCTTAGTGTATCTTATAATGAAAAAATTGAATCAGAGAAGAATAAAGAGGCGGCTTATACTTTCATTCTGATACCATTCTGTTCTTCTATAGCTCACAATTGTACTTATAAAAATCTTAAAATTTGGTTATTAACAGAGTGTCCATGTGTGGATCACCGAGAAAAAATAACACCTATTCTTGAAATCACTAGGCTAAGTGACAGTCAGCTACCGAAAGTCACCACAGAAGTGACCTATGAGCTCCAGAAATTAAGTATACTCTGGAAAGGAGATCCCTAAAGCAAACCAATTAGTTATTTGGTGTTTACTTTTACCCAGCTATAAAATGAATTTTTGCAGTTATAATCACAAGCAGTTTCCATTCACCAGCTTTTGTCGTACACTGTCAAGACATTTGTCGTACACTCAGGCTTTTTCAGTTTCCTTCACCTCTTACTGAAAAAATTCTGTGGCAAAAACCGTATTAGGAGGAGTCTGGAGATGTGGGTAGTGCATCTGAGACGAAGAGCTGCACAGAAACCTCTCGTATGGAAAAAGAAGGATATACCATCTTGTCCAGCCAAGCACAGAGTATGAAGTTAACAGTCCGGATTGGGTAAGGGCAGTTATCTGCAGGACTGACTAGGGATGTATATGAGTAACATCTTAAACTTAACTGAATATGAATAAAAGGGTAGGATGTTATCAATAAATCATCCAAAATACTGGACGCTACCTGCAAGAATGAAAGATTGACAGCTCTCGATCCCCAGCTCATCATATTTGGATGCTCCTGTACTTTTTATTTATTCTTGAACTTGTAACCTTTTGTTCCCACTCTTGAAAATAAAAATCTAGCCCTAAGACTTAATGTATACATTTTTTGTTTGCATTGTAAACTCAATTTGAATGGAGGTTCAAGGTCAAAAAAGGCTCCACCAAAGCAAGTTTAGAGAAGCACTTTCTTCTAGGATGGAGAACTACAATAAAGACAGTAAATGTAACTAACTCTGACTGACCTGCACTATGGCTTCTATTTAAGTAAACAAGATGCTAGGAACCACCGATGGCTCATCTTAAAAGACTAAACACGGCGTATTCACTGCTAGTTCTTAGCTTCTGGAAAGGAGCTTCCTTTATCAGATCCAGACCAGAGTTGCTACTCCATCCAAAAACCAGACAAACATAGATATTTCACCATTTATCATGACCTAGATCATCCCATTTTCTGTCTCAATTATAATGATTACAGCAAACAGTAAAGTTACCTGAGTGATAATTCATGGTCCCCCAGCTGATAATATATTCTGCTGATTTTATAGAAGGCTTCAGTGTTATCATTCTTTAATTTGGCAGCAGCTTTCAAATCACTAATGGCTTTGCTTGGTTCCCCTTCCTTTATATAACACTCAGCTCGAAGTTCCCGTAGCTCTGCATCCCAAACACAAACCTTGAGAAATCAAAATTAAAGCTTGGTTTTGGTCCATAACACTTCACTTCTTTTCCTCCCCAACAAAAGAAAAATCCCATTTAATTTCACTTTGCCAACTGCGACAGCATAAGGTTCAAGCTGCACGCAGAGCGCATGAAATTAGCATCTCTGCTTCCTGGTGGATGCTGTGATGCACCTGCCCAAAGAGAAAACAAAGGCCTGAAAAATTTGTAAATGATTCAATGAGCTCATGCAGGGAGATAAATTAAATCTACTGGCACTGCTTAAACTGGGACAGTCTGTTGAGCCTCCAGGGAAGGCTATCAGTATCATAAATTATTATATCTTCCCAAAAGAATAGGGATAATGAACAGCAAGGACCAAGCTGTCAGTTGTCCTCTAGAAAGAAGCCTGTGGGTAAGATTCAGCTATGCAAGATTTGACCTTAGTACCTGGATTTTAAAGATATATGCAGAAGTAACAATGTGACAGTATGGCAAGAATAATTACTTAAAAGGAATTACCTATCATAATTCGTTTTAGGGGATTTATTCTGGGTCTTATCATTTGTTTGTAAACCATCATTTTAGAGAACAATGCTTTTCTGCTTTTCCATGTTCCCTCCCCATTAACAAACTCCCACTTTGGCAGTTTCTTCACCAAAAGCTAGAATGTTGCAAATTTGAAGTCAGCAGTGTTAATTTGTATGTGAAGAGTGTTAGCAGTTAACTATCTTTTAATACATATTTCTGTATGACACATAAAATACCCACATGATTGATTTATTTACCCTTACACTATCAGGCTACCTGTACTGATTAAGATCCAACAAATACAGATATCCAAGGAACAAGCTGAAAATCTAAATAGCTATGTACATTAACTTTGTGATTTTTTTTTTTCAATCTTTTGTTACTTCATTTTCTCAAGACAAAAATTGCCTGCATATAGGCAATGAAAAATCTAGACTAAAAAACCTATACCTCCTATATTTGGCAACACTTCATTGTTTTGAGAACAACTTTTTTCCCAGCTTCACCAAGAACACTGAACTGTGGAAAAATGGGAAAGTATAATCAAGAAAGTTATCCATAACAGAAGTTTGGCTTAAGTTGTATTTTTAACCTGAACTACAAGCTATTATTTTTATTTTTTTGCAGCTAGTGCTCAGCATTTCTCCACTCTCCAACTTCATTATGGACTCGTGCTCAGCAAAACCAAGCCAATTACACCAAGTGTTTTCACATCACTGGAGAAGTTATTAAACAAAAATACACAGATGTCAGGAGCTCTTACTTCCCTTTCACAGTACCATTTTACTTAACACTTACTGCCAAGATTTCATCAAGAAGAGAAATAGCAGCTACGTAATCCTCTCGCTGGTAGGCAGATAATGCTTGTGAATGCAGGCGCTGTAGCTCATCAGATTTTGTCAGCTGAGTCTGGGCTTCTTTTTCCTCATTATTGCTAGGATTGGATTTGAGCTGCAAACATTAACAAGGAGAGACACTGAAATGCTTGTTCAAGGATCTCTTTTTGTCCCATTAATAATCATATCATGGAGAACTGACTAAAGCTGCAAATAAAGCAAAATTAGTTTTTAAATTCCACTGGAAATGTTTCCAACTCCAAACTTCAGAAAAAACAAAGACTTTTTAGCTTCGATACAAGTTGTCCAAAGTCAGAGAAAACTAATTCCTCCCCCCACCGTGCCTTATCATTCACCGTCAGACACATCATACACAACAGTCATGGTTCCCCCCAGCTCCCCCCAATCCAACCACTGCAGTCATGGACCTCTGAATTGTAGCCTAGTAATTCATCTCTCTGCAGCCAGTTATTAAACACTAGATTCCTCAGCATCAGTAGAAAGTATATCTACATGGCATAATCACGTATCTCACTTTAAGCAAAACATGTATTTATAAATTCATGACAGAAACAAATGCAGTATGTCACAGACAGTACACCATAAAGCTGTGTTTCTTACATTTTCCCCAGAAAGAGTGGCTACAGCAGCAAGTTAAGATGCTACAGATGGGGGGGAAGGCTCAACTGGGATCAGTTGGGAATTTATGCACTTTGCTTCATATGTAGTTTTAAATAAGTCTAAAGTTTTGTCTACAAGGACTCTCATTTCTCAAACCCCTCTCTCCGAGCAAACAGAAGGGGTTACGTTGTACTTGTCCTCATTTGTTTCGGCAGCTTTGTATTTTCAAAGAAAATAAAAAACCCCAAGATTTCACAGGCAACTCTGCTACCACCCAGGAAGACAAATACAGGCCAGAAGAATCTGAGCCATTCCCTTCCAAAGCCAGGAAGCCATTTGTAAGATTAGTGTAGTCTGATAAGGCAGTGGCTTCACACTTATGGCTGATCAGAATGACTTCCAAAGTTTTAAAAGGGACAGATCAGCAGGACTTGATTTTTTTACTTTTTTTTTTTTAAAACACTTTCATTTGTTTTAAAATCAAAGCTTGCACTACCTTGCATTTTATACACAGAATGGTGACTGGAGTCACCGAGTCCTCAAAGTCATCCAGTACTTTTTCTTTCCTCCTTCATCTTGAAGGGGCCTCTTACCTTTTTCTCGTCAGAAAGTTCTTCAAACACTTGTATTTTGTGCTTAAGTCTCTAATATAATTCAACATCAGCCCTCAGAACTCCTATAACAAAATTTCCCCTGGTTCTAACACATAAGTATATGAAAGAAAAAAGCCTAAATGCAACATCAAAAGCATGCACAGGTCCCACCTCTGTCTTAGATTCTTCATTTTAAGTCTTTTTGAACCTTACACAGTTGTTTCATTTTACTCTGGCAAAAATCAAGTTGTACTTAGACCTGAAAATTCTCCTTTATCCTCTACGCTGTCTTTCAGCAAGAGGAGAGGAAAGTGATCAAAGAGTTTTCTTCTTTGTATGCTGATTCCTAATATAAGTCTCAAAAAAGCGTTTCTTCTGGTTAGAACAAAAACTCTGCCTATAAACTCCTGATGCTGTGCATCCCCTTTCTCCCCCAAAATCTGGAGCTTATAGTAGAGGCAAGTTTCTGGACCTGTAATTTTAAAAGTTCCAAGACTACAAAACCCTCTGAAGTTCTGAACTCTTCAGTTCCAGATGACTTGCTTGATGTCTCCCTCAATTTCTCAGCATTTTCCTCTCAAAAATGAAGAGCTTTTGCTATGGACAAGCTTTATGCTTCCATTTAAACTTATCTCATGACGACATTGCACTCCTCAGACACACAGTATGTTTCTCATGATTTACTTGGAGCTGAACTGAATTTTCATATTCAGTGGAATATGAAAAGCAATGTTACAATCATACAGACAAGTCTGATAGTAATAAAGACCATTTGAGTGAGACATCCTAGATAACTCTTAATAAGGAAAGGGAAACTTTTCAAGTTATCACTCAAACTAAAGCCATCAAGTGTTTCTGTGCTACAGTATGATGAAAGTAATACACTCAGAAGCTCTTAATAAGTAATTAGTATATTGCTATGATGTTTTAATTGGTAATGTTAACTCAAGCAAAAGGAATTCTGTTCATTCAGCTCCCAGAAAAAAGCTGAAAATGTGATGCAGTTGTTGGTTACTCTCACTTTGGTTTACTTCCCAATTTTTTTTGTGTCTTGTGGCCCTGTGATCAGAGGACTGTCAGTCACATCACTATCAATCACATTGCAATTACTTCTCCTTTTCCTGTGGAGCAGTAAGCTTGGGAGTAACAACTCAGAACTGCTTGCACTAAGTATGCCACATTTCCAAGAAAGGAGCAAAAAAACCCTTCAGCTGAATTTAGTACAGAGTCTAAGGCAAACCTAACGCTCCCCTACATGCTTCATCAGTGGCCTCAAAGCACAAAGTCAGAAGCTATGCTCTGCTCAGTTCTGCTGGACAAGCACGCTGCTACTGGTAAACATGTTCTCAGCACAGTATCCTTTGCTGTCTTTGAGGTTTACTACATTAGGATTAGAACACTGAATTAGCTGCAGTTTAAATTGCAGCAACAAGAGCTAGGCATCTGTTAACAGCAGCTTTCATTCACTACCAACCCCCCTGCCAAACCTGCACCTTATTCCTTTACAGAAAACAAAGGCTGTTACACAGGAATGGCTTTGTTACTGTAAGTAATTCTTATCACAGATTTACTACTATCGGTGCTGCTTTATTTTATAGCCTAGTCTCAGTATAGGGAAGAAACACACCGTAGGATAAGCAAACACCCTCTTCCCCCTCCACCCCCAAGTAAGCAAGATTAAAGGGAACAAAATCATCATCCCCACTCAATTTATCAGGTTAGAATGGATACGTGTCTGAATGCTTTCTCCCCGTTACTCTCAGTGAAGAAACTGGTTTCTTCCAGAACTTTATTCTCAAGGACTTGACTCAAAACTTTGCAACATTACCTTGCTGCACCCAAGGCAGTGTGAAAAGGTATTAGTAGATTGCTTCACGAAACTCTGCATTTTCTTGGCATCTAGAAAGTGCTCAGATCATTTCTAATCAAAGTTAGCAGCCCTGGAATGGCTGCCTTGCATTTGCAGTCAAACATCAAGTATTTAAAAGTTTTCTGATGGGAAAACCATTTTAACAAGCTAAACAATTCATGGCGGTTTTCAAGCAGCAACATAAGCCTCCCCCCACCCCCAACTTGCAATACTTCATTGTATTTCACAAGTCCATCAATATGACTTTTCTAACCATACACAAAAGTTACACCAGCTACACACAAGGCTACATGAAAAATACAATGCAGCACTTCAGAAAAATATTGTTAATATGAGGCCATCAATACAGCCAAGCTGGTATATCAACAGTGACAAAACACTGAAGCGAGACTAATGTTAAACTATACAGGATCCATTTGCATTTTGTGTTGGATGCCGCTATCCTGATGATGCCACATGCCAGTCTGAATTGATTGATATATTTCAATGTGATACACCTATTTGTATCTTACAATTATGCTTTCTGGATCAGCAATATGGTTCCTTCCTGTGCAACAGCCCATAAACAATACAGGAAAAAGTTGGGCATTTAGTACAAGAATTCTAATGAAGAGCAGTTACAACAACCTTGAGGAGAAAAACCACCAACTACCAACTCAAAATCCATACTCTCCAAGAGTATAGATTAAAGATATACAGGCAATTCACCTGTAGCATTCCAGTATCTTAGTATGTATTATAAAGAGATACTATCAACTTGAAAAACTCATAAATACTGTTTAAAAACAAAAATACTGTTAAAAACCCAAAATGTTACAGACATGCTGTTTCTATACCTTGCTTACAGTGCTCCAGCACTACTAATGTAGACGTACACATTCTAGAGCTGTTTTATTTTCTTGCTTTTCAAACTAGTAAATACACAAACAACAAAAAGAAATTGATACGGCTTGTGAAAAATATTCTTAGAGGAACTGAAGGAATCTCCATGGTTTCTGTTATCTGAGATCAAGTCATCCACACACTCAAGAACAGTACACAAAGGAAAGGTCTGCATCAGCAGAGAAATATATTAGGTAACACAGCCATGATGTTAGATCGATGGAAAAAAAACACGGAAATATTTCAATACCTTTTATTCTTTACCCAGGAAACTACAGATGATCACAGTACCACAGAGGAATGCATTTGGAAACAACCTAATGTTCCTATGATCTGGTTGAGAGAGCTTCAAATACCCAGCCCAAGCTTGCTTAGTAACTTACTCAAATCAGGTTAACTTCCTGTGCTGTAAGATGGTCTCTTCCACCTACATACGAAGTAGTATTATTACACATATCAACTAACCATGGAAAACTGTTGTCCAGTGTATTTTGCAACAGCCAACAGCTTCTCTAGATTAGAAAACAAGAATTTGCAGATGTACATTGCTCAGTCACTTGGTCTTGGCTGACATCTAGTGGAGCTGGCAGGGGTGCCTTCAGTTTCTGGTTTTTAAGTGTTTATGCTTCCAAGGGAGACAGAATTGCGTATTTAGGACACCTCAGTGTCCTAAATTTACAGTATTTATTCCAACAAACTGCAACTGAACATTACATTCAGTCTAAAAAAATGAAGATAATTTAAAAGAAATATGACAACTTGGTGCTTTCCAGACTTTCCAATAGACAAGGCAGAAGTTGTTCTATTTTTGTGTCTTCTACAGAATTCAGCAACTCAAACACTTGTCATTTTCTCTAGGCCGCAAGCAGGGCCACAGACAATATTACAAGGTACATACAAAGGGCTGCCAGGACTTGTACTGTTTTTGTCACCTTTTCAGAAGGCCTTCAATCAGCCAAAGTATAGCAATATTCCTTTTATTTTCACTAAAAATCACATGCTTAAAGATAAAATAAATATTTCAGGGCTTTCATAGATTGAGGCTTAGACATGAATGTTGATGTGCCCACAGATCTGTCCTGTTGACTTCTGTTATTCAGAAACTACTAACCAAAACAGAAGGAACTTGATATTAAAGCATATAAACGCTCAACCAAAGCTGGAGTAGAGAAATACATACTATTCATATACTGTGAGCAATGACTTTCTAAAGTCAACTAAGGACTCTGGCTTAATCCCTGTTCCTTCCTGGGCACCCTAAACACAAGAATTAGATCCCTCTGCTAACACCTGTTGAAAGTTTTATTACCCTCTAGGTCCTAGATTTCCAAACTGGTAGCTGAGTTGCAAACGAAGCCGCTATAGAGCTTCTGAAGATTAATGAGTCATGATTCTGTATCTCTAGACAAAAAAACCCAAAACAACTGGCCCATATAAGGAACTTCATCAGCTTGGTGCATTTGTTGACCAAATGGAGAGGTTTCTAGAAATGTAGTATTGCTTAACATGTCAAGGCGTAAGTTAGAATCACACCTTTCAGCTAACAGGGAAGTACAGAGGAGGGGAAAAAAAAAAGGGCAATCTAAAAATAAGACATGAAGGTTGGGGTCTCAGGAGGCTCTGCTCCTGAAAGAAGTAATCCCATCCTTTCCAGTCAGGCATTCCCACTGCCTGCTTTCACACTGGCACTGCCTCACAAGACAGACAGTACCATGCCGGGGTAGGGGGGGAAGGGTAGAAACATCCAGAGGAACTGCTCTGCTTAGCAATCATACACTTTAAAGAGGTTTAGAGTACTGATGGAACTTTTCCCGCATACTATAAAATTGTGTAGAAAGAATTTAAGGGTATGAAATTTTTTTTCTTTCCACAAGCATGCACTAAAGGATAGTTTTACTATTATATGTAAAAAATAGTTTCAATGACTCTTTTAAGCTCTACATAAAATTGCTGCTGTTACAAGCTGGGGAAGTTTACCTGTCATCCTCCCCTCCGTTTAGAGGCTGAATTTTTCTTACTCTTTCTCTCCGTCAAAAACGACTGCATCTCCTGAACTGCAGACATCCCTTTCAAGGAGCATGACTCCAAGAGAGAGTGGAGAGGGGATGAAAACAAAAAAAAAAAGCTCTTCTGATTCTCCACTGGGATTCAACAGACTTCTGGAATATGCTAGAAGAAAACAGCATTTTTCAGACGGCTCATTACATCAATCACTCTGCAGTTCTGGTTGTCACGGAAAGCAACACTGGTGACACTGACTGCAAGCATCATATAGCGAATTACAAACCATCTCATTCCTGCGTGTCTGTCCTTGAGTAGTCCAAGTAAAACTACTTTCCTTAGTTTCTACACCCTGATCTGTTTTCTCCAACTCAGAAGTGGGGAGTATTTTAACATCTGATCTACTCCCTTAAAGTCAACACCTGACCCAAGCAAACAATCTCTTGTGTGAAATCACACAAGAGAACGCATCTACTATCATTCACGGCTATACAATCTACTTCAAAGAAGGCTGGCTTTGCCAGAAGAAAGCCTATCTCCTCTACACAACTATTTCATCAGGAAAAACTTGACACACAAACTCTCATATTGGACAGCCTGCAATTAGCTTCTGTAAGCATGACATCCTCAGGACCACCTATTCTAGATAACGTCCTGAAACCCTGCACAATAAAGTAAATTATTTTTCTTCAAATTAAGATCTCTCTTTCAGTGAAAGGGGGTGGATGGGGTGGAGGTTTGTTTTGGTTTTTAAATACAGCATTTCCACCCCATCTTTCCATGATACTCAACTTCTGCAGACTCAAACCTATGACCAGGCTGCTGCATGCTTACTGACTTACGGTGACTGCAGATTTAGACCCTATGCATTACTAACACAGGATGGCCAAAGTTTTTCTGCAATTTAGGTCCAGATTCAGACACCAAAGTTTGCCCATGTGCTACATGCTTACCCAGAATGAGAGCATTCTAGTCAGCTGATACTCAGCCAACAAAGTAAGAGGCTAGAGGGCTGTTCATATCCTGACCTATATTTACTCAGCTAAAGGGCAAAATCATAGATTACATACTCTGTTCACATGTAAAACATGTCGTTTTAGGCATCCAAGTCCACAACTAAATTCTAGTCTAAAAGCCATTGAGATCCCATTGGAATTTCTCTAGGTCGCATCTGCCCTAGTAGTAGAAGGAACTTTCATTTCAAGGTACAACCTATTCCTCCTGGCTTCCTGTCACTTTTGGTAGCAAATAGAGTCTGGACATAAAAGTCTTGAAATCATTTGGAAAGATATTCACTTTTTAGCAGCCTTCCTCCTTCTCTCCTCTCATATACAAAAACACCTCAAAAACACAGAATGTTAATACATTTCACAGTATTGTGACTCTGACTTCCTCTCATCTTGAAATTAAATGCCATTTCTTATTTAGATACAAACATACCACCAGAGTAAACTAGGTATTTTAGACACACAGAACTGGTAGAATAATCAGACTGACTATCTGAAAGATTTAGAAGAAAACACAGGAAATCTCTCAAATATATATGTACTCTACTTAAGAGTCATGGTACGTAGGATAATTTAATGCCCTCCTGCATATGAATAAATTAACCTATTACAAAGGTTTACTTTAATATTGGCTTATTTTGCTTGAATATACTGTACTTTACTGAAAATTGCGCTCTTCAAGAGAGACTGCTTACCATATTCTTTAAGTACAGAGGCAATATTGTTCACAGAACCAAGGAAACTGGAAGTAAGATTTAGGATCAACATGGTATCTTCACAAGTCAGCTTCTTAGAAGAAACTCTGTTCTACTTCAGATTTAAGACTTGAGTGAAGACTGAAACTATTTGACCAACCAAAGGCAGCAATCTAAATTTTTGCAGCTGGTTTGGAAAAAAGGCAAGCTACTTGACAGCTGACTGGAAAAGCATTTCCATATGCAGTATCAAACAATACTCCAAGAAACAGTAACTGCAAAGAGATGCATACACAAACTCAGAATCAACACTGACGCCACGTAATTGCTATTGCAGCAACTATGTCCTCAGTTAATCAGAGCTGAACGACATTCTCCCACGTTTGCAAACAACAGGGCTGCACTGCAATCAGACATGCAATTGCAGACCACACACTAAGAAACTTACTGAGGAAGCAGCAGCAGCCAGAGGAGCCATTGCTACATAAATTTCAGAAT
This sequence comes from Stercorarius parasiticus, assembly GCA_013396915.1. Lineage (NCBI taxonomy): Eukaryota > Metazoa > Chordata > Aves > Charadriiformes > Stercorariidae > Stercorarius > Stercorarius parasiticus. The sequence continues at coordinate 195,158 of VWZL01005515.1, read as the reverse complement.
AAGCTACTGCAGCTTTGCTATAAACACGAAGACTGACTGGTGCATTTCTACCTGCAAGAGACATTCCTCCCAAGTGCCCTGCAGAGCATACAGTTTAACTGCTCTGTTTTTATCATATATACCAGTTAGATTTCCATTAAACATCTGTAAAACACAGAACTGCTTTCTCCACCACTCTCTAAGAAAGCCAACAAGACGGTAGCAGCTGCATGTGAAAATTCTGTTTGTTTTGGCATAAGGGACACACAAGCTGTTCAAACCAGCAACTCTTGAAGAGTAAGCAAGAATTAGAATGGATCTTATTTATTCTCATGCTTACAGAAATTTTGTGCAACAGAGGGAAACTAGTTTCATGTATTGTCTGAGGAATTTTGTTCTGGGGTTAGACAAGTTTACTTTTGCAGCATAAGGCCAAAATACACAAAGTACCCATTGAAAGAAAAACCAACCCAAGTGAGTTTTAGGTGGGTAATACCCAACTGTGTTTGTATGGAAGCTCTGAGCACTTCCTGATAATGGAAAGTACTGCCAACACATTCATGAAAGATGATAACTCCTCTGCAGATGAGAAGACACACAGATGCATGACACTGAAATTCATTGATTTTAACAGCCCAGTGATTAAATTAAGAGCCTGGGATCCTCTTGCAATCCGTGAAAAGAGACAGGAACCTTCAAGGGTTGACCCATGAGGCCCCTAGTGATTTCCCAGGGTGACCTGAATATAGTGATGTAAAGCAGGGTTCAATTACGTACTTTGAGTCCCATGTCACTTATCTTTCTTTCTGAATGAAGATTGCTCCCTAGTATAGGCATCACCAAGCAGATATCATGAAGTGCCAGGCACACCAAAAAAAAAAGGGACATTTCAAAGTGCTGTGCTACTTCATGCAACACCTTCTGATTTCATCTTCATTACCGCACTGCAACTTTATTAGTCATTTATTCATACAAGGTAGCTTAGCTACAATATCTTCTAAGAACAAGAAAGACAAAGTCAGGTATATACACACATATGCTCTATAGCATCAGAGTTTGGCTCAGAACCGAACCTTAAAAGCACTGATGTAATTCAACTTAAGCCTCCAACTTACCACATTTTTAAAGTCATCCTCTGCTTCATCAAATTTTCCTTGCTTGAGCAGTAAGTGTCCTCTCTGTAATCTTGCCTGAAATGAAACATAAGATAATTTATTTTGATTTGTAAGTTGGAATTCAGCAAAGTACAAAAATAAGCTTCAGTTTCCATTAGCAGCAAAAAAAAAAGTTTCATTTTACTACAGCTAACAAGCTGAAATAGAGATCACAAACACCCATTCTTTGTCTTCTCAATTTGACAGTGTTCTTATGAGGCCTCTTTGATGGTAAACGATTGCTCTGCACCAGAGCAGAAGAGAAAAAAGTAGCCACAGTTTTTATGAGCAGCTGCAACTCATGGAAAGAACCCATTTAAAGAGTTGCATAAAAGAAAGTGAATGTTTACCTTACACCACTTTCCTTATTATAACTGCTTATAGATTTTTAAGAAATTAGCAGAAATAATAAATAATCCCCACATTTAATTCTTTCACTACACTTTCAGAATAATAGAAGCTAGTAAAAAGACAAGTTAATGATTTAGAAGATTTTGATTTATGATAAGAATATTTTCATACAACAGTGAATTTAATGTTTGCTCCTTCATTGTAACTATACAGGACATGCCACTGCCCTCAGGAAAGGGAGACCAGAGGATCAGACGGAGAGGAGTCCAGCATCTGAGTCCAACTACTGAGACAGTCTCCACATATGGTAAGCAGAAGTGAGCAAGGGGTAAGTAAATCAGAATTTGCAACAATCCCATAGGAAGGTAGTGAGATTAGGCAAATCAAATGCCGATTAAGACAGAAGAAAAACAGAGGCAGCTGTGCACTCTCTTCCCTGCCTGGCTCTCAGAGGGCATTGTCTTGGTGACTGAGAGAAGAATAACCACAAGTCAGAGAAGGAAAGCGTTTAGCACAAACCCATGAGGAACGTGAACTTAATCAAACTACTATTAGTTGTTAGAGTAACTGGCTAGACTGTACTCAGCATAGTTGCAGATTTAAGCACATACACCACTGCTGTTATTTTATCCTATTTAAAGCCTCTGAGTGATAATAGATTTTCTACTTCAGTTTAGCAAAACCTGAAAAAACAACCTTCTTCGAAGCAGGTTTGGTTTTTTTTTTTTTTACACTTCAACAATTTTCAATTCCAGTAATACTTACTGCTGTGAAGTCCTGCTTTAATTCAACCACTTTACTTAAATCACGAATTGCTGCTTTAGATTTGCCCATGGCTAAGTACACAGTGGCTCTTCTGTAATAAGCAATGTAGTTATCAGAGTCTCCCTCTGCAAGGGAATGAACAGTAATCAGAATACTATCTCAAATCAACTGAAACTTCGGGTATAGTGAAACTATAATGACTAAAAATACATTACCTGAGTTTTCAGCCACTGGAAAAAATTGTATTTATCAATAAAACAACACTTGTAACATTATCAAAGCAATACGGTTGCAGGTTGATTATTTAACAATACAAATATGGCAGCAGGTTGATTATTTAACAATACAAATTACAGAAACACAGTAAAAGCCAAGTGATTAAGAGTATGAAGTTTAAATATGTACACTTTTTCAGCTTTGTATGGGAAAACAGCCACTGCATACTAAGCGTTTATCTCCAACTGCAGGCCTACATTTGAAAGCATGTTAATTCACCATTCTCCATCCCAGTCCCTGTCCATCATATAGGATGCAAGCAAATAATCCCAAAATGACCAATATGCTAGTCCAACGTCATCACAGATGCATAAATCCTTTACACCATCCCTTGAAATAGCAGCAACTTCTTTAATATTCAAGTGGGCACCAACACCCCCTCTCAACACCAAACACACGTACATTATCAAAACCCGAAGACTAACTTCAAGGCCCACACATCCCATATTGTCTGCTGGTCAAAATTCCAAGATCCAGGAATTTCAACACTCTCTAGGCTAGCACATGTATGTACACCCTTACAGGAGACAAACACCAGTCTCTGAAACTAAGAGGAATATTCTTAATAGTATTCTCTATACAGTATTTCAAAGAAACAGATGACAGTTACTGTGGGCTCTCAAGGAAAGGTAACAGACCACCCAAACAACCATATGCAGTAGAAGACAGTAAACGTTTTACTGTGCTATTAAAAAAAACACCACATCAATCCAGAATTTGTAGACAAGGACATCCATATCTGAGGAACAGAATGAGTATTTCTCCTTTTGACCTCATTTGAGGTTGAACTTTAAAATAAATGGAACACATAGCATTGACAAAAATCTTATGGTCAGTCACTTTCCTGAGACACATACCTATGGCCGCATGAAAGTGAGACAAAGCATCTGCTAGCTGTCCAGCAGCCAATAACTTCTTTCCCATTTCAAGTTGTTTTTCTACTTCAGCATTTACTCCACATTCAGCTCCTTAAAGAAAAAAAAAAATGGTTTTGAATGACCAGTTTGATTATACCAAACGTATAAAAAGCAGTTATTGATATAGAAGCAGAAGTCACACCTTTCAGTAGTAAAACAACCTGCAGCCTAATAAAACAGTTAGCATGTCTTTCCTGCCCCCAAAAGCATGTCAAAGTTAATAGATAAACACTGTAAAGCACCACATTGTGAGAAGGCATCAAATATGCATTTCTATTCCTGTCTATACCTTCAGTAACATACTTTTGCAGATCAAGCTTGATATATAAACTATAAAAAACAGTTTGACAAAAGACATTTCTATGTGGGCTTCCAATTTCAAAAAAATCTGGAAAAACACTCATAACGCACAGATAGCAAGTATAAAAAGCTTTAAGTTAAATTTCATGACCTTACTGATAACTTAGGACTCAAATGAGAACCATTAATTACTGCAAAGACTGGCTTCTCATCTACTGCACTTTTGCCTCATCTTTGTAACTAAGGCAAACTGTTTCCAGAGCACAAACTTTGGTATAAACAATTAAAATTCTCACTCTCTTTTCACTAACCGGTAGTACAAAAATCATATTAAAGTGGTATGCTTTCAAAGTGCCAGTTTTAGTTTAAAGCTAATAAATTGCTGCTGCTCAACCAACAGGGAAAGAGTATTGTTGAGAAGAAATGAGCAGCTAAGTACAAGTACATGCTGTACATATATCAGTTCAGCCACAGAGGTTTTCCATTTGTACTGCTTCCAGCATTCTTCAAATTAGGACAGAACGTCACTACAGCTTACCAATTTAGGACCATTAAAATTTCCACCCTATAAACAGTTTTCTTTTACTAAGAGCATACCCTATGCACAAATTTAAGCAAGATAATATATTAAAAACCTGAATAAATACATTGCACTAGAAAACAATGAACTACAATTACTAGGAATCAATTTATTTCATTCAGGTTTTGTATCAAGCTAATTCAGACAGGCACTTGAATTAATATTAAATACAAAAACACAGCAGCACTTTGAAGTAGTTTCTTAGAGTCTGAATAAAAATGTTACACTACACAGACTGAAGTAAAGTATATCAAAACTCACACTGGAAGGTGATTAAACAAAGTATTTGTAATGAAAGAACAGTAAGTTCTGATCCGTAAGTCATCAAGATTTTAGAACTAGGAACTCTCAGCACCTGGGATCCTAATTTAATTTTCCTTTCCTACTCATTGATATAGTTCATATTTCTTTTAATTCCATATTATAAGAAAATCATTGAGCTGTATATACTAAAATTAACAAAATGCCCTCCGTACCCTGTGGAAAAAGCTCTATCTGCTAAAATATTGATAATTCAGTAAAATGGATTCAAGGGCTTTAATTCAATTATTTGCTTTAGAACAATGACAGCAAACAAATTCCTTTAACGGAAATGACTTTATAAATAAGCCCCAATTTTCTACTGAGTAATTGGTTTTGTTTAAATAGACGAAGTTAAAATATTAATTACTTATCATATACTCAGTTTGGGGATCTTATTAAAAGATGCATTTTAAAATCCATTCTAGGTATGTATAGCTCTGCATAAAACAGAAATAGCTCCACCGATAGTGAAGAAGTATTTATTGAGAGTCATTTTTCACACACGGTATTCTACTTCAAGGTAGCTTTTATGTGAAGGTCCGATTTTCAGAAAAATGGACATTCTTCTTCACCATTTTGATGCTTTTCTAACTTAAAGCTTTGATCACTGAGCAGTCCAATGTCCTCTAAAATGATAAACCAAGCACTGAAGACAAAAAAAAACAAAACAAAACAAATACAACCACCCCAGAACTGCAAAAACATTGCACCGCAAATTTCCCTGGCTGTGGAAGTATACTAGCAACAAATCAGATAACAAGCCATAAACAGACCAAAGTATTTAACATGAGCTAAAACAAACAAGCAAAAAATTCTTAAGCTTCATCCCTCCCATCTCTCCCCACATATGAATATCTGATATCTTTCAAAACTTGTCAGTTGGAGTGGCATCCTAGAAGCGGGGCGTAAATTACTCCCTGATAAACCTTCCATTCACCTAAACATGGCACTCAATTTTCAGTCTCAAGCATCTGAAGGGGTGTCCTTGTTTCACATTTAGTCACATCAGGATTACTCCAAGAATAGAATTTACCACAATTAAGATGTACCTATGCTATTTAGGGTCTTTCATATACATCATGTTCAGTACAGTTTTACAGTTACATAATAATTTAGGTAGGAGAGACATCTTTTTCCTTGAAAATACTGAAGATAATAAATAAAAGAAATGAGAAAGATGACCATTAATAGTAAACAGGTAAGAAAGTAAGAGCAACACACAGATAGAGAAATAAGGCAAACTGTAAAGGTCTTGTTCCCGGCAGAACAAGACTAATTATACTAGACATACATTAAAACTTGGCTCTGGAAGTTGCTAAACATCATAAATTGATGTGGGGATCTCCAGCAGGAGCCCATATAGGCAGTGTAAACATGATGAAAAGTGACATTTACCATAACTACACACGAACAGTGCACACTGACCTGATAGTTGGGCTGTTTATTCATATAAATATATTGCTTATTCATTTTCTGGCTGTAGGCAAACAGTTGCTCTCAATAAACCACCCCACAGTAGACATCTGAAAATATTTAACATAGGGACAGGAGTCTAAGGACTTAAATTCTGTGTAACCTATTTGGGTACCTACTCACTCTTTGGTCTGGCAACGAACATAAGGACTCAGGTTCAGCTGGAGGAAAACCCACAGAGCTCTTTCCAACAGATAGACAGATATTAGTGAGCTGGACATCAAGCACCCAGCACTATAGCTGAAGAAGCTTTGTATGCTCCAGCAAGTTTATGCAAGAGATATGCAAGCATACTGTTTATTTTTAAAGCTTCCAAGTATTTTCATTTGAATATTATTTTTAAAGCCTGCCTAATTGTTATCTATTCACCAAGGACCTCAGAGGACCACACACAAGAGCTCCAGCTGTCAAATCAAGTCAGATTTTCTGGATAAATTCAGACTCTGTCGTTCTGGCACTTATGCTAGAGTGGCAGAGTCAAAAAAAAAAACCACAAAAACCATGAACCACCAAACCCAAAAAAGCCACCAAACTACTCCCAAATAAGAATCAGTACCAGCCCTGACAACTCAAAGGAAGTCAGTCAGAAGGTACAGGAAAGAACAGCAGGTGCAGCTAACCTGTTTTTCCAGTTAAATACACTCACTTCAAATAAATTATAACTTCCTGGTAGGATTTTTGTTTTATTAGAATAATTGGTGCTAATATGTGGGTACCTAAGTATGCAAACTTCAACTATATCCTCATATAATCAGTCACATCCACAGTGTAAAAAGCTTAAGAAAGGCCTCCACGTTGAAAACAGTTTCAAGATCTTACATTCGTCTACACACTCTTCTTCCCCTGTAGCATTTCCAACTATTTTTTTTTTTAAACTCTTGTCCCCAAGCTGGGTACAGGAGTACAAAAATAAACAGAATTAGTACCAGAAACAGAATTGTTTCAAAGACAAAGAAACATGCACGTCACTAATCTTAATTTATTTTCTTTTTTTTTTTTAACATCGAAGATTGTCTTGTCACGCGAGTGGGAGAACCTGGTTTTGAGGCATTTTTTGATCAGAATGACCCTGTGTTTAGCACAGTAAGTCTTAAGTTTGCTTTTATTATTAAACAGGTTTGGGCTTTGCAGGTGTTTTTTTTCAAGGACAAGACAGAACAAAGTATGAAGTGGACACGCAGCTACAGTTTCAGGAGCAATATGAAAAGGTTCACAAGGAGCCTCAGAGCATCTAGTTGAGCCATGTGTAACTTGCCCCCATCAAGTTTTTACTCCGTTTGCAAAGATAGTTGGTAAATATAGCTAAGACTGGCAAAGCAAATAGCCACACCCCCACCAAGTACCCTTCACTATTTGGGGTGGAAAAAAAAGCCTCACAAACTCAGGACAAAAACATATGGGGGGGGCATGGTAGTGAAAGAAACACTTAAGGCCAGTGGTCCGCCAATAATGAACTGAGCTCTGTATACTTAAACACTGTTTCTTCTTCCCCTTATTATATTTCCTTTCTTTTACTACTAGGAAGGAGAGGAGGAAGAGGAACAATAGTCCCCTATCCTCAGTTGCCTCTTTTTGTTGCTATTAGTGTGGACAAACAGCCATGAAGGATGAATCTTCCCAAGAGGCGATTTGTGTCAAATGGGAGCTTATTCAGCACAAGTCAGGGTATCTGAAGAGGAAGAATTCAGGACATGCAACAGTAAGGACTGAACTGCAACCTGCCACATCACCAATAAACTCATTTACCAGCCAGATATAAATTAGTATTCACAGATATCAACTGTCAGATACAAAGCTGATACACGTCAACTGTTGTGCTGATTCATGAATCAGATGGCACAAGGCAGACTTCTATTATCAAGACAGCAAGATGTAAATTTAAACGTGACTATGAACACCTTTGAGTTCAAAGACCAGTAATATTGGAGAGAAAAAATCCAGACACTTAAATAATGCATCTAAAGTCCCTAAATACATACTCTGGAAAATAAACTCATAAACTAAGAGGTTAGTAAGTTCAGTAAATAAGATACACAACTGTCACTTTTCATTCTATTACTGTATATCTTTATTAACTGAAGTTAAGAAAATGTACCCCAAATTAGGAAACGTGGCTTTGGCAAGTCCACATAGCCCTTAAGCCATGTACTTGAAATAGCTTGGACATTCCAAATACAGAATCCTCAGCAGGAGCATTACTGTCACAATCCTAGGGAGAAAAAAGTATACTTTGACCACAATTATTATTTTTCCTCTAACACTAACAGAATACACATCCAAAAAAGCAATTCAGCATGACAGTATGTAGTCTTATACTACAGAGCGGTTTTACCACAGCATGTTCCTGCTGCCATTTGGCCATCTGAAATCTTTGTTAGTTTAGTACATCAACTGAATTTCTAATGTCAGCCCAGGCCAGTCTTAAGTCTGACTTGTTCCGACTATTGACAGCTTCACTTCCACTTCAATCTGCCACTATCAGTTAAAAAACATTCCTCAGGTGAAACTCTTGCCTGTGTGCACAATTGTATAACCAAGTTATACATTTAACAGGAGCCTGTGAATATAAGTTTGACCATACAGGTGTTGCCGACAGTGTGCTCCAAAAGCAAACAGGCCACTCAAAGTGCTGATAAACTTCTCTGCTGAACTTCAAATACTAATGGTGTGAGAAAAAAAACAACAATCAAACAACAAAAAGCCACGACAACAAAACATAAACAAGTGCAACACAACTGTCAAAAGCCTCAGTGAATTCGTAGGTCTGGCACTAATAACGGCTGTGACCAAGAAGGACCACTGGAAATGTCTCTGAACTTGGAAACTGCGCAAAATTCACACAGGAGTTAGAAATTCAAGGCCAGTACAGAACCGGCCAATGCTGTCCCACAGGTGCACTCGAGGGACACCACGACATTTTCCAGGCCTCACAAGAGCTGGCACTTTATCAGCAGGCCGAGGGAAACGAAGCACACATATCAAGCTCCCTTCAACGCCACCGCCGAGGAATTCAGACAAAACCGACCAGGTTGCAAGCAGCGACGGTGCCCTCATTACGCACCCTTCCCGACAGCCGTGATGAGGTGGCACTTCTGTACCTCCTTCTTCCTCACACCCCTTCCAGAAATATTCCCACTCCCCTCCCCGGACATCCCGCGGGGGCTGCCCCGCCACCATGGCGGTGGCACCGGACGCAGCTCCCTGCGGGCAGGGCCGCGGCCCCGCCGGCTCCGCGCCGCTCTCCCCCGGCGCCTCGGCCCGGCTCTACCAGCTGCCCCACAGCCTGGACGGGCACCTCAACGCGCTCAACCAGCGCCATCGCTGAGGAGAGCCCGGAAGGAGGACGGACGAGCTGCCCGCTGTGGGCCCGCCGGCAGCCCCGCCTCAGGCTCGCTGGCCCCAGCGCCCCGACGGGCCGCAGAGGGAAGCGGCGGCAGCCACACACAAACCCCGGCCGGCCCCCGCAGCTCCCCTCCGCGCCCCCTTCACAACCCCCCCCGCGCCGGGCCTCCACCCCCGACCCTCACCCTGGTACTGCAGGTCGAAGAGCACCAGCAGGAAGGGCAGCGCGGAGCCCAGGCGGCCGGCGGAAGCCGCGGGAGACACCATCGCCGCCGCCCCCCGACGCCCGCGGCGACAGTGGCGGCGCCCCCGGACGGACGGCTCTAACTTCTCCGGGCTGGGTCGTGGGCGCCTCTGATTGGCCCCGCCGCGCGCGCTCGCCGAACGTCGAAGCGGCGCAACGCCGGGCCACGCCCAAACGGGAGGGGAGAAGGGGGCGCGGCTCTGCGCATGCGCGGTAGGGAGGGGGCGCGCCAGCGCCGCCATAGGACTTGCGCATGCGCAGGAAGGAGGAGCGACGGCGGCGCCTGCAGTGGGCTGACTGCACTGGAGGTGGCGGTGGGCTGTGAACTTCCAGCAGAAGGAAAAAGCCTGAGTGTCCCCATCTGCCTCTGTGTTTTATCCCGTGTCGCTTTGCCCACTCGCCTGGGACGAGGAGGGGTTCGGTCTAAGCCCGGGTTTAGCCCCGCTGAGGGAGCTGGCAGGCCTGGAGGAGGCCGCGGGCTCGTTGCCTCGGGTCAAGGGGCTGGCGTCGGGGCTAATGGAGTGAGCTTAACGCTGTCAATATAAAGGGGCAGCTTTTGGGGTGCGGTGGTTGCTGTTATCCTTCGTTCTTCGAGGTCAGTATCTCTGGACTACTCCAATAAAATAAAAAAAACCGGGCAGTAAGTCTCAAGTAAATTGACGTTCTTTATCGCTGTGTCTGACCTAGCCACAGAGCGGAGGAAGGCAAGTGCGATTTCAAACCGCACTTGATTGTCCCCAGGACACAATTCTGTTTTCCGTTGAGAGCAAAGCCACGATAGTCAGCACGGCCCGAACTGTATGCTGACCTCCAGGCATGCCAAATAAAGTATTAAAAGGATTTACCAGACTGCAGAAAAATTGGTGATACGACTTAACAGAGCACAGTACTTTCATGCTAAAAGTTCGTATTGGATCTGTAAACTGAAAGCAAAGCCTGTGTAAAATAATCTGCAACGCAACACATGTTTTTGGAGGTGTCTTTTCCTTTTTCTCATAATGAAAATATAATCTATTCTTAGCTACCACAGAAAAACTAGTGTTGTATATGCCTAGTTGTTCATCATTTCGAATTATCTGCCTAGTGTTGGATAAACAATTCATATTGGGGCAGATTATATATTATACTCCATCAATACAAAAAAAGTAAATACTGTTCTCAGGGGAAATCTGCCGAGAAAGTAAAAAACTTGAGGCTTGCAGTCTGATTTGGTAACCACAGAAATTTCTTATTTCATTCTGCAGGTACAGTCACATTACCTTTCTTACCCCAGATGATATAATTTAAAATATTTCTTGAATGATCAGACTGAAAAAAAAAGTAAGTTACCCTTCTTCAACATGTCATTTGGAAGATGATGCTCAAAGGTATCACCTTGAAATTTGACCTGCGGAAGATATTCAGAAATAAGAACTTGAAATAATATAAGAAGTGATGGATGTGAAATGAATAATTGATGACATTCTAAAGATGTCAGCATGAAGAAGAACATGACAACTCTGTAGCACTATGGATAAGACAAAATATGAAAGCCTAAAACTGAACTGAGCAGAACGCAATCACTGCTACAGTAAATGAATTCCTTTGATTTTACCTGAGGAAAAAAGTATTAGACCAAAGACAGATAAAATGAATATGAAAGGGAATTTACACCTCCAACCTTCTAAGATAACTGCAAATAATAGTAAGGAGGATTATTTACCCAATGGAACCTTAATAACAAGATTAGGAGAAGACAATCTGTAGAAAACTCAGTACCTCATACTGGAATATCAAGCATAAAGGTTGAAGCATCAAATCCCTTAAAGCAAGGTGAAAGTAATATGATCGTGTCAAGAATCATCTTGAGTAGATGCTTGACAAGCCCTTGGTCCTTGACCTTGGCCCTGAAATACTGAGCCAGGGTCAATATTTCAGGGTGACAGAATAAAGTAAAGAACAGTGTGTAATGCCAGCACTACAAAATGATCTCAAAGAGAAAGCATTTATCATTGTCACTCTGTGCTAGAAATGCTACCAGGTACACAGAATTACACAGTGTTCCTTGAACGAGACTGTAAACCACGAAGGACCGTTCTTGATTATCATAGATCCCCAAACATATAATTTAGGTATTAAGTATAAACCTGTGAGAAAAAAGTTCTTTAACACATATTCCCTGGTGCAATTTCAGAAGCAGACAAGATGCAGAAGAGGAGAAAGACTTGAAAGAACAAATGTGTTTGACTTGATCTAAAGGGTCTTTTCCAACCTAAATGGTTCTGAGCCTATATGACATCCCAACATTTTATTTTGTAATTTGAAAAATAGCAAAGTAATACATCTGTAATGCAAAAGGTCTTTAAAATGGATTAATCAAAATTGAATTGGTATCAGAAACAAGTTTCTTCAGCAGTCTTGAGTTTTGGAGTGAAAGAATGTATGGTAAAGACTGCTGTAATGTTCAAAGCGGTCAAAAGACAGCCAAGACTTTTCTCCAAGGTACTGCCGGTAATATGTACGGTAACAGCAGAGGGCGGCAATTAGCAAGGAACGACCCTTAAAGCTACTCATGGAATATGATGTCATATGGTGGAGATGGTTAAATCTGTAATTTCTATTTATTAACCGAGAAACCTACTAGATATAATACGATACAGTAAGAAGTCCATATTAGACATGACAACACAGAAGGTATTGGAAGGACCCTGCTCATTACCTGTGAGCCTGTATGCTTGTCAGTACATTTTAATTAATAATATCGTTTCCAAAACCACCTAAATAAATCAAACAGTTTCCTGATACAGGAAAAGAAGCAGTATAGCAGGCTGTTATGTTGCAGCTCAGTCTAGTATAAAATAAAGGAGGAGCTGAGAGAGGATAATAGCACAGAGATACTATTCTCAGGGCTGCTTCTTGTAAGAGGTCTCTCACACCTTACACCCATTTTTATTCTCTTCTGCGTACATCCCTATCAGAAACTTAGATGTGTTGGAGCTAAATGAAACAGTAGCATACGTCTGGTTAACATGAGATTATTGTTTATGTAGCCATATCTTTTGATAATTTCACATTTGGATTGGTATTTATAAGAGAGCGCTTTAGGAAAATTAATTTCTCTGGGCTCCTTTTGCAGTCAATGGAAGTAGAAAGGCTCCTGCAAACTGCAGTTCAGCACAAGCACTTAATTTATTTGCACTTGGAAAGTGCACTTGAAAGGGAGTGTGAGGGATCAGGATTCTTTAGGGCAAGGCTACCCTCTGTTAATGCTTTCCCCTCCATATTATCCTGACAAAATTCTGCATGTATGTCTTCATCATACCTGTAATGGGAGAAGCATGTTTCTGGTGTAGAATTATTTAGCTCTCTGTGCTATGATGCTATGTATCTCTCTGTGTTTAGATGCTATATAAATATATTAGCTACTACCTGCTACTTTTACTGCTATAAATATGCTTTATGTAGGCCATTTGGTCTCATTTATGTTAAGTTTGTTGTAATACAGGTCCTTGAGTCTGCTTTATTCACTACACTATATCACTAGTTAATTTATCAACATTGCTGCGTTATATGTAGGACAGAACTTGGAAAAGGGGAATTAGACAGCAGTGTTCCCTTACACTTAAAATTTATTTTACGTTTATTTTAATGGGGAAAATTGTCTGCAACTTTTCTCACTAGCCATGGTAGCAGCAACAAACGCCAAACAACTCAAAATGCATCCACTTTCTCCTGCCTAACTTAAACTTCTGGTATAACAAAGTGTCAATCAGGGAGGGGGATATTAGGAACCCCATTTTATGCTTTACGATGACATTATAGTGTCCCAATTAGAGGTAGACAAGAAGCAGATATGCTGGGGTTTTTGTCTGAACCAGAAAAATTCCGGAAACAGTTCAAATTCAAAACTAACTTAAATTTTAAACAATTCAATACAAGCAGCATTTTTTCAAGTAATTTAAGGGCAAAACTCACTTCTGTTGGGATGATGGAGTCTTGACCAAAGCAAAAGATTACATTTATTATGAAAGCACACCCCTTTTAAAGTATTTCATTTTTTAAGGCATAGAACATTTTAAAATAGAAATGCTACTCTAAAATCAAAATACTTTTCTTGAAAATTTAAACTATTTTTTTATTTCTGAAAAAAAGTGTTCTATTTTAAAAATATATGGAAAATGTTAACATTAATGAACTCTTCTTTTTTTTTTTGTTGAAGCAATTTATGAAATTCAGCCTGTTTTCATAACTAGTTTTGATTTCCCTGAAACTGGTTTTGGTTTACCTATCATTTCGTACAAATATTTTTCTTAGCTCCGTTCCAAGTTTCAAACCTACATGGTAACTCCAAGCTGTTTGTTTCTCTCGAACGTCTCTCTGATTTTAAAAAAATGTGAAAAATATCATTGACAAAGTATTGTGCCATCACTGGAGGTGTTCATTCCTATCTTACGTCCTGCCAAAACACCAAGGTCAGCAAATTTCACACTTCCAAGAATTTTGACTATGAAGTGAAAGCGTGTACGTGTGCAGCCTTACCTCTGCCTGCTCTCGCAGACACCTCCATGCTCTTCTGTCCCAAGTGGGAGTTTCCTGTGTCTCTAAAGCAATTATTCAAGACATTTGTCAAAAGAATATCCCTCATGCACATTTTTACAAGCATGGAAGCCATAGCCATGTGATGCCATCCAGCATCCTCTTTTATGCACCCACCTCCGAATTAATAGACTTCATGTATCTTCTAACTGCTAACAGTCCAAAAAGGCAACCAAATTCGCCTTGCTGATGCAGCAATAATGGCCCGAGGAGATGAGCCATCTTATGACTAGATATCCAGAGGCCAAGCAGAAATCACCTATACATATGTACATTGCTTCTCTTCATGCTCACGGGTTTGCTCCAGCTAATCCTTTTTGCTGTTCCATACAGCAGTCTGCAGACAAGTGCAACCTAAGGAAGACCACAAAGAGCTTGTGTACATCCTGCAGAGTGGCCTGTATGTCGATTAACTCTTCATTTCCTTGTTTTCAGAAATAAGAGTTTTGCTGATCCGGGACTCTGATAAGTCATGAAGGGGCACAAAGTCCTAAGGCATGCCCTTAAATTTTGAGTATCAGGATTGACAACATTTTTGGGGAAAAAAAAGTGTTAAGGTTTGAGAAACCCATAACAATCGTTTAGACAATTATTCAATCACCTGATGACCCCTCCCCACCTGGGAAGGGGAAGTGGGGAAAACAAGGAAACACAAGGGTTGAAATATAAATCAATTTAATGGAATAAGACTAAATAATTAACAATAATACTAAAGAACCAGTATTGATCACAATACCATTATGAAATACACAAGGATTACACTCAGGCAATGCTATCAGCAGGAAGCTGTGCACTCCCAGCAGGGGACAGCAAATGTGCTCTGGGAGGAAGGGAAGGGATCAGGGGTCCAGCACCAGGGCAATTTGTTCTCAGGATCGCCGCCATCAAGGGAGAGAGCAAACTTCTCAGCAAACTTTCTAATTTATATTGAATGTGACGTTTATGGTATGAAATAATCCTGTTGGCCAGCTTGGGTCAAGTGCCCGGGTCTCGTTCCTCCTCCTCCCTGCACCTGGCAAGGCTCGAAAACACTGAGACCTTGAATCCCACATACCATAGCTGGCTATAAAGTAAATATTTTCACAAATTCAGACACTGCAGTCTTCTGAAAGTGCAGTTTTCCCAAGCATTAGAAGATAAATTAGTCCTGTGTTGCTCAAACCAGGACAAAACGGAAGGGGGAAACAGACTGCCCTTGTACGCTTTGTGACTGAGGTTCTGAGAGCTGGTGGTTCACTTTCCCTTTTCATACAGTTTATTTATTGCCCACAAAAATGATTACGTTCCAGTCAGTGTAAAACTGCAATGTAGTTGCTAGGAAAAGAACAAATATCTAATGCATGCCATTAAAAATTCACCTAGATGTTGTTAAGTGTTAAAAACTAGGTCCTTAATTCGCTGCCAGCATTCAGTGACCTTCCTATTGCTCCAATTATATCAACAGTATCAACAGTTTCTAAATACCAAGAAGTTAAATACCACACATGACAGACGATGGATAGCGGATGTTTTTCTGAGTGCAAACCTGGGCTTGGCTGGATGGAGCTCACTGGGTGAACCCGATGGGTTGGAAGAGGGATATCTACCCTGCCTGGAGCTGCAGGGACTGCTTGGAAGCAGTGCAGCTATAATTGCTGTTTCAGCGCTGCGTGCCAAGCTCAACAACAGGGCTCTGGGGTATGTGGACTGCTGAGTTACGGCAGACAGTGAGCCAGGCTGAGGCTGACATCGCTTGAGTTGCTCTGCTGGGTATCCACAGAGGCTCCCGGTCAAACTCCGCTTGGCAAAGGAATGGCCGGAGCCAAGGGGAGTCGCAGGCATCCTGGCTGAGGTCCTGCCTGCAGCCTTCCCTCTCCTCATCACACAGAGGTACGTAGTGCATGCCTTGAGAGTCTTGGACATATGAAAATTATGACGGGTCAAGAAAGGGGCTTGAATGGTCAAGAAAGTATCACTGTGCTAAAACTATGGCACCTGTAATTACCTTATTGTTCACATACTGGGAACAAAGTTAACGAGAAGTCATCAGAAACAAGACAGAAATTTCAGGTTACACTCACCTGAGAAGTGAAAAAGCTTCATGATGCTGTTCTTGGCATATGACTTAGGTGCTCACCACAAATAAGACAGATTGGACACTATTACAATAACATCTATGTGTAAAGTAGATGAAACTCACTATCAGTGAGTTTACAGATGTTTCTTTAGAGTTAAGTTGAATTCCCTCCACGTTTGGGAGAAAGGAAGATAAATGAAGTGCATGGCCATCTCAGTAAAATCCAGCTAGACTTACATGAAGAGAAACCTTTAAGAGAAACAGTTTTATTTGAATAAAATAAGAAAATTTAGTTGGAGAAGAGTATGAAGTACCCAAACTTGAAAATGAAATTCGTTAAACTATATGGGCAGTGTGTCTTCAAACTGCTAAATCACAGCTGGTGGTGTGTGTTGGAATGAAGGAGGTGGCACAGAGGAGACAGGAGAGTGGCTCATCCTGCCTTTCTTTTCTTTTAAATGCTTTGTTTTCCTGTGATAAAAATATATACTTAAATGATTTCCTCAGGTAAACTAAGTGATGGAAAGATTGAACAGATGGAAGTATTATAGGCATTAAAATTGAAAAATGTGCCATGGAGGGAGTTGGCAGGAAGGAAAAGATTAAATAAACTGAGAATCTGGCTAGGCTCATTATTATACCTGTACTGTGCTACTCAAGTCAACTTTCCACCCAGAGTTAATGATTGCTGGTATGCGTCACTCTGAGAGTGCCGTAGGAGAAAGATTACTGAAGAGTCTATTTCTCAGTTCCCAAGACAGTTTTTTCCACTGCCCTCTCAAATTAAAACATCTTGTAGAACATGTATGGCATCCTCCTCCATTCCACAAAACACGCAGATAATTTTTTCACTTAAGGCATTGCCTCAGGGTCCAGAGGGCACCGCCAGGTCTGGCTGTTCCTGCCCAGCCTCCCCCCACCTACCCAGGGCCCAGGACCCCATGTCATCTCCCCCGGGGTCCTGAGCCCCTGCCCCAGCCACACCGCAGCAGGGTTGGTCTCCAGCTCCCCACAGCCCTACCCTGCCCTGCCACGGGCTCTGCTGAGCCTCAGCCCGTCCCCGTCCCCAGGGAGGTGCCCAATGCCCGGGGCTGGGTCTGCCCCGGTGCCCCTGGCTGCCCTGCTCCTGGCTGGGGTGGTGGGATGGGCCATGGCTGCCAGGTCCTGCCCCGGCACCCCATGGGGAGCAGCTGGCCCACACTTCGTCCTGACATCCCTGCTACCCAGGGCATTTCCCAAATAGCCATGGCCAAGATGCCATTGTGTTTCACCCCACAATCAGAATAATCTCTGTTTTTTTGGGTTCTCCAGTTGCAGGTACCCTCTATAAACCTCACAAGTAACTTGCTCCAATCAATACCCTAGGTTTACTTACCACATTTTAACTCACTTTCCTCATTCATCTTAATTCTTAGCTCTTTTCATCAGCTTCCCATAAAAATCTTTCTGCTTCCTAGAAATCTCAGTTCTTCCCTCCTCCTCTTTTCTGAATTCTACCAAAAAACCCTATATTCATCATTGCACTCTGTCAAAAGAACATGGAAAATCCTCCCAGAACAACAGATCATAGTTTCATAATAGTTTCAGAATGCACACAAACTACCTCTAGAGGACTCTGTTAATTGCCAGAGTCCTCTACATTAAGTAGAAGACTTAAGTAGTACCATGGACTTAACATTATTTGATAAACTTGGACCACAAAGTGGGAATGATCTTTATTTAAACCATTCCCTGCAGCAGGCTGGCATGTGGAAAATTATGTGTTAGTGCACAATAATGAGACGTACAGGCTAAAATAGGAAGCGTGTAAAATTTGAAGTGTGACTGAGTATAAGAAACTGGGAACAAAACAATCCGAGGGGAAGAAAAGGCTTTGTGTTAGGACTCTAGATAAAGTCCTAAGTGCCTCAGTGCAAATTTAGGTTCCTAAAATTCCCATTCAGCTATCATCTATCACTGTAAAAAAAGGTCAGTAGCTAACTGGAGAAGCTAGTATTTCACTGCCTCCTAGGCACCTCAAGAAAAAAATACAACACCTTGTCTGAAAACGCCCAAAGCACCATGTCGTCAAGAAATGAGCTGCTGAGCATTTTTTTCACTGCTTCTATGGTGTGCACAAGCTGGACATACCTTCAGCTAGTTCACCAGAGGAGCATATCCCACATGTTCTCGCAGCATGTCTGTTAAATATGACAATTATTGAACTTCACAAAGCCAATGGAGAAAGTTTACCATCTCCCAAGGCAGCAATTCACACGGTACATCACCCATGCGGCTGCGGATCAGCTGAAACCTTCTTGACAGATGTAGGTGCACATTGGATTTACGGTGATTGGACACCACTGCCTGTTTGTGCACAAACAGTAGTCACCTGTCTCCTCCAGCCGGACTGCTGGCTGTCCTAGACCTCCTGTGTCAAGTCATGCCGTTGGGAAAAGCTAAAAGGCTCTTGGTCCTCTCCTAGTAAATCCATGCATGTTTTAGAAGAGTACTTCAGTCACCAAGCTATATGATATGAGGAGGGAGGAACCAGGCACTAATGTGGGTTATAGAATACCTGCTCTTGCCAAGTGAGGCTGTACCACTTACAGCAAGTAATTAAAGATTAATCAAGCTCTGGAAGGAAATAAGAGGGAAAGAATGAGACTCTGTCTAGCAGACAGGGTGATGGCTCTACCCTCACAAAAGACAAAACTTAGTTCTAGCTCTCGTTCCAAGGGCTGCTTGTATATTTTATATTAAACTGATACTAGATTAAGTGACCAAGATCGAAGTGTTTCTTCATACACACCGCCCCTCATCAAGTAATGAGAATCTCTGGCATTTCAGCATTTATTTTGATATAAAAAACAGCTTCAGCAAGAGATGCTTAGAAGGCATGTTGAATGGACTGTGGTGTTCCTGTTTGAACATTTTAAGAAGGGCATGAGGTATAAAACTTTTTGGTCACAGAAGGGACCGCACTTGCACGTCTTCCTTTCTAAGTGAGTGCTCCAACCATTCATACAATGTGCTCATCATCATAGTGTATATTTGCCTCTAGGCATGACCCATAGAGGCTGTGACTGTTGCATTGCTAGTTTTCAAAGTTCTCTCTTGATTGTTAGTGTTAATTAAGGTTCACCACACTAAAGCCTCTATATCCCTATCTTCCTCTGGCAACGCCTACTTTAGCAATTAGTGCAGCCCAATAGGAGCAGATCTGGAGAAGCAAAAGTCAGGACTGAGAACCTGACATTTTACATGTGTTCAGGTTTTCCTTCAGACTAGCTCTGGCCTGATCCTATGGATTGAATGCCCATTAGTGACTGGAGCACACTGAGGTACCCTTAGGACATTAAAAACTGAAGCATCCAAATGATTACTTATTTTCTTAAAGCTGGTGTAAGCAGCATGTGTGCCTGCATCAGCACAGTTGCAACTGAATTTCATGGTTCAGGAAGGAAGGTTGGCATCTTGGTAAATCTCTGAGCATGCACGTTGAGAGCCAAAAATTTTCCAGAGCTTATTGCCTATATACTTTGGGAAAAAATGGTGTCTCCCTAACTGAATGGAACTCCTCAGTGAAGATGAGGTGTCGTCATTTGCAATGGCCATCTCCTCTGCTGAATTTGCTGGCGTATTTTATATTAAATACAAACTATTTGAACAGTCCTATAAACCTGAACTATTTTTGGGTCCAGAGGAGGGCCATGAAGATGATCAGAGGGCTGGAGTGCCTATGCTATGAGGACAGGCTGAGAGACTTGGGGTTGTTCAGCCTGGAGAAGAGAAGGCTCCGGGGAGACCTTCTAGAGGCCTTCCAGTACCTAAAGGGGGCCTACAGGAGAGATGGGGAGGGACATTTTACAAGGGCATGTAGAGATAGGATGAGGGGTAATGGCTTCAGACTGGAAGAGGGTAGATTTAGATTAGATATCAGGAAGAAATTCTTTACTGTGAGGGTGGTCAGACACTGGAACAGGTTGCCCAGAGAAGTTGTGGCTGCCCCATCCCTGGAGGTGTTCAAGGCCAGTCTGGATGGGGTTTTGAGCAGCCTGGTCTAGTGGGAGGTGTCTCTGCCCATGGCAGGGGGTTGGAACTAGATGTCCAACTCTAACCATTCTATGATTCTATGAAATTTTGCTCCTTGCCACAAAGCAGTTATTTTGGAAAAAACACAATTCAAAACCTTGCAGGGAAGAGGAAGAACATTAGGAGGACCTGATGCAATCTGCAGCCCTTGTACCGGTTCCAGCTGCGCGACAGGATGCACGCCTTCATTGAACCCAACCTCTCCAGCTAAGACACCCGCAGGGAAGCCTGCTCCCGCCTTATACCCTCTCACTGGCACCTGGCGTCCTCTTGTTGTGGCACACTTCAGGAAAACACTCATGGAAGAGCCACGCCACGCCCCCCCGCGGGAGTTAACACGACATTCACTGCAGTCCCCCCAGGTCCCCCCTCCAGATCCCTCCCCACCCACCGCCGCCCCGGCTCATCCTCCGCCGCCTCGGGGAGGCGGTAGCCGCAGGGGGACGGGGAAGGCGAGGAGGAGGAGGCGGCGGAGGGGAGCTGCCTCCCTCCGCGGCACGCACCAGTAACCGCCCGGGTCGGGGGCGGGGAGCGGCCGCAGCCCCGCCGCCCCTCCGTGCCCGACGGCGGGGAACCGCGCTCCACCGAGCAGCCTGAGGTAAGCGGAGGGGCTTCCCCTCCTTGTCCCGCGCCCCGCCGCGCCGGGCAGCCCCTGTGGGGCAGGGGGGTGAGGGGAGGGAAGCGCTCGGCGGGGCCTCTCGTGAGGGGAAGGCGGGAGGCAGCGGGGGAGGGAGGCCGCTCTCCCAAGCGGAGCCGGAGGTTTGGGCTGGGAGATGGAACCCGGCTTCGGGCCTCCCGCAGGCCCGGCCCTTGTCGGCCGGCTCCCGCGGCACCCCGCCGGGCCCGGGCCTGGCCTGCGGGCACAGCCCGGGGGGTGAAAAGCCGCTTTTCCCGCTCTGGCAGCCAGCCCGGTGGTAACGGGTGTGCGGGGGAGCAGGGCCTCCGCCGCCGGCCGCCACCCTCCAGTCACGGCGGTGCCATCCCGAACCGAGGGGGCCCCGCGGGTAGGGTCAGGGCGATCCCAAGCACAGGTACAGGCTGGGCGGAGAATGGCTTGAGAGCAGCCCTGAGGAGAGGGACTTGGGGGTGTTGGTGGGTGAGAAGCTATACATGAGCCAGCAACGTGCGCTGGCAGCCCAGAAAGCTAACGGCATCCTGGGCTGCATCAAAAGCAGCGTGGCCAGCAGGTCAAAGGAGGTGATTCTGCCCCTCTGCTCCGCTCTAGTGAGACCCCACCTGGAGTACTGCGTCCAGCTCTGGAGTCCTCACCACAAGAAGGACATGGTCCTGTTGGAGCGGGTCCAGAGGAGGGCCACAAAAATGATGAGAGGGCTGGAGCACCTCTCCTATGAGGACAGGCTGAGGGAGTTGGGGTTGTTCAGCCTGGAGAAGAGAAGGCTCCGGGGAGACCTTATAGCAGCCTTCCAGTACCTGAAGGGGGCCTACAAGAAAGCTGGAGAGGGACTCTATCAGGGAGTGTAGTGAGAGGATGAGGGGTAGCAGTTTTAAACTGAAGGAGGGTAGATTTAGATTGGATATTAGGAAGGAATTCTTTAGTGTGAGGGTGGTGAGACACTGGAACAGGTTGCCCAGAGAAGTTGTGGCTGCCCCATCCCTGGAAGTGTTCAAGGCCAGTCTGGATGGGGCTTTGAGCAGCCTGGTCTAGTGGGAGGTGTCCCTGCCCATGGCAGGGGGGTTGGAACTAGATGATGTTTAAGGTCCCTTCCAATCCAAACCATTCTATGATTCTGTGACGGCCCCAACTTCTACTTGGGCGCAGCTCCAAGGATGGAGTAAATCTGGCAGAAAGGAAAAAAGTGGTGGAGCAGGGCTGCCTCAGACCGTACGTGCTCTTTCTGCCACCATTGAGATACCTGGGCAGCTGGTATATCTCCTTGGCTTAGTGATGCATGGCTGCCAGGTCACCTTCAGTTAAAGCATGCTTAGTTGGAGCTGCATGAAACTCCATGTGGATATTCCTAACTAAATACATCAGTCGAGCAAAATAAGCATATCCATGGGTTTGGTTTAACTTTGCTGGCTTTAAATAACGGAATTTTTTTCGTTAAACCCGTGCATCTGTGAGTTGAAGACTTACCGTATGTGTGCTTTTTCAGGCTCCTGCTTGACACAAATTGATAGTTTACAAAACTCACGTGTTTTCTATGTAAAGAAATTTCTTCTAAGTAACAAGCAATAGGACAAGAGGAAATGGTCTCAAGTTGCACCAGTGGAGGTTTAGATGGATATTAGGAAAAATTTTTTCACCAAAAGGGTTGTCGAGCCTAGGGAAGTGGTGGAATTGCCATCCCTGGAGGTATTTAAAAGACAGATAGACGTGGTGCTTGCGGGTATAGTTTAGTGGTGGACTTGGCAGTGTTAGACTGATGGTTGGACTCGATGATCTTAAAGGTCCCTTCCAACCTAGATGATTCTATGATTCTGTTCTAAATAGATAGAGCAGATCTTTGGGAGATAGATTCCATTATGTACAACCTAACAGTTCCTTTGACTAGGAAGAGTATCCAAATACAAGTTTTCAAGGTGTTTTAAGGAACTCAGCATGAACATTTTGGACAGTAGTCAGTATTTGGGCATTTTTTAAAAATCTAGCTGCTTACAAATAAAAGTGTATTTATACCCTGTAAATGGAAGTGAGTCTGCAGTATATTAGGAATAGCTCTAAAGGAGATTAGCAGTATATTTCTTAATACTTGAGGAGTCAGAGCAGTGCAAAGTTCAGTGGTAAACCAAGCAGATCTATATTTGTTATGTATAAAAAATGTTAAACAGGTTTCTTTGAAGGTAGCAATTGCTGGAGGCTCCATTCGTGGAAAATGAGGTGGCAAAAATGTCACCCTTGCAGGAGAAGGCTGCAATGTTACAAACACCACACAGTAACTTTCTAAATTAGAAAAAATGTTGTGGTAAGTGATGTAAGAATCTGAATGGAAGATGTACTGAACCTTAGGTATTGCAGTAAAGTGTGGCCAGTAGGCTTAAGGTTAAAGGTCCAAAAAGCAAGTTGTAGTGCCAAGTATTTTGGAAGATTGCCTGTCAGGGTGGCTCGAGCCAAGAAGCAGGAGGGCTCACTGTCCTGTGTTCATGTTATTACCTTCTCTGTTCAAACTTCCAATACGTTGAAATTAATTTTTTAGATTAATGAAACCTTGCTCTGGGCCTAGATATGTTCTTGGAAAGGTTCATTTTCAACCTTTTTACAGAAGCAGGGAAGACAGAAGGCAGAGAGTTTTCTGTATGTGGATAAAGCAAGAGAGAAGTCCTTGTGGTTCTCTGGGGATATGAAAAGACAGGCATTTCCTCCAGTTTTCCCTTTGTGCAGGGGTAGATGTGAGTGTGAAGGATGGGAGAGGCTGGTAAGAGTTGGACCCTGGGATGCTGAAGTGCGTGATCTGAGGCTGATCTGTGTCTCTCTGACGCTGGCTGGGATAAGGTTTTGGTAGCTGAGGGCTGGAGGAAATGCTTGGGTCTCTGCTGTGAAGCAGAGGTGTGTCCCGTGGTCATTGTTTTTGGGTGCGCTGAATGCAAGGAAGACACCTCTGCTGCAGGTTTTCAGTACGAGACCCCCGTTTGTTCCCATCAGAGGTCCATCTTTTTAGAGTGCCAGTCTGTTATGTGCCTGCATTTCCTGTAGGAGGAATGGGGATGTGCAGCCTTGTCACCTGACACCAAGTGAGAAAGTAGCCAGTGAGTATGGAGGTATAGAGAGCAGACTGCTCATGGAGGGCACCACAGACTAGCTGTCCCAGGGCTTGGCCTGACCATAGGTTGGGTGTATATACTGGGATGCATCAAACACAGTATCACCAGATGGTCAAAAGAGGTGATTATCCCGCTGTACTCAGCATTGGTGCGGCCTCACCTTGAGTACTGTGTGCAGTTCAGGGCCTCACAGTTCAAGAAGGCTGTGAAGGTCCTCGAATTCGTCCAGAGGAGGGCAACAAAGCTGGTGAAAGGGCTGGAAGGAATGTCTTATGAGGAGCGGCTAAGGACTTTTTCTAGTTTGGAGAAAAGGAGGCTGAGGGGCGACCTCATTGCTCTCTACAGCCTCCTGAGGAGGGGAAGTGGAGAAGGAGGTGCTGAGCTCTTCTCCCTGGGATCCAGTGACAGGACGCATGGGAATGGTTCAAAGCTGCACGAGGGGAGGTTTAGACTGGACATTAGGAAGGATTTCTATACTAAGAGGGTGGTCAAACACTGGGGCAGGCTTCCTAGGGAGGTGGACGATGCCCCAAAGCTGTCAGTGTTTAAGAGGCATTTGGACAATGCTTTTAACAACATGCTTTACCTTTTGGTCAGCCCTGAATTGGTCAGGCAGTTGGATTAGATGATTGTCGTAGGTCCCTTCCAACTGAAATTATCCTATCCTCTCCTATCCTATCCTATCCAATCAACCTATGTCTCCTAATATGAGGGGAATTAAGTGAGGCCAGGTTTGTATCCAGTGTATTTTGTTCTATCAATTAATATATGTGGGAAAAGCAAACAAGCTTTTTTGCATAACAACCAACATAAAAACCTACATAAAACTAAGAGCTTGTAATTTGTGAGGGAAAACAGTCCTTGCATTAGTGCATATAACAACATTGTTGGTATTTGCATGGAAGATGTATGTTGTGAGTAATAGTAGACATGTTACTGTTTATATTAGAAAGGGCAATATTAAAAATGCAGATGAGAGGTGAGGTTCATTTTAAGTTCCTAGGAGATGAATGGAGGAAAATATTAAGGGGGAGCCTGAGGGATGTGGCAAAATTGAAAGGGGACAGAAGAGGGCTAACAAGATGCTTAAGGGTCTATAGCACAGGATCTACAAGAAGAGGTTGAGGGGGCTGGGCTTCTTTAGTGTGCTGAAGAGAAGACAAGGGGCACTCTAATTTATTAAACGGCCTACAGCTACTTGAAGAAGAGTTGCAAAAGTGTCAGAACCATTTTTTTCGTGGTAGTAGCAGATACTCAGTGAGATATTAGGAAAAACGTTTTCATCAGGAGGACAGCACAGCCATGCAACAGGTTGCCCAGAGAGGTCATGGACTGTTGGTTCATCTTTAAAGCCACAGGTGATGTGAACTAGTGTTGGTGATAGCCCTGCGTTGAGCAGAAAGTTGGACTAGATGATCACCAGAGGTCCCTTGTGAACAAAATTTCTGTGAGTCTATGATACATGATGTAGGAGTGTATGGAATGGAGTTATGATCAAGTATATATTGTGTGAATGTTCTTGGAGAGGTGTGTATCTACGAATGACCAGGAGGATGAGAAACTGAAGCATCTGTGGAAGGGACTGAAAAGCCAGGTAGGTATAAACATAGAACATGGTGGTAAGGCAGGAGCAGTCGAGGGGGCTGAAATATTAGGAAGAGGTAACAGGAAGAGCAGGTTTTTGGAGAAGATAGTAAGGATGAGTAGGGAATAGGATAATTTTGTACAATGGAGTAGAAGGATGTCTGGGGACAGACTTTGAAGCAACTGAGCAGGATCAGGGCAGTGGGAATGCCAAGCTGGGGAGTACTAGGAATTGTGGTGAGGCAGGGAGATGGACACCAGTTGTTGGTTGCCTTTGAAGAAAAGTACTTGAACATGGGGTGGTGAAGTAGGTGATGTACACAAGCCATGAGATGCTTCGTGGGAATTAAGTGTTTGGGATTGGTGGAGCAAGGCAGGAGCGACAGGCAGACATGGTGAGGTTGTAGGCTTATATGGTTGTAAGAAGTGGTTCTGGTGCATGGTGATTCCAGGTGGAGGGGTGTTGGTATGATGAGTGAGGAGAGCATCTGGAAGTGGCGTGCAAAGGCTGTATGGCTGCGTTAGGGTGAGGAAAGTGTATGAAAGCGCCTGGCAGGAGGTTGGTGTGCTGTGTTGGGAGGGTATGGAGTTGCACTGGAGAGATTGCATGGAGCTACCCGCTGAGGCACATGGGGGTGCAGCAGCGTGAAGATGTACAGAGAAATGGCATATGTACCATGTGCTGATGTTGGGGAGGTGACAGGTGTCACCACATCTGGGAGATGAGCAGGTGAGGCTGGAGAAGGGCATAAAACAGCAAGGAGGGGCAGAGGAATGAGAATAGTCAGGGTGGTGGAGTGAGAACGGTCTGTGAGTTAGGAGCAGCGTGGAGGAGGGACTGGGTGGTGGGTGGGGAGGCACGGTGTGGTGAAGTGAAATGGGTCTATAGGGTGCCATGTATAGGCTTCTGTGGTGAAGTGAAATGGGTCTATAGGGTGCCACGTATAGACTTCTGCGATGAAGGGAATGTGGAGAGAAGGCATACGCTGTGTAGCTGTGGTGAGGCGTAGCAGAGGGTATGTTTGTAGCTGTGAGTGACTCGTGGAGATGGTGAAGGACGTACTGGTACGAGCGTTCGGAGGCAGGGGGAGCACCGGGACCCGCGGGAGCGGGCTAAGGAGCACGGCTCTGCCCGGCCAACGCGGAGGCACCGGGGGAAGAAGCTGCCGGGAGGGGGAAGCGGGCGGGATTCGCGCCGCGCAGGGAGCCGAGTCCCCGGGGTGGGACACGGCTGCCGCCGCCTGTCCCGTCGTGCCACCCCCGTGCGGGGTGGGCCGGGCCGGGCCGGGCGCAGGGAAGGCGACGTGTCGGGGAGCGGCGGGGCGGGCGAGGGGCGGTGCGGCCGGGCCTCACTCCCGCCTCTCTCCCGCACAGGCCGCGGCTGCCATAGCGACGCGGAGGACGCCGGTGCCCAGCGGAGCCTGAGGGACGGAGCCCCGGCATGGTGAGCGCCGGGGAGGGAGGGAGAGAGGGAGGAAGGGCTGGGTGCCGGCCCGGGCTGACCAGTGTCTCTCTCCTGCAGCCCTTCACCGAGCGCGCCTACTACCCGCCGTCGGCGGGGGGAGCCGGGGCCGGAGCGGGGCCGGCGCCGTTTCCCGCCTTCCAGTTCCGCGGCCGCCATGAGGGCCCGGACTGGCGGCGGCTGAGCGCCGTGGACGTGGGCCGGGTGTCGCGGGAGGGGGACGTGGGCGTCCTGCAGGAGCACCTGGAGCACGTCACCTTCTGCAGCGCCGAGCGGGAGCGCTGCCCCCACTGCCAGGGCCCTGCCGACCCGCTGCTGCTCAAGCTGCTGCGCCTGGCCCAGCTGTGCACCGAGTACCTGCTGCACTCCCAGGAGTACCTCAGCGCCCAGCTCGGCAGCCTGGAGGAGGCCCTGCGGGCCACCCAGGCCCAGCGTGACCAGCTGGGCAAGGAGGTGGCCCAGCGCTCACAGGAGATCAAGGGGCTCAAGGAGGAGTGCCGCCGGAGGAAGAAGATGATCAGCACCCAGCAGATGATGCTGGAGGCCCGAACCAGCTACCACCAGGTGAGAGGAGAGGTCCTGGCAGCCTGGTAATCCACACCTTGCCAGTTCTGAGCCCACCGGGGACGGGCAGCAGGGCAGTCCCGCTTTGCCAGGGTGCAGTCAGTCGCTTTCTGGGTGAAAGGCTGGAGTTGCGGGGACCAGTGACCTTATAAAAAGGGAGTGCATTGCTTGCAGGTGCTTTGCTTCCCATCTGTGTTTCATATTCGGAAGAGTGCTACATCATCTTTAGCAAATCCTCTTTTTACTAACAAGTGCTCTATATTCTTGGATTCGCTTTTCATGCATCTGAAGTGTCAGATACACATACATACAAAACCTCTGATAAACGTGTTACTACTTTCTCTTGCTGTCTTTCCTTGTGCAACTACATGCTCCAAAGGCACACAGGGCAAGTGCATCAGAACTGGTACTAAGCAGTAACCTACCTGTCTGTGAGTTGTCACTTTCCTGCAGTAACTTTCTCCAGGCACAAACTTTCTACTCGTGACTCAGAAGTGACTCAGGCATGATGGTAAAAAGCCTCCGTGAATTAGCTCATCCCTAACTCCACAACAATCTGTTCCATAAGGGTCTTCCCTAAGAGCCTTAGTCCACTGCTGTTCTGACTCTCTGTGTCATGGCACTCGGTTTTTTTTGGGAGGGTTTTTTGTGTTCTAGGTGTAATAGATTTAAATATTTTTCAGCTTCAGCATTTTTCAACAGGTATCAGGAATGCAGACTGCAGCTTCAAATGTAGTCTGAAGTCTAGAGTACATTGGACACAGACTTGACATGATCTCAGGCTAGCTCTTTGTGTCTATATATTTAAAGGTATAGTTTTCTTCCTTTTTTTAAATTCTTGGGATACTAGCAGTCCTGATTGTTAAAATTTTACTTAATCGTGGAATAGTTGCAGTACAGAAATAATGCAAGTTTTCGTATAGTATGTACAATCTTATCCCACAACATAATACTAATTTCAGCAGGCTGGTTGATTAAGTTTAGTTAAGTTTAATTTTTTAAGACATCAGCTCAAGTGTTTCTGTAAGGGAAAAGTTACCTTATGCCCCAAGAGTAGAGCTATACATATGTTAGACTTCGTGGTAACCTTGTCTCAATGCATTCATTTGACTGTTAGTCTTAAGGACAAGCTGCTGATGTTGAGCTGTTTTAAAAAGCCTTTGTGCAACTTACAGAGCAGTTTGTCTGACCTGTGTTGCAAAAGAAAACAGTTTGCATGCATAATTTTATGTGTGAAGTTAAGTAATTCTCATACTGTGATTGCCAGTTAAATATTACCACATTTTCCTGAAATATTTGTAGTATACAACTGTCTCAGTGGAAGCTGAAGAACATGGTAGTGATCTTGGCTCATCAATAATCTTGTATTCAGTGGAATTTGCAATAAAGCAGAGGTGGAAAGCTATTTCCAATTTCTAGCTTAATTTCATATAAAGGAAATACCTGCCTTCCCCCCTTTTTTCCTGTTAGTAAATTCTTTTCTCTAGAAATTACTTATGTTCACGTGGGAAGAGTCAGTTCAGGGAGTGACATTGAACAGTTCCTGCAGTTCCTACAGTTCCTACAATGTTTTCAGGATTCTGAGTGTGAATGCCAGAGTTAAATTAAACTCTTCCTATGGTTTGTAAATACAGGGCAGCAGTGTGATCAGTAAACAATAATTGTGCGTTATTTATCTGTGCCATGATCTTGGATGATCTTCAGTGCCAGCGAATAAGGGTTTTGCTGGTGTTCCTGAGTGGGTAGTTCAGGTTTCATCCCCTTAAAGTCTTGGCTGTTTAGCAAACAAGCCTGTAAATAGTTATTTGCCTTTTTTAGTGGAGGCACACTTTATATCTAATGTAGCCATGCTTTGGAATTCATATTTAATGCCTTTAACCCACCACCAATGTAAGTTCAACCATGAAATACTACCACAAAATGGTACTGCTACCTACAAGACATAAATTAAAGACTTGTATGTCAATACCTTCATCTGAGTAATAGAAATTTAATTTTAAATAATAATTTTTAATCTTATATTCTCATGCACAGTGTAGGCATAAAGTGCACAGTGTAGGCATGAAGTGCACATAACACTGTAAAAAGTAGTTGCAAGAATAATGTTGCATAATTCAAAACCTAAATGTTCCCTGTGTTAATCCTGTCTCCTGCAGTAAGAGCTTTCTTTCACTACCAGCAAGTCAAACTGACATGAAGTTTGTGCTTGAATGGATAACATTATTTCACAGCCAATTTCATTCCATAAATCATGTGTGGTCTGTTACACTGTGAGCTCCCTCTTGGTTGGCAGCAATGCTTTGGTTTTATGTTGGCACATTTTTGCATTTGTCCAACAAAATTTGTCTTAATAATTCATGGCTTTAGTGTTTCCTGAAAGATACCCTATATTTAATAGCCTACCTGACTATCAGTGGCAGTATTTTAAATATTAGATGAAATCTGGGAATTTGATTGTGGTGCCAAGGTCTTAAATCTGTTAAGTCAGTCTCTTGCAGTCATATCACATTGATGAGGAAAAAGGACTCAACTGAGCATTTGTGGTTTGTTAAAATATACTTATTTGAAAAAAAAAATACTTATTTGAAAGAAAGAGGTAACAAGCAGCCCTACCTAAAGCAATTAGGCAGGGCTTTCATTCAGTCTTAACAGTATGTTGCAAAATCTGTAGGTGTAGCTTATGTCCTTCCCATCTGTTTTTAATATTCTGAACATTAGTGGAATGTACTTTGAAAGTGAACAAAAAAAATCTTTTAAAGTGGGTAGGATCCAAACTTGACTTAAAATATAGCTTATAATTTCAAATTCAAAAATAATAAGGAAATTATAGGAACAGCAATTTAAACAGTTTACACTTCAGAAGGATGCTAGGTAGCGTACTAATGTACGTATGTATGTACCCTTTCTTGTAAAATTGTGCATTGTTACCTTATTTTGGTTGAAATGTCTGAGCTTTTTACATATCTGTGGTCCTTCTAGTATTGTCATCTTACAACTCATTTATGTATACTCAAACCCATCTTATTGGTTTTTTCTCTGACTGTATGGTGCTCTCTTTTGCTGTGATACAAGAATCTTAAAATACCTGAGCTGCTAGTTGGCTGGAGTGGGTCTGTATTTTGCTGAATAGTGTTGTCTTACTTTTTCCTTACACTTCTCTACCTATGTATATTCATCTCTTATCTGTGTTTTATATCTGAGTTTAAACTTACTTGGTCAGAGTCTTTTTTGTTCAGATATTGTAGCCTAGCACAATGGGATTCTTGCCACTGACCATCACATTAAATAACACAAATGTATTAGTAACTTTACAGAAATCTGGCACTGTGAGAATTGTATTCATTATTCTCGAGAATTTATTAAAGTTACCTACTTTTGACATCTGGAAAAAATGTAATAACCTGTTAAAAACCTTAACTGCTATACTTACCAAACAGATGTTACTAATAATAACTAACATGTTTTTATCTGCTTTTTTTTTAGTGTCAGTTTTGTGAAAAGGCTTTTATGAACTATTCCTTTTTACAAAGTCACATGCAAAGGCGTCACCCAGAAGAATCTGAGATTGGTATGTACTTTAATGTTGTCAAAAAAATTGAGATAGTTTAGAAAAGTGTAAAGAGAGTGGGGATGTGCGGTCTGTGATTTTGTGTAACTGGGAAGAATGATTTTCACGTTCCATTTTTAGGTGGCAGATATGAATTTGTGTAAATGCAAGCAACACTGACTGATAAAATGTATTGGGCAACATATGTTCCAGTCTCTGAAAAACAATTAACAAAAAATCGTATGCCATATTTACAGTACCTTTTCAAACTAACATTCCCACTGAATATTCAGTAGCAGAGTTCAGAGCACAGTTTCTCTTTAGGTATGTGTGTTATGAAGGTGTGGGTAAAAATGAACAAGTTGCGCTAAGGCAAATACATTTTGTGAATACATATGAATTATCAGTACAGAAATAATTCAGGTCACCTGAAATCAGTTTGAATAGGATCAGTACCACCTGAACTAAACTGACTGTAAAATGCAGTGAGAAAAAGAAACTGCCAAGAATAATCTAACTGGATGTATCTATGATAATCTTGGTTGCTATACCACTGACTTACATACTTTTATTTCTCTTCATTGAAAAGTGTTTAGTTTGAAAAACATTGCTCTCAATGTTTGCGTCTTTTATCTCCAAATTCCCTCCTTCCTGTTAGGTAGCATGCTTATGATTTACTGCTAAGGACTAACAAGTATTGATAAATGGCAGTGATTAGAAATGAGTTCAGAAAAAAGAGCATTTGGGAGGAGAAAGGGTGGGAAGAATCTATCAAGGCCTGAACTGTAACAGGAAAAGTAAGAGGGGCTGGAGTAGGCATCTAAGGAAGCGTTAATGTATTGGAAGAAGAAAGAAGCTCATCTCCACTTTGTACTCGATAAAAATGGTAGTGGAAGGAGCTGCAAAACCAATTGAACTAATTATCATATGAAGAATTAGTCTGAAATGACTGCATAAGGGAAATGCTCTATGCACTTATTTCTGGAATAATATTCTGCATTATGCTCAGATTCCCAGATGATGGGCAGCCTAGTAAGTCCTGGGCAAATTGATAAAATGTTTCAAGATTAAAGATTGTTATATTTTTTGCACATTTGTAAAATGTTTTTTACAGTGACATTCTCCCTGGCTCATTCCAGATAAATAATAAGTTGTATTCCAAATGGACTACTTACTCAAGTTATTTAGAATAAATTGAACCAAAGAGAATTGAATCATTGAGCTTCACTTTGTCCTTCATACATCCTTCTTTGAGTCTGGGTTGCTTAGATCCCTTTGAAATCAGATTATATAATACTTTTGCTTGTACGTATTTTATGAACTATTGCACATGTCAGTAATACTGATATTTTTCAATCTTTGAGGATGTTAGCAGTCCAGAGAACCTATTTAAAAGCATCTTTGGACCCTCATAGTAGGAAGGGAAGTGGTCTATGTGAGTCATCCTTCGTGAAGATGTTTCTGAAACACTATAGAAACACATTTGCTGTTAAGTATCACGTTTCCAGAAATTACAACAAACATTTTTAAAATCTATGTTTCTTTCAAACAGAACAGAAGAGGAAAGCAAAGACAGACAAATTGCAGGATGAGATTGAGAAACTGAAGGAGCAGTTGCAGCTCACCAAGTCCCAGTTAGAGGCTGAACAACAGGCTAATATGATGAGGTTTTCTAAGGTAATAATGCAGTAAGTAATGTGAACCTTTCAAAATAATTAGTAGTTTGGACTGTGTTAAATCATTTTGTAACTGGAACAGAACAAAAACGTTATCTACAGCTTGCCTGTCTGGCAGCAATGGTGCTTGGGTATTAGAGCATAGCTCTCCCTCATCTCCTGTAATTTTGAACATCCGCTTTCTCCTTACTTTCATTTTAGACATATTTTAAATGAATACTTGAGGGCTGTAGTACTTGTCAATTCATAAGATGTGTGGCTTGTTATTGAAGCAGATAAAATTGCCTAGCTGTGGTGAAATATCAGCTATTTTTGACATTATGATATTTTGTGATGATTAAGTGTTTTTTAGATATGACTGTGATTTTACATATGACTTTATAAACTGAGTAGGATTTATTCTTTGCTGTGGAGAACTTTACTGTCAAACAGAGGTGTAAAGCAGTTCAAGGAAGAGAGACTGAGAAGATGCAAAACAATCTAGAATCTAGGTCTTTAAATCCTTAGGATTTGGCTGACCAGAGACCCAAAGCAGAAAGTAGTCTTAGCTACTGCTGTGTGAATAAAAAGACCTTAAACCAGAATGATTTAAAAGTAGTAATTATGTATTTGTAATCACATGCAAGGCTTTGTTTAGGATGGTATTGAATGTTGTAAGTATGCTTACTGGCTCATAAAGAGAAAAAAGAATCTAAGTTACCTGTTTAATATTTTATTTTATTTTTTAAAGCTTGATAATTTCAGATCATCTCACAGTTTTCATTTCTGTTTAAATACTGTCAGATAATTTGCTATCTAAATAGGGATGGATTTTTTTTTTAATGGGAGAGGGGCTTTGCGCTTCAATTTGAGCAGCAAATTCTTGGGATAAGAGACAAGATACTTCTAATGATTGAGTTACGCTGATCTTTGTGTTGCAGTTTGCCCTGTATCACATTCAAAAGCAGTGTTTTGTCGTTGTCAGCATAACCTTTTGGAACCTTCTCCCAATATTCAGAACTTCTAAATGGCTTTCATAGTGGAGTTTGAGGACCTTCAAACATAAAACCAACCATTACATTTGGAAACAAACACTACATTTTGGATTTAGAGGGAATAAACAAAACTTGGCCATCATTAATTATTTTCTTCCTTGTTTTCAGAGGAATACCTGATCTTCTGTAAAACATGCAGTGTTTCTTTCCCTGAACAGAGCTTCAGACTCTCCTCTCTTTTGTCCTCCCTTTTCTTGGGGACCATTCAGCTTCCTGTTTTTTTTCCATTTTCCAAAGTACTGAGTGAGCAATTGAAGAGCGTGGGTAGAGTTTCACTTAGGAGTGCAAGCACTATCAGAATAATGGGCCTTGGCCCCATGTGGACCTCTGCTAGGTATTCTACTTGTTTGTTTTGTGCCTCACTTTTGAAAGGTACATCTGTAACATATTTCTCCTGCCCCTGAAGCATCATTTTTCTTATGAGATGGAACTTGGAGTATTCATAACAGCGCAGTGTAGACTTTTTGGTGCCTTAGGGGCCTATTTTGAAGTCACTTGTCTTAGCTGAGACTCTTAACCACAAGGGGACTGCCTGAAATGTCCTGAAGCTACAGCCTGCAGTGTTACACAACAAGAAGCTTTCAAAGCTTCTGTGTTTTTCTGGGATGTCAGGGAAGATAGTTCCCCTGAACTTGGCCCTGGTGAGGCCCCACCTCGAGTACTGTGCCCAGTTTTGGGGCCCTCAATACAAGAAAGACATTGAGGTGCTGGACCGTGTCCAGAGAAGGGCAACAAAGCTGGTGAGGGGTCTGGAGAACAAGTCGTATGAGGAGTGGATGAGGATGTTTAGCCTGGAGAAAAAGGAGGCTGAGGGGAGACCTTATCACTCTCTACAACTACGTGAAAGGAGGTTGTAGAGAGGTGGGGGTTGGTCTCTTCTCCCAAGTAACAAGTGATAGGACAAGAGGAAATGGCCTCAAGTTGTGCGAGGAGAGGTTTAGACTGGATATTAGGAAAAATTTTTACACTGAAAGGGTTATCAGCATTGGAACAGGCTACCCAGGGAAGTGGTTGAGTCGCCATCCCTGGAGGTATTTAAAAGATGGGTAGACATAGTGCTTACTGATGTGATTTAGTGATGTTTGTTGTCAGTGTTAGGTTGATGGTTGGACTAGATGATCTGAAAGGTCCCTTCCAACCTAGGCCGTTCTTAGAATCACAGAATCATAGATAGAAATGTGAAGTGTGAGTGGTTGCAGTTTGTGTGCCATGACTGACATCCACTGATAATTCAGGTATCATTATGTTGTTGTCTTTTGATTGAAAGAGCAGAAGATCCTTCCCCTGTGTT
Organism: Stercorarius parasiticus; assembly: GCA_013396915.1. NCBI lineage: Eukaryota > Metazoa > Chordata > Aves > Charadriiformes > Stercorariidae > Stercorarius > Stercorarius parasiticus. The sequence continues at coordinate 159,888 of VWZL01005515.1, read as the reverse complement.
TTTCTTAGGAGAACCACTACTGGAGAGAATTTGGATAAAAACTGTCATGCTTGCAATTGTTGGTCCCCTCTACTCCTTTGAGGTGAAAGGATGCAGAAGATCCTGTTCTTCATAAGTGTACAATGATTGTTTGTTGTAGTTAGAGAACAAATTCAGAGTGAATGCTGTGATGGAAAGATGTAAGGGTTGCCTAAAAAGTATATATTCTGAGCAGTGAAATGCAGGAGTGAAATGCAACAAATTGAGGACTGTACAAAAATGAGTGACTAGGTGATGGAATGGTAAAAGTAATTTAACAAACACATAAAGTGAGGTAAATGTATATGAGGAAAAAACAATTCTAACTTCATCTACGAAATGATGGATTCTGAGCTGTTATTACAGAAGGGCAAGATCTTAAGGTTGTGATACATAGTTCCAGGGAAATTTCAGCCCAGTGGTTAGTAGCAGCTAGCAAAGGCAATAAAATATTACAAATTGTTCTGAAAAATCACTGTGCAAGCCCTGTGCATAGGTCTAGTCCCTTCATCTCAAAAAGGATATGATAGAATTAAATATCCTGGAGGTATTTAAAAGACATGTAGATGTGGTCTTTAGGGATATGTTTTAGTGATGGACTTGGCAGTGTTAGTTTTACCATTGGGCTCGATGATCTTAAAGGTCTTCACAGACATCAGTATCTCACCCTCCATCCCCACCAAGCTGTTATCTCTTTTTCAGACTGATGACTCTTAGCATGCTTGGCTACAGACTGCGAAGTCACGAGATACATAGAGTTAATAGGTGTCAATCATTCACTCTCTTTTCCAGTTCAGGACCTTGCATCCATCAAATGAACCTAGCAGGAGCCAAATTCAACCCCAAAAAAAAAAGTACTTGGCTCTTCATGCAACTTGTAGTAGACCTGTGCAGCTCATTGGCAAAAGATGTTGCAGTTGCTAAAAGCTGAGGCAGCCACAGGGGAGGGCTGCAGAAGTGTTTGAAGAGAAATGTATCGAAGGTTACTAAGTTTAGAAAACTGTATCAGGCTGAGGAAGTCCTCTGAGCTGAAAACAGTTGGCAGCTTAGGGACTATTAAGGAGAAGGTGCATGTTTGCTTGCCCTGTTATTGTCCTTTCCCACCTCTACACTTACGGCCTCTGTGAGAAACAGGATGCTGAACTAGGTGGATCTTTGGTATGACCAAGTAGGGTCATTCATGTATTATTCAATGAAAAATAATGAACTTCCAAAACCTCTTGAAGCGTACTTGTTTTGCTAGCAACATGTATAGTTTGCGACTCCAGGATTCTTCAGAAACTTGTGGGTTTTTTCATGTTTTTTGATGTCACTATGTTGCCCATTGAAAGTGACTACTCCCCACACGAAGTTTGAGTGCTTGAATTAGTATTGCATGTGGGGAAAAATAACAAATAATGTTTTTTAAATAATTTCAGGAATGTGAACAGCAAAAATCAAAAGAAGAAGAAATTCTACAATCATTTCATAAATGGAAAGAGGAGGAAAAAGAGAAATTGGCGGATGAAATAGAAAAAGTGAAAGAGATGTTCATGAAAGAGCTTAAGGAGTTATCTTCAAGAAACTCAACATTAGAAAATGTAAGTGATTTAAATTTTCCAACATTTTAAGGCATGAATCCGTTACAGCAGATGGTAGTGAACTTCACGTATTTGAAATGCGATGTAGTCATCTTAGAGGTCTTCTTACAAAACTTCAGGAATAATGGTTGGATGGTAGCCATAATTGTATCTTTGTATACTGGTACTTTTTTAACGTAATTTCAGTTATTTTTTTAATAGTACTGTTTTGGATGAATGAATTATGCCTTCAGCAACTATGTCGGTTTTTCCTTACTCCTCAACTTTTGAGTGCCTGTTGACATATTAGTAGATATTATTGCTGTCTGTTAAGTATCCTTACATTAATATTCTTATAACTGGAGGGGACTAACCTCTGCATTATAATCCTGACAGTAGAGCTGCATGTCTTTTCAATACATGCTCTGGAAATGCTTTCCAGAGTTCTGACTAGAAAGAGAACTGTAAAAGTATCGGTGGGTCAGAAAACAACTACGTGTGACATTAGCAGAGCAATTTTGTAGCTGCTAGTTCATGTGTATACTTGCAAGGTATATTTATGTTAGATGTATGTATTAATTATTATATGAAATTTGATAAATGCTGAACTCATAAGAAATGTGAGAAGCTTCTAATGCACTGTCTCTGTAGTTATGTTTAAAGTAAATTTGGTATTAAATGACAGTTTTATAAAACAAAAACTGTAGACATATTCAGATCTTCATTTTTTCCCCCTGCCTTTTAGCAACTGTTAGAATTACAAAAGTCCAATATGCGACAAAAATCCAATTTAGGGACGCTGAAAGACAGCCAAGATTTTACAGAAGAGAAACCTCAAAGTCCTCACGATTATCACAATGTGGTTAAACTTCTTGAAAAACAGGTAACACTAGCTTAATGTATCGCTTTTGACAGACTACCTGTGTTCTTTTAATTTTTGTACATTTCCGAGTAAGATTTTAAATCCATAAGTAAAATTCTTATCCCTCTCAATGTCTAAAATAGATGTTTTTAAAGATCTACTACTATTTAGTACAGTCTCTATAATGGAAATCAAGGAATTTTTTCCCTTATCCTTAATACATAAATACATTGTTATTTATGTATTCTTTGTTATTAAATATATTCTCTTATTCTTTATTATTAAATATATTAAGCTTTACCAAGTATGATTGCAGTTCAATTCCAGAAGGCTCTAATAAACCATTTACATCTCCTGATCTGTGAGACCACTTATGGAAAAACTGGAATTTTCCAAGATGAAAAAAAAAAAAAAAATTAAGACATTTCCTGGGAGGATTTGTCAACCTGTGGCTTTTGAGTCCTATGAAGCACTTGAGCTTGTCAGGTGCAACTTCTGTACCAGGACTACATCATCTGACCAGCACAGATGCTGGTGCTTGTGCAAAGCTGTTGGTCAATCCAAGTCCTACCTATAGGAAAGATTGAATGAGGAAGGGCCACTGAGGCCAAGATCACTGCACTTCTCTGAGATTCACCTGCATGTCCAGGCTGTTCCTAGAAAAAAAAAGGAGTTGTGAGGCCTTTGGAAATACCCACAAACCATTTTACTCCTTTTTCTTTTTTTTTGGACACTTTAAGATACACATTATATAATTCATGGTTCTTGGGATGTGAAGGTCTTTATATACTGCTGGTATTATCCAGAAGTTTGGTCACTTCTGCTCAAAGATTTGGAAAACCTATTGAGTTTTACTTTATGTTTTTTATTTCATCAAAGAAAATAAGAAAATTCAGTTCACTCTAAAACTCATTTATTAATACTGTCTTATCATCATTACACAAAATACATTGTTAATGAATGCCTGAAATGACATTATTTTGGGGAAAAAACTCCTGCTCTTACTACTCTTATTGTTAATACACAGGGACATATCAAAATACTCGTGTATTTCTTGCTCACAGTCACTATATATACAAATCAAGGAAAAAACCCATAATTTAGAGAGTGACTGGTAAGAAAAACGCATTTGGATGTACGAAAGATGCTGATGACTGTTCTAGGTCTTAAATACAGGGTTACTCAAGTTTCATATCATCAGTAACCTTTTCAGTATTTATACTTTATTTAGAAAAATAAAGCTGCATATATTGAACTAAATGATAATATGTTATTAACAAGAAATAAAGCTGCATATGTCAAACTAAATGGTAATGTGTTATTAACAGGAATTGATATTGATTTCCTCTATGCAGGAAAGTAAGTGGACGTCTAGAATACAAGCCCTTCATCATGACCATGAAACAGAAAAGTCCCTGGTAAGTGGCACAGGAAACCACTTAAACTAAAAGGAGACTTTTCTTATTTTCTTACCCTTTCAGTAGTTCTTCATATGCTATAATACATCTGCTGGATTAGAAAGCCTAGATCTCAAGAGTTTATAAGAGTATGTCCTCTTAGATGTATTTATTATCTCTGTATTTCTGTTATGGTAGGATCTTGATGTTTCAGTTAAGGCCAGGGTTGAAACGGAATTTATCATTTAAGAATCTGACAGACACCTGACACTGTATCTCTTTTGAAGAGCTTACAACGAAATCTGTGAGCACTGTATTATACTATGTTTTCTGTGTTGTTTGGGTATGCTGGATAGTTGAGATAGAACTTGCCAACATGTAGCTTTCATCTGTCCTGTACCTTCTGCTGCCATGGACCGATGGCACATGTCTCGATCTTTTTTCTCTTTTCTATCACTTCTCTGCTGCTTTTTCTGTTGTAGCTTTCTCATGCAGAATCTGTTCAGCTTTTCCAGGAGAAACCACCATGGCATTTTATTTTGCATCAATTTATATATTTTACTATACAAAGCTTTATTCCTCAGATTTTTTTTTTTATGTCTGCATTTCTTTTTAATCTCTTTCCTGCTTTGTTTCTCTTGCTTCTTTTCCTTTCATTTTCCTTTCATGTGCGTGACCATGTAAGAACTGAGCAGATCATAGTGGTCTGACCAATGCCACCTTCTCCTCTGGCAAGAAAGCAGCGGGGAGGAACGATGGAACATTCCCCAAAAAGGATGTAGTTAATGATACACCCACACACAATGCAAGAATAGAATAAGGGAGGAGTAGTGTAAGTATTACTTTTGGGGTGGTGCACCTAACAGATCATTCCCTTTCTTCTACATTCAGAGCTAATATATTAGCTTTATCATGCAAATTCACATCTCATTACCTTAAAATATCCTTATTTGACACTATTTATAACCAAAACATTTTTATAGAGTTGTATGCTTTTCTTCCTGCAATCTTATTTTTGGCAACCTCAGCAATGTGTTTGTATGTCCCTTTCTTTGTATTGCAATTTAGGTAATCTCCCTTGTGTAAATAAAAAGCGATCCAGACAACTGTTTTGTAATATATGCGTGTCCCAATGAAATCACAGGAGACATTACGTTTTTGCTGAAAATAAAGTGTTAAAATTATTTAAGCATGACATTTGCTTGTTTAAGCTTTATAGCATTAAAATATTTGGTATAATATCAATATAAAGTTACTTTTCTTCTGATTGTTTTCTAGCTGCTGTCACAGATTGAGAAGCTTAAATCATCAGTGAGAGAAGACCTGAATAAAAATAATACCTTTTACAAGAGGAGGATAGAAGAATTGGGGCAGAGGCTTCAGGAGCAGAATGATCTGATTATTACTCAGAAGAAGCAGGTCTGTTTTGTGAAGCACTCTATGGTTCAGGGAGCATAGGACAGAGAGAAACATTTTACTAGCATTTGGTTTTTGATTTATCTCCGGTTGCATAGTTAATATTCCCAATTTGTAGTGGTATTGCTGCAGTATTTTGGTTACACTTTGGAAATTATGTTGATAAATAGGAATAAGTCTGGAAAAGAGACAGGAATGTAAACCACAAATTAAAACATAATGTAGAAGGGAAGGATTAATAAATCAAAAGTTTTTAATAAGTTCAACGCAAAGTTAAAAGATTACTAGGTCAGAGTCACCAAAGACCTGTACAGATGAAAATTTTCTGATAGTGAACAGGATTTAATCTGCCACAAAATAATCATAATGAAATCTAGTGTTTGAAATCAAAATACATGACTTCTCACACTAAAAATAAGGTATAATTTTTATTACTGTGAGAATAGTTAATTAAATTATAACTGTATGAAATTTAACAAGAGGAAGTGCCAGATTCTCCACCAGGGACGATGTAATCCTAGTGATACGTACAAACTGGGGGACAAGAGGCTGGAGAGCAGCCCTGCAGAAAGAGATCCAGGGGTCTGGATTGGTGGCAAGTTGGATATGCGTCAACACTGTGTCCTGGAAGCCAAAAGGGCCAACTGTGTCCTGGGTTGCATCAAGCACAGCATTGCTAGCCAGTTGAGGGAGGAGATTGTCTCACTCTGCACTGCAGGGGTGCAGCCCCACCTCAAGTACTGTGTGCAGTTTTGGGCACCTCAGTATAAGAAGGACATCAAACTATTAGGGTGTGTCCAGAGGAGGGCGTCCAAGATGGTGAAAGGTCTCAAGGGCAAGACTTCAGAGGAGTATCTGAGGTCACTTGGCTTGTTCAGCTTGAAGAAGAGAAGGCTGAGGGGTGACCTCGTTGCAGTCTACAACTTCCTCAAGGGGTGCAGCGGAGGGGGAGGTGCTGATCTCCTCTCTCTGGTGGCCAGGAACAGGACACGAAGAAATTGAATGAATCTGCATCAAGGGAAGTTGGGATTGGACATTAGGAAAAGGTTCTTCACTGAGGGTGGTCAGTCACTGGAACAGGCTCCCCAGGGAAGTGGTCACGGCACCAAGCCAGTCAGAGTTCAAGGAGCGTCTCGTCAACGCTCTTAGTCGTATGGTTTAGTTTTAGGTAGTCCTGCGAGGAGCAGGGAGTGGACTCAATGATCCCTATGGGTCCCTTTCAACTTGAGATATTCTATGATTGTATGAAATTATTTGTTTGGAAATGAGTGGGTTTTTCTTAAAAATACACTTTTGTTCAAACATAACTAGATTTTTTTAAGGTGATTGGTGGGTGAATATCTGGGTGTTCTGGAGTTTAGACTATAGCATGATTATGCAGTTCTTACAAACCTGTTCCTCTATTAGATGGTGCCTTCTTTACAAATCAACATCTGATTTTACACATTTTTCTTGAGGTTAATGTCAAACCTATACTTAAGTGCTTAAAAAATTGGAAAGACAAATAATAGCTTTTACATCTCCACCTTAACAAATTTGATAGCTGGAGCAATAGAGGACTTAATCCTAGACAAATTACTTGCAGTAAAGCGACCTTTTAAAACAAAACTGTATGACCACAGGTGTAAAATAGGTTCAGAGGGATCTGAGTTTGGTGTTTGTGAAATACAGTTGTGAAGATCTGCATTCTCAACATCTGGAAACTGGAAGGGCTTGTAAAATCCAAACTGAATGGACAATGAATTGAGGCACTACTTGCTTTATGCAAACGGATAAATAAAAAGGGACCAGGGTCCAATATCTTGTGCCAGCTCCAGCTGACACTGACCGTGGTTTGGGTTCAGCTTCTATTTTGGGAATTGGTGTGCAGAACATTGTTATAATGATACAGTTTTCAAAGGTTCCCTGTTTTCTTTAGATCAAATTACAGCCAGCTTGTTTCCTCTACACTTTCAGTTTTGTTCAGTGCATGTCTTCAGTGTCAGATACACAGCACTGTAGAGCAGACAGGAGAACTGTTCATGTGTTTAAAATCAGTGTGTAATTAAGTGCTTCCCTGGAGTGAAACTAGACTTGCAAAATTGAACATGAATTGTTGAAGCAGAAAGTATTGAAACTGTAGGTGCTGAAGTGGCCCATAAGCCCACTCTCATTTCACTTTATAGCTTGTTCAAAGCATGAGTTCACATAAGACAACCAACAGAAATAAGTCTTCAACATTCATTGGGCATGAATGAAATATGCATTAGGCAGTAGAATAGAGTTCCACAAAAGTGGTATTTTTCTCCGCAAATCATAAACAATAATTTCTGTTATGGAATAGTACTAAAACTGTGTGTTTTGCACTAAATGTGCATTTCTAGATATTGATCATTTACATTTGTAAATGATCTGTCTTTTCTCTTTTAGATAAAAGAATTGTCCACAAGATCAGTTGCAAACATTAAACCATATGATGGTAAGTACAAACTGTAAGAAAAAGCAGACTTTGTTTCTGATTTCAGCAGCTTGGCTGAAACAAATGTTACTATTCATTGAAAAATACAGACATCAACTTTACTAACTAAATACTGAAATCAAATCAGTACTGGCAATTTATTTGTGTTTCACAGGGTGCCTACCTGTTTCCATGCCATGATTTTCAAAGTTCGTGTTTTGCCACTGTAAGGACTTCTAACGTACAAAGTTGATTGCTTGAGTAGTGAAGGAATGTGAAATGTAGCAACTTTATTTTGTGTTTTGTAAACAACTTTTGGGTTTACTTTATGAAGTGTAATTTTAATTGTTTTTTCATGCTTGACTGTCCTTAGGCTGCACAGCTCACAAAAGGGAAAATACTGGGAGAGCAGACAAAATTGATTAATTTATGAGTTAAGATACAGATGTTCAAAGAATTTTAAGAACGCTGATATTTTTATCTGTGCGGTGCTTCAACATCTGAAGACCATTACAAATACCTAAACCTGACAATATCATTTTGGAATGCAGTCCTGCACCACAAACACCCGTGTAGTTGATGCTGCAGTTGCAGTGACTTGAAATGAGTTTATTGCAATAGATGATGACAGCTGGATTAATTCTAATCCCAGTTTGTAAATCATCTTGCTTAATAGCAGGACGTTGCCTTGAACTGAATCTAACAGCAGAGAATAGGTTAATTTGAGGAGAGCACAGCAATAGTATGGCTGTATGGCTTCTCAACTGGAGCTGGTCATGTTCAGCCACACTGAGGCAGAGGCCATGGCACACAAGTGAATTTTCTCCTAGGCCCCAAGCTGATCTGAGGAACTGGAGTGATAATTCACTCCAAGGCTACACTCTATACATGTTACATATAGGGTTTGCACTAATTGATATGAAGTGTGGATGCAGCAGGTCCTCTTCGCGGAATACAAATGTCCATCAGGCTAGACTTGACCAAGTAGCTTTAGGCCAGGGCTTCTTCCCTGGGACACAAAGACAACATACAGACATGAATGACCAAAGAGATGATCTGACTAGTGGAGGTCTACATTCCAGTTTAGTGACAATTTAATTGCTAGTTTCTTTTCCTGGTTCAAGAAGTATTAAAATGCTAAGCGTATCTAGAGATACACTTTTACGTTGTGAAGGGCCAACTTTTACTTTGTAAACTGTTCGTTTAAAGTAATATGCCAAAAATTGTGTAATTTATAAATATGATTAAATATTGCAACATTTATGAATCGGTACATGTACGTTATTGTTTACTATAATACATTTACTTTTTTTTTTTACTTCTGTGCTATTTTAGTGAACACTATTATAGACCACCTTGAAGAATCTAAACCAAGTCTACCAGTGATGCATGGTAAGTTTTTTTGGTAGGTCTAGATCCAGTATTTTCAAACCTAACACACTGTCTTCTCAAATGTGTTGCTTCTGAAATCATAGCTGTAAGAGTAGTTATATTGAAAGAGCGTAATTTGAATTGCTTTGCTGTATGTCAGCATTGAGAATTCCCATGAAGTAACTGTAAAGGTGCACTATTGAAAAGAATAAATGAAAACCAAAATAAAGTGATTTGAGAATATTTCCTAGCACGCGTATAGTATTGGAGCACTTTAAGGTAAATGAAACTAATTGAGGAAATAAAATTATGTTTTCTTCTAGAAAATATGCTTAATTTCTGGTGTATGCGTATACTGGATAGAATCATAGAATTGTTTTGGTTGGAAGAGACCTTTAAGATCATCAAGTGCAACCATTAGCCTAGCACTTCCGAGTTACCACTAAACCACATCCCTCATAGTTATATGCATATAATGGAATTTGTATAGAGAAAAATGTGGAGATGTTTTTTTGTAAGTCTTGAAATTGTAATTTTCATGTGACTTCGAATGTCAAGGAGGAAAAATACAGAAGACATAATCAAAATAGATGGTCATCCCGTCTATATAGTTCTTCCAGAGTATAACTGTAGTTACATATAGATCATTATTTAGTTATTTTTACTTCTGGCATTGTGATATAGTTCAGTAGAGGGAAGCGATGAACCTTCATTTATATTGTTTGGTGCGTTGTGAAAATAGTTTTCACTTTTTCCTCAGTATGCAAAGTAATGGAGAGTATTGTTACCATACCAATATTCTGTGATCAAATAATTCTTTACTTTCATTTCAAATAGGATAGTAATAGGAAAAATTAACTCTGAGCAAGTAAAATGTTTAAATGTTAAAACCATTTTATAAATTATTTGAGTTATTGAACTATAGGGAAAATACTGGGAGAGCAGACAAAATAATGATTTTTTATTATTGTTTCTCTTAGTTTTAAAACCTGTCAAGGGGAGAGGAAACTTATCTAAGAAAA
>VWZL01005515.1:129989-149396 GCA_013396915.1 Stercorarius parasiticus | reverse complement strand
AGGAAACTAATCTAAGAAAAATGTACAGAATTTTTATTTTTTGACAAATTCAAATAGTTCTCAAAAGGCACATGGGAAGAAGCAGCAGTATGCAACAGAAGCTTTAGATAACTTCATGAGGAACGAAAAGCTGATAAATATGAAGTGTTGATTTCAAAATATTTGTTGTGTCAGGAATTACTAAACTAAGGAAAAGAGATTTTTATTATATGGTAAAATTCTTTTAATAATACAGAGATTTCTTGCTAACCTATTCAAGGTAGCCGTTCATTGCTAGAAGCTTTTTAAGTGAAACTATATAGATGAAATGTTACGTGGAGACAAGTAATAATATATTAAATATAGATTATTAATAATAGTATTTAAAATAATCCAATTATTTTTCATTCAAACCAACTTCATTGCACCAACAGAGTAGTGCTGGTTCTAGCTAAGAGATCTCCCAGCAAGTATTTTAGCTATTGCCCTGAATTTATGAAACGATTTTTGTGAAGAATATTGCTGCTAAGGGCTTACACACCGAGCTTGTCAAGCATTGCTTTCTTAGTGCATTTACTTTCATTTGGACTGAGGAGGAAAACAGTTCTGTGAACATTAGTATTTTCTGACAGTCACAGTAAACTCTGACAGTTTATATCAGCTCATGCAGATCTTTCCTGATTTCTTGCTGCTCCAAATATGAAGTCTGTGACACATTATGAAACTTCTTGAGATAGAAAAGGCTGTTCCTGCCATTGATATACAAAAGATTCACTATCAGTTTATTATGAAACCTCAAAGAAGGTGTTTCCTTCAGATTCCTTTGCTGATGATTATTTTATTTATCTCTGCAGGTCTCTCTGTCTGTCCCCTTTCTTCCCTTCTGGATTTCTTTTAAATTTACCCCACCTAATTTCTGGATATAAAGGTTAGCAGAAATTATAGTGTCTTTCCCAAAATTTTCACGGCTCTTCAAGGGATTGACTTACATACTGAATTAAGACATCATGGCTGCATCTGTTGCCATTATGAAAATGGAAGTGCTTGCTGGTAACTTCTGTAGACAAATTTATTTAGCACAGAGCATCTCTGAAATCACAAGAGCTATAGTTTTCCTACCAACCTATTGCCTGGATATGGAATATCTTCCTTTTCTTTTTTTTTTTCCTGTTTGAAAGAAAATTAATTCTGGAAAAGGTTGTCTTACATGAACTTAATTACACTTTTCAAAGCTGCCTGGAAGCTTTTGCATCCTAAGATTAGTTCTGCACATCTTAAATCTGCGCTATGAAAAGATACCCAAGTTACAAATGAGGTATCTTGAGTGTGAAGTAGTGGAATAACTCTGTTAGCCTGGTGCTTTTGTATTCTTGTTCCTGATTTCTTGGGAGAGCTCATAGTCTGCCTTGAATGCCATCCTGGCTGACCATTCTTCTCTCAGTTTCTGAGCTAGCTGCAGGGTTTTGCACAGATATAACTCTTAATTTCAAAGATTACTTAAGTCTCACAAAAAGGCAATGGATTAATTATGATTTTTTTTAAAATCATATTTTAAAATCAGACTTTGGCTCCTATGTTACTCTTGAAATACTCTTGCTCAATATTTAGTCTTTGTTAGGTCAAGAATATTAGGTGGAATTGAAGACAGTAGTTAAAAAGCAAAGATATTAGATTGTCCATTAAAACCTTAGACTTAGTCTTCAAACATGGTATGGACTAAGGCCCAACTATCATTAAGGACATAACTGAAGCATCTGAGGAAAATTTAGTCCAAGTAGTCTTCCTAGCCACTTAACAGAGAAAAGGGGCACCTTCAGAGTTTGGTTCAGCTGAACTAAGATCTGAATTGCTCTTTGAAGTTGCCTGTGTCTCTTCGTTGAATGTAGGAGGAGTTTGAGATGACTAGGCTCCTAACTTAGAGGCCTCAGGTAAGTGTCAAGAATTTATCATATTTAAGAATATTGGTTTAAAAGTAATATTTATACTGCTTGTGTGCAGTATACGGCTTCCCATTGATTAGTTAGGAGAAAAATATATGAAGTGCATTGGTTGAAAGATGACGGTCAAAATTACAGGTACCACAGATTAAGCGTGGCAGGTCTTTGGATGTGAAATTTGAGCGTAAATTAAAGGAGTAGATAATGACTATAGCCATGGCTTACATTCCTTATGTCTTGAAGAAGTGCAGCAATTTACAGCAAACAAGTTTTACGTTTCATCCTTGGTTTTCATAGTGCAAGTGCGAAGTCCTTAGTGTAGGTGATACTCCACTATAGGTAATCGTAACAGTTCTGTTCAGGCTAAAAGTACTTTAGGATTTCATATTTCAGAGTCAATAGACAAGATTTCTCCTTTAAATATTGGCTGGAAGACTGCTTTTCCAATAGTGCTGTCAGAATATTGTGTTTTTTTTAAACTAGTAGATAAGAACAGATAAATAATATATGATATGCTTGAAATATACACAGCCTGAATTCTTCATTATTGTTAGACATATTTTCCTATTCCACCTGCACAGAAATTGCCTTTAAAGATTATTTAAAACTGATGCTTCATGATTTGTCAAAGTATGCACACACATGATTTTTCAGTAGTGTAATTATCCACTGAAGAAATTAAGGCAACCTGTACTTTTGATACATCTCTTCTATCTCTCCACATATAGTACCTGTCAAAAAAGATGTTCTGGAAGATGTAGGATGACAGACACATCATTGTGGAGGTCATCTTAAGGTTGCTGGCCTTAATGATGGCTAGTATTAATACGGCTGGATTCAGGCCAGGTGAGATATGAATATGACCAGCCTGCATTAAGGCCAGTGTTGGAAGCTACCGTTTAAGCTAGGTTCAAGCCTGAGGCTGACAGGAACCATTCTTCTGAGGATAAAAGTAGGGATAGGTTTGGAACTGAGGCCGGCTGGTGACATACAGTGAGGATGTGTCCAGAATTTGCCACTGGACTAGGTGTAGGATTTAGCAATGGTACTGTTTGGTTAGGGTCAGGTGTGGGACTGTTGGGGAGGACCAAATTAATTAGGTTTGGAGTTAAGGTGGCTCATGCCAGCAGCAGAAGTTCATTTATGGCAGAGTCCGCAAAGGGTCGTGTTCACCCAGAGACAAGGTTTTACAGGGATCACTGAGCTTGGGTTAGGGTTAGGATTAGGTTTGGGCAGACATGATTGGCAAACGAGTTATATTTGAGTTAAGAAGGATCAGTTAAGCAAGGTAGCAGCAACAGAGCCTGTCTGAATATGTTTAAGTATGAAGTTGAAATTTATCTCTATTTCATAGCCAAGAAAGGGGTGGAGATGGGAGCTAGGGTTCAAGTTGTGTCAATGAACAAAGTATAATTGAGGTTGCATCTCAACTGCAAGACTGATGTAATCACCAGTTCTACCAGTACTCTGGTAGTCCAAAGTCAGGTGATCTGCTGGAGCCCAACATGCCTCCTGCCTTGCTTCAGCCTCCCGGGATACACTTCCAGTAAGGCAAGGACACGGTTTGGGTGTTCGTCTGGAATGGGGAAAAGAGAAGTGACTAGGAGCAAGTAATTTATATCTAGGTGTGAGTCCAAAAGGGAAGATGGCAGTGTGTCTAGGTTCAACACTTAGGCTACGATGAAAGCTAGGAGTAAGATCCTGGCCAGCAAGATCTGATGTTGAAGATGTTGATGTCGAGCAGCGTCTACTCGCGGTCAGCTGAACTAGATTTAGGGCTGATAATTGGGAGGAAGATAACTGTCTCTACTTAAGTCAGAAGTTGTAGTGATTACTTGTTTAAGGCTAATATTGGATTGCAGCTTAGTGAGATTTTGGGCAAAAGCTAGAAGAACTAGAGAAGGTTACAATAATTCAGAGTATTTGGGATTTCAGTCTGCATCAGCAGCATTGTTTTAGATTTGAAGTTAGCAAAGACTGCTTTATACAGATTTTAGGACTAGTTGGGTAGTCAGATTTAAACGATTCCTAAAAATAAGCCTGGTAATATTTAGATGCTGCTGATTTCAAGGATGTGCACAAAGGTAAGAGCTGAGAGGTCTGATCATATGGTTAGAAGAACATCATCTCTGGTAAACATAAGGAAAGGTCTCCTTAAGGGGGGAGATCTCCACACCTGTCCATAAACCAGAGGAGTGGTGAACCAAGCCACTTTTTCTTACATTTGATTCCAACATGATGTTTAATAAATTTCTCTTAGAATTTGTATAAGGTAAAGAGAAAGAAAAGGCCCGCTTACGTTGGAGAAGTTGGTCTTCCCAGATGTTGCACTCCCCCATTAGCATTCAATTTCCTCTGTCGTCATGCAGTGAACAACAATATTACAAGTAACAGTAATACATTTTCATTTTGTTCTTGCAATTATTCTTTTGCTGATTTTAACTTCCTCTGTTTCTAGTGTACTGAGGAAGAGAAGCATGTACCTTTATGTCAGATCAGCAGACTATTTTCAGGTCTGAGTTCTGGGGACTCGGCTTTTCCTGTTAAACTAAGTCACTTGACAAGCGCTTGTGCAGAGATGAGTCAGCGCCTTTAAGCAGATTGCATTTGAGTAAAGTACAGGTAAAACAAGTATAGATTAAATCCAATTACACAGCAACTGTCTTACTGTCCAGTAGGTCCAGCCAAGACGCTCGGAGGCCTCAGTGTCCGTGCAGCTAAATTAAATCCCCCCCAGAACACCTCATCTGTGCTTCAGCCTCTGTCCTCCAAAACAGGCTTACTGCAGGCTGTTGGGAATGATCCCAAACTGTGCCTGAACATTGTTTTGGAGAACGTTAGGTGGTGCAGGGCAATAGCCTGAGGATCATGTTCCAATGCTCAGGAATGCTCTAGCCACTGTTAAATTTTACAGCCTTAGAGACTGAAAGACCAGAAGGCTATTTGTCAGTCAGTCTCTGAGTTTTGCCTTTGGGTGTTTCCATAAAATATATTGACATTTGCATCTTGTTAACATCTTGTGATGGTGTAAGCAGCATTTTTTTAGAACTTCTTATTTAGTGGGAGCAAATTTTAAGTCTTGGAACCTGCTTGGAAAAGCAGGTGAGCGGCTGAATAGAACCGCAAGTATGGAAAGCATGGAGAAGGCTGCAGCAGCCATACCGAAGTATTTGCAGCACGTTTTAGTCCTCTTCACATGGGCAATATTGGAGAGGTGACAGTAAGTGTCAGTTAGCTCCAAGTGCTCATTTAATTGTGATTACCCATCACCGTGCATCCATGTTTGTACCTAATTGTACAAGAAGTGCTGAAGAGCAGGCATCTTTACTGCAGTGTCACTTCCTCCCCTTCTATCCATACAGCATAACAAGATTTATAGTGCCAAAGGTTTCTTGTGAAGGCCGGGGTAAATGTATGTTGGCCCAAAATATTGGGCAATAAATTGTTTTCTCTTACACTGCCAGTAGTTGAATGCTGAAAGTACAGTTTGTGTGTTTCTGTTTCTATCATAAACCCTAGAGCAAACTAAAATTCTAGTTTTCATTGAAATAAATTTGTTTCTGGAAAATGAATATTAACATTTTAAAAACCTGAATTTTTATTAGTCTACATATAAGCATTTTCATGCATCTTTTATATCCGAAGTCTATAAAGTTGTAAATAAACTGTACTCTGGCTTCCTTTATATAAAGCAAATTGTACCTGACAACCTACAGAATGATAATTTCAGTATGCTTAGGAAACTGTTTTCAGCAGGGGATATTTCAAGATTTCTTTAAAGCACGTGATAATACTGAATCTCACTATACTGGAGTGGCTGAAGATGTTTAAAATTGGTTTTATTGCAAATTATATATATATGTATGTAAAATTTCTCTGTTTTGCATGTGTGGACTCAATAATTCTCTGGAATAATGAGTTAAGATACTTTTTCCATATATTTATGAAGATTTCTAGTTCTGTCCATTTTCCTTGCCTTTTGTAAACTTTTAGTATCAAATTGCACATAAACAATATTTTTAAGTAAATTTCAAAATTAAAATGCTTCCTGTGAGAAATGAAGGACGGTATTCATTTACTTAATCCTAGGTGGCCTTGTCATTGTAGGTGCTTAAAAACATCCCACTTGGCCTCTGTGTGCCATTCCAGAAGGGCATGGGTTTTTCTATAGCTGTGTGACATATCAGGCAGCCCTGATGGCTTAAAACTCTGATATATCTGAGATGACACTAGACACCCATGTTTGGGCAACTGAATCGCTCCTGAAGTGACTGTTGTATTAGGGTCTCCTCTACAAAAATGTACCAGCAAGACAGTGAAGAGTCACGTTGCATTGGGTTTGTGATTGTTAAGCAGGTTGTCAGCAATTGGGAAAACTGACGTAAGTGTAGTTTTTTGCCTAACTTTCCCGCTCTGGACCTTGACCTTCTTCTGTCCTGTTTGTCTGGTGTTCCTGTTCTTCCTTGTTATTAGAGCAGGCACCCTTGGTGCATATGCTGGAGCCCATAGAGGAGCTTTCAGAAGAGGAAAAAGGTAATGGTTGATTCAGCTCAAAATGTAGTGGCATGTGTTTTTTGAAAATAAAAATGTAAATCTTATTTGATACCTACAGAACTTTTTCATTGTATTTGAGTATGCTTACGTGATTTGGGTGGGAATGTTCCTTGTTTATGTGAGTCTCCTGTTTGCTATTGGTGGTGTAAGTATTATGATTTCCTTATCCAAGTTCAGTGTTTTTATGGAAAGCTGTCTAACTCTTAAAAGCAGGCATATTCCTTATATCTAAAGGCACTTGAGCAAAGTTTGATGGGGAACATCCCCTTACTAGGAAATTTTTGGTGCTGATGCTATTGCAACGTATGCTCACTTCTTATTCAAACTGCCTAAGAGGATAAAGAGTTCGGATAGGAGAAGGAAGTTGGTGGTGGAGGTTGAAGCTGCCCACTTTCGTAGGTGCACCAAAGATACTTTTGCAAGTAATTGAAGTTACGCCTACTTCTGAGCAGTCACAGCTCCAGCTAGGGTTGTGCAATTCTGAATGAAATTACGTAGCCCAGTGTTGGCAGCTGTTCTTTTGCTTCATCTGAGGCGAACTTGGAGGGGGCCACGTTTACAGCGACAGAAGAGAATGCACTGGTTCATCCTGCACGATACTCTTCTTCTGAAGAAGGCTTACAGTCCTTTAGATGAAACACCAAATAGGTGAATAGCATAATAATCTGTAATGTGTACAAAAATCAAAATCAGTCTTGAACCTTATAGCCAATGAGTTTAAATTTTGAAGGAATGATGCTGTTTTGAAAACAAAATTGTCGTCTGTATACATCTGTGCTTAAGTGAGAGGTTTCCCCAGGGAAAACCCAGTGACTCTGAATGATCTGAAATAAAGACTGCTCGCATTTTTGCCGTTCTTTCTGCTATTTCTCTTGCTTGCCACTTTCTTTCTTGATGGATTGTCTTTGATTTTTCTGCTGTGCCTAAAGGCATGGCCTGCAGTAGGAGAGAGGAAGAAAGAATGCAGTCTGAAAAGACAGACCAAGATTTTTTTGTTTTCGGTGACAGCTACTTGTAAGGGAGAGTGTGAAAATTCTTGACTTGACAGATTATTTCATAGGATTATGTGGGAGCTGCAACAGTGGACCAGACTTCAGGTCCCTTGTCTCCAAAGTTGTCAAATCAAGTGTTTAGGGTTGTGGTTTTTTAAAAAACAGAAATGAGTAAGAGTACAGTTCCTTAAATAGTTGGCTCCAGAAAAGAGGATTTGGCTTGAGTTAATTAGAAAGAATTAATATTGTCATTAATTAGGATAATGCTGGATAGTCTTGTTACCCATATTAGCATGTGGTAATTATGAATTTAAAAACAATTTTAGATGGATCTATTTTATTGTAAGGATTAACATCTGAAAGGGACAGGATTTTCAGAAGCCTCCTTAGAGCCTTCCACTTTAATATGTCTTGTATGTGGGTTTCTGGGAGCATTCCATACTAGGTAACGCACCTTTTCCTGACAGAGGATAGTCTTATAACCCTATGTTTCCACACCAACCGATAGTTTTCCTCTTCTAGGACTCAGCTCTCCAGCCAAATAACTTTTAATTCCACCTCTGTCAGGGACTGAGTTCTCCACATAGTTCCGAAAGCCAGTTAAGATTTCAGCCAGATTCCGTCCTCTTCAGCACAGATCTCTTACTGTGGTAGCTGGACTCTTTTTCCGTTTTCATTACCTGTAGATCTTTCCAGGATCCACCAGAAGCCACTTCCTCAAAACAACCTAAATAAAATCTGTGTATCTTGAGGCTTTTCTGGATCCTCTTCAGGATGCTTATCTTTCCCTTAAAGAAAAATGAAAACGAAATGGAACTGCTCTTTAAGCAATCATTGTTTAAAAGTAAGAAAAGTGGTACTTTCTTTTTTTGAAAGAAAACATTTGAAAGTCACAATTTGGAATTATTCCTTCGTTTATACCCTTGTCCGTGGACTGGCAAATGACTGTGCTGCCCTGTAAGTCATACTGGAAAGAGACAAACACCTACTGAAGATTTACCTTTTATTTCAGGGGCGAAGCTGGGAGTGTGGTTTACAACCTACTTTCCTGGGATGTTGTATATCCCTCTGTAGGCTTTGCCAGCTTTGCTGACCACCACCAGACAGAAGGAGTTACCATGGTCCCACAGATTATTGGTTCACTTGGTCTAAGTGGCATTCAGTAAAACTTTGTCTTGCCAGAGACACTTCATAGGCAGGTTCCAAATGGTTTTGCTTCTTTACTCCCTTGTATGACCCTGTAATACTTGGGCCTAACTCAAATGTCAGTCTTTAATTTAGATGGAAGAATCTGTCTACGTGATTCTTTATTTCTTGCATAAGAGTTCATGTCATTACGGACATTTAAAGTAAGGGAAAGGGATGGAAACTTCTTTGTCTGCTTTTAAGTATGTATGATGTCATAGACCTGCACAAAAGAAAACACGATGCTGAACTTTGTCCTTGAATGAGTTTAGAAGTTAAGTATTATCCATCATGTATATTCTGGGAAACAGTCTGACTCAGACTAAGGTTTTATCTTTACCAAGGCTTTTGAAAGTGTTCCAACTTTCCAAATATTTGATTTGAGTGGGTTTTTTTATCAGAGAACATTACGTTGTTTGAAGCTTTTCTTGAGAAAATTTTGTCATATTCCTGTTTTAATTCCTGCTAGAGTTCGGCTTTGATTTGAAATACCACTTTTAGAGAACTTAAATATCAGAAGATAGTCTTTCTTTATTAGAAGTTTTCAAGTACAGTTCTAGAAGTAAAGATCTTTGAGGCTAAATATTCAGGCCTATATCTTTATAGTGATTCTGTAACAAGAAAAATAAAAGATACTTATGATGGTGAGTACAAGGCGCTGAATTGTAGATTCCAAGTGAGTTGACTTCAGTAAGCTAGCCCAAGATTTTCAAAAGAATACAACTCCATGTGGACAAGAAGTGCATATGTATGTCTGTGGTGTTCCTAAGAAATGCATGCTTCAGTGCAGTTTTTAATTGTCTCATGAACTGTGGATTTTTCAAATGTCTCTTAAATGCATTTTTCCATTTTTATTTCAGAAATTGAGAAAGGTGATCATAGATCACGTAGAAGTAACCACTATTTAATAAATGCTTTGAAGACTGATCCTTCTTTAACTAAAGAATTAAGAGTTGTTTTGGAACAAGCCCTGGAGGAGAAGCTGGAGTCCTTGGGAATTAAAGCAGTAAGATTATTTTGAGTTATTTAAAAGAGGGGTAATCTTTGTCCCACTTTTTTGCTTTTCTCTTTCACTCTTGTACCTCAACCCTCAGCCTATAAAATCCAAAGCTAAATTTCCACCTGTTATAAATAAGTGTAATTCATTAACCTGAGGGGATGTCCATCAAATTCGAGCTGTGGAGGATATGGCTAAACCTGTGAGCAGCGTTACCAACTTTTGTGATTCTTCTATGAGCTTTGTGATATTTGAAGTTTAGAAGAGCGTATACGATAGTAGAATATAAATCCCAGAAATAATAGCCCCTGTATTTACAATGCAATTTGTTTCCTTAGGGTGTTCGCGGTATCCCAAATGATCGATTAAATAAAATTTTGCGTGCTATTGAGTCTGCTAGAGACTGCAAACAGAAGCAGGAGCCTGACATTCAGCGAATTCGAGAGCATCTTGAACGCCAAGTTAGCTTTAGGGTTGAAGAGAAATCATCGTCTTGTAATAGAACTGTTTCCTGTCCTCAGCTTCCTTCAGAAGGTTAAAGAAACCTTTTTTTGTTTTCTTACATTTTATAACTGGTACTTAAGGTTTCATTTAGAAACATTTCTATGTAGCTGCTTTCATAATTTTTCACATAAATATTCTATGTAGTTACGGCCAACTAAACAGTTTCCTTTAAAGGGTTCTTGATACTGTGCTTAACTGCAGAAATCTTAGCTCCTATATTGGCAATATACATGGTAACTCTGAATGGCTTTGAAGAAAAAGATTACTTTTTTTCTTCTTTTTTGTAAAACTGTAATCTGCAGCAGAGACATCTTTAATTTTGTGAATGAAATATGAAAGATACCAAACATTGTTTCCAATAATGAGATTGATAACTTCTCTTGTAGATAAACAGAAATTCAACCAATTGGGAATTTCCTCATTTGCCACACCACGAAAACCAGTAAAACGGTCTTCAACAGCTGTCCGCCCAGCTGAACAAAAAACAGCCGTTGCTGAGAACACATCTACGCCAAAGTAAGAGATGCTATTCTCATAGTACTCATACCTCAGGTAACAATCATATGGGTTTGCTTTTTTTATGACCGATATGAACATTTCCTCCTAATGTTGTAAGAACTGAGCAAAGAATTCACATTACTTCTATATAAACTTTATGCTTACTTAGTTGACTGTCAGTCTTGAAATAACTTCTCTTGTTATTTTTAGATCCATGAAGGTTTTTGGGAATGGAGTTGCCAAGAAGTCGTCTAGTATCACGTATGTTTTATTCCTTTGTATTTTTGAAGAAAACATATTTGGTGACTGAATATTCACATGCTTGCCATGCAAAGGCTATTATTAAGCTGAAATTATAAACACTTTCTGGACTCCACATTTAATATTTTGTTAAAGTATTATTCCATTTGAGTCTGCTATCATAATCCCTGAAAAACAGCATGTTCTCCTTTCAGTAGATACATTCTTTCTTGTGAACCAGAGATGGACATTCAGTAAAGTCAAGTAGTATCACTTCCGTTAGTTTAGTTCTCAGGTGCTTTTTCTGAGCCAGTTAAAAGCATTTATAGACACTTTTTTTTTCAGTTTATTGATATTTTCTTACTGTGACCAAAATTAAACACAATATTCCAGATTCTACTCCCATCAGGCACATTACTTTGTAATTCCCTGCACTGAAAAATTCTTAAGTTATTTTCATCTAACAGAATATCAGAACAGACTTTCTGTGCTGCAGATTCCTTGACTCTGAATTTTTCTCTGCCTGCTGATCCATGAAAGCCTATCTTTGTTTGCGTTGTTATATATTGATCTGTTGTAAAGATAGTTGCATAGATGGAAATAATTATATCTGTGTAAGAGACCATTTTGTGATAACTTTCTGAGTTTACTTAGTAGCATGATTTCATTTAAATAGTTTTATGGATACTTAGAATTTATGGGAGCTCCCATTTTTTTCACATAAGAAAATGCACATGTTACTGGAATGGAAAATACAAGGAAGCTTAAATATGTCCATATCAATGCAGTCAGTGAAACCCAGTAAGTCCTCGAGTTGTATGTGTTTTTGCTTAGAACTCCACCATTCAGTTCAGAGGAAGATGGAGATGAAGACAATATTAAGCAGTATTACATATCACCAGAATTACTGCAAAAGCAGTCAAAAACATCAAGCAGCAAAGTCAGTGCTTTTCAGAAGGCTTCTGGCAAAAGTGATGTGGATGGGACGGAGAAAAGTGAAATTGAAGAAACTGGAACACCTGCCAAAACTCCAAAAGGTTTTTTCACTACTTTTGTTTATGCGTGTTGTGACAGCTGTACATGATTTTGCATTTCCTGATAATATTTCTGTGTTAGAAAACATAATGAAGGCAGGCGGTCTAGTCTTGAGTATATGTATATTTGCATGCACTTTATGTTTTTGCTAATGTGTTTATATTAATATAGTACTTATAGATGTCCATTCGAATTAGATGTGTGTCATGCTGTTTTGTATAAATGCAGAAAAAGAGTCAGTCTGTGCCTCAGAGAGACTTCTGTCCAAAAAAAAGTTTTTTGCAGCCTTATACTTATTTTTACTTTGTGGAAGGTTTCTAGAGGGTTTACAGTAAAGCCCTTACTGAATTGAAACTGTCAATGTATTTTTTTATGAACTTTAGGAACAGTTATTCAAAAACTGACTGAACAAGTTGGAAAGAGTCTTTCTAACCATGGAAATAAGAACAAACCAGCTGGAGGGATTAATGTTGCGCAGGCATTTATTAAGAAAGAAGATGTGCAAGAACTGAAGGTATCACTTTTAATAGTCATTATTATTTCATTAAGTAATTGAACTAGATATATATCTTACTTTTTTTTTTCATGCTGAAACCATCTTGATGCAGTGAAGAGCTGAATTCTCAAAGACGGTTTTGTAATTACAGCTAAGCAGTCCTTTTGGGTATGTTTGCACTGGTATACAGAAAAATGCTAGCAAGTGAGCTGTGGCAAGTGACCTCCTCATTATGCTGCTTATTAGCTTATGCCATGACTGGTTTGGATCACTACAGCTAGCCCAAAGTTTGGGTGCAGTTGGTATCATCTTTATTTCTCTAGAAGCCTAGAGAGAGCCCTTCTTTACTTGCTTTCCTAATATCTTGTTTTGATGGAGAAAAAATGGATTTGCTTATCTAATATTTTAAAACATTTTATTTCTAGAGTTTTATCTGATACAGAACTTTTAAATACATTTTAATGAGGGGACAAATTCCATTTATGAGTATGGTCTTTGTTCTACTGCATCTATTGACAATCATACACTGTCTTCAAACTACATCAGATCTACCACTGATGTCTGTCCATCGAGCACGCCATGTGTTTCCAACCAGAATACTGACACAACTTATTCTTTACCCCTCAAGCTCCTAAGATCCTAGTCTTCCCCTCACTTTAGAGTTTTATAGTTGGTAAGCCACTTTAGTGCAAAGTGATCTTTGCCTGAACAATTTTTTAAAAAGAACATAAGTTACTCCAAATCAGAAGTCAGCAGGAGATAGTGCTGTTTATTTCAGTTTTAGTCATTGTTACTAGATTGAAGTAGAGAGCCAGTTCTAGCATTTAAGAAAAGACTTTTTTACTAAATAAACAATTACTGAAAATCATGTTATCCATCATAAAACTGCTACCTTAGGGCTCCCTGACTAACAGTTACATCTAAAATTTATCACTCCTCCCAGAAACAGTGACGCCTCTATTTCAGTTTCCAGAAAGGGGTGATTGTCTTAATCAACTTCAGTTGTAATGGTAGGGTAATCACATTTAACCTGTGTGTTTTTAATTGCCACTGGTGACACCTAACTTGTCCATTGACTGTGTGAGAGCTGCAAATCACACCAGACTCAAAATTATCAACTCAGACGTGACTATTACAGTTTAATTTTCTGCCCAAATATTACTTTCAAATTCTCTGCAATGTCAGGTGATAGAAGATTGTAAAATGTTCACAGTTCACAGGCCACTGTGTTAAGGAATTTCAGCTTCAAGAGCAAAAAAGCTGTAGCAAAATAAGCCTTAAAATCTATGTTTTAAAGATGCCTCAATTTTCACTGGTAACCTCTCTTCCCACATCTCTCAAGCCCCTGAACCTCAAGGCAGGGACTAGGGGAATGAAGTCCCTCCCATCGTGGGAGAAGATCGGGTTTGAGACCACCAGAGGAACCTGAACATACCTAAGTCCATGGGGACCTGACAAGATGCCGTCCAGGGTCCTAAGGAAAATGGCTGATGTAGTTGCCAAGCTACCCTACATCATATTTCAAAAGTCGTGGCAGTCAGGCAAAGTCCCTGACTGAAAAAGGAAACATCAAACCCATTTTTAAATTGGAAGACCCTATGAACTACCAATGAGTCAGCCTCACCTCTGTGCCTGGTAAGATCATGGAACAGATCCTCCTGGAAGATATGTCAAAGCATATTGAAGACAGGGAGGTGATTTGAGACAGCCAACACGGCTTCACCGAGGGCAAATCATGCCTGACTAATCTAGGGCCTTCTACAATGAAGTGACTGCATCAGTGGACAAGGGAAGAGCTACAGATGTCAGCTGCCTGGACTCTGTAAGGCATTTGATACTGTCTCCCACAACATCCTTACCTCTAAATTGGAGACATATAGGTTTGATGGATGGACTGTTAGATGGATGTGGAACTGGCTGGATGGCCGTGTCCAAGGAGTTACACTCAATGGCTCAATGTCCAAGGGGAAACCAGGAATGAGTGATGTCCCTCAAGGGTCTGCACTGGGACCAGTACTGTTCAATATCTTTATTAATGACATAGTGGGATTGAGTGCAGGTTTGCAGATGACACCAAGCTGAGTGGTGCAGTTGATGTGCTTGGAGGAAGGGGTACCATTCAGAGGGACCTTGACAGGCTTGAGGAGTGGCCCCGGGTGAATCTCGTGAAGTTCAACAAGGCCAAGTGCAAGGTCCTGCACCTGGGTCGGGGCAATCCCCAGTATCAAGACAGACTGGAGGATGAATGCAATGAGAGCAGCCGTGTGGAGAAGAACTTGGGGATACTGGTGGTATAAAAATTGTACATAAACTGGCAATGTGTGTTTGGAGCCCAGAAAGACAATCATATCATGGGCTACATAAAAAGAAGCATGTCCAGCAGGTCGAGGGAGGTGATTCTTCCTCTGTACTCTGCTCTCGTGAGACCCCACCTGGAGTACTGCGTCCAGTTTTGGGGGCCCCAGTACAAGAAAGACATGGACCTGTTAGAGCAGGTCCAGAGGAGGGCCACAAAAATGGTCAGAGGCCTGGAACACCTCTCCTGTGAGGACAAGCTGAGAGAGTTGGGGTTGTTCAGACTGAAGGTGAGAAGGCTCTGGGGAGACCTGATTGCACCTTTCAAAATATAAAGGGGGCTTACAAGAAAGGCGGAGAAAGACTTTTTACCAAGGCCTGTAGTGATAGGATGAGGGTAGATGGTTTTAAACTGAGAGTAGATTTAGATTGGATATAAGGAGGGAACTTTTTATGATGAGCGTGGTGAGACACTGGAACAGGTTGCCCAGAGAAGATATGGATTCCCCAGCACTGGAAATGTTCAAGGTCAGGTTGGATGGGGCTTTGAGCAACCTGATCTAGTTAAAAATGTCCCTGCCCATGGCAGAGGGGTTGGCCTAGATGATCTCTGAAGGTCCCTTCCAACCCAAACCATTCCATGATTCCATGAAAAATATTTTTGCTATAACTAGTTTAGAATGCGTCATGTCCCTGACATATTAACACAGTGACATGTTGCTGTATGGACGTGATGAGTTTGCAATGAGTTTATGAACCCAGGGCAGGCGTTGCTACTCTGTTTCTGGAATCTTTACAGAACAATGCACCATCTTGTATTCTTTGCTAATTATATATGAATGTGCATATATTCATGTCCATATTTGTGTGTTTAAATGTAGGCATGCGGTTCAAGTTAATTCTTTAAATTTTAGTTGGGATTTTCAGAGGTGCCCAAAGACATAAATGCCATTGGAATGATGGTTTCTCTGAAAATCCAATTTTTTTTAATTAGCTTAAATACTAATAGCTTAAATGCTTATAGCTGCTAATTGTCGTTCTCAAAACCCACAATACCATAAAACCTGTATAAGGCATCCCATTGCTGTAGGTTTTATAAAGGTCATGTTTCACAGAAGTTACTTCAGAAACATTTTAGAGAAAATTTATTTTGTGATTACCTGAAGCTGTATTACTTAAGTTCATCTGTACCAGACATTGCGTGGATTATGGTGTTTCTTTGGAGTAAGTCTTTGAGTTAATAAAACTGCGTAGCAGTTTTGATTGGAGCTGTGTATTTACACTTGATCAAAACTGAATTCTGCTTGAAGTTGACATATTTTCTCCCTATTTTGTACTTTAAAAATCAGTCGGGACTTCGTGACTGTTTTGAGGAAACACTTCCTCCAGCATTTCTCAATATATGTGACTCTGACTTTCCCATTACCGCACCCTCCAAATGCAGATAGTTTAAAACACCAAAATGTTGAATCCTGGTATGTTAATAATACAGCACACTGAGCAGATCTGTCAGTTTTTGAAAAAAGAGTTTGCAATGTTAAAATTGTATTATGTTGCAAGGTAGAGCATTACTGTGGTCTCTTTCTGTCTTTTGAGACACATGACACGTTCATATTTGTTGGTTTTTCTCTAGTATGTACATACCTTACATTGTTTTCTAATAGCATCTGACTCTTCCTTCTGTGCAAGAGAGGTGCATTCTATATCTTACTGTAATGTTGAGAAACTCCTGTGAAATAAGGTTTTAGCTTTGTGAGAAACCATCTTTCCACAGTTAAGCTCTCTAAGAATGGCTCGATTCCATTGAACCACATCTGATTGACAAATAGGGAAATGCTGTAGCTCTTCTTTCAAAAGCTGAATGAAGATATTTAGTTCTCAGGCAGGTGAGGTAAGAAAGACCATGGGCTCACTGCCTTCAGGTTTATCTGGTTGACTTGACTCTCATTTTGGGAACTCTTCGTGCAAACCCACCACTTAATTAAAAATACACCTGTACGTGCTTACAGTGAGTCTTAAGAGGAATACGTATTTTAACTTGGAACGTGATTTTTTTTTTTAACTTTCATTATGTAATTTTCTCTTTAAATAAATCAGTTTAATTTTAAATTTTAAAGGCCTTTATTGCAATATTAATTTTTTATAGTGTGAATGCAAAATGCTTATATAGCTAACTAAACTGCTAACGTGTCATGTCTGTATTTTCATGTTAGTAACGTACATTCGGATGTCGGAAAGACTTTCCATCTCATTGGAATAGCTAATATCCCAGAAAAGATGATGCTTTTTTAAGTTAGACATGTAATACCTGAAAAAATAGGTTTCTGCCAGTTACAAAACTGGCAGAACTTTGAACTTTTGTACTTCCTAACTTAAAAAAAAAAAACCAACACTTTTAGCTTAGGAACTGTAATAGTGAATTAATATAATTTAGGTAATTGAATTATGTGGATTTTAAAACTGGCGATAGATGTCATGCAGGCCGCGTGCCTGCAGCAACTGCCTTCAGCAGTTTCACGTTGTTGAGTTAATGGAAGAACTTGGCACAACTTAAACGGACAGAGGAAAAATGCATGTTTTTTCTTCTCCCTTTTAGTTCACAGAAGTTGATGAAGATGATTGGGATATATCATCAGTAGAAGACTTTTTATTGATGAAAGATGATGGAGGTCAGAAGGCACTGACAGTTCCAAAAAATGAGTCAAATGCTGCATCTGTGGTACAGGCGTGGGGTCTTCCGAAGAGAAGTGTACCAAAGGAGGAAGGTAACATATTCCTACGTGATAAGCCTTAAGCGGCTGACACCTCTAGAGAAGAACTTAAATATAGTGTATTACACATTGTGATTCAATATATGGTATTTTGTAAGAAAAGAACAAGTAATTAAAACTGTGTGCTTGGTTTTATATCATATAAATATCATATATATTTGTGATACGTACTTACACGTAAACGATACATACACGTAAATACACAGAGATACCAAGAAACTTAAATTTGAGATTTTAAAACATATAGTACTATCAGGCTTTAACCTCATCTTAAAAGGTTTTTTTTTTAATCCCTTCGCAAATTTAAGGGAGGAGCAAAACTTTACTTTGTCTTGAGAATAAAAATAAAATTTCAGGTTTGTTCAAGATATCTAAGTGACCTACCAGGCTGAGATAAATATTTGAGCTAGTGGTAAAGTAATAACCTCAATCTTATATAAAACTTACAGAGTAGTTTCTAGCCCTATCGTTTCAGTATACTTAAAGCTGTGTCAGTTACATAAAGATACTTCGGGTTATTTTTAAAAGGAAAGTAATGTCGATGCTGACCGCTTGTACTGTGTGTTGTGTTCTGTGACAGAAACAGCCTTCGTATTATCAGCACTTGTCACTTCCTCACTGGTTGAAATTCTGGACTTCCTGAAGTCCACAGGTGTTCATTCGCACAGCATGTAATTTTATCTCATAGATAAATACAAAGTAAAAATACCCCCGAAATATTATCAATAATCGTTAATGGGTTTTTTGTTTGTTTTTTTTTAACAGGCCTTCATGAAGCTGATAACACAAGCACGTTAAAAAGCAGTTTAGTCACTGTAACAGACTGGAGTGATTCTTCAGATATATAATAGTTGCATTCCTGGCGGGAGGCACTGCTGCCGGGTTCTGTTGGGGTCGAAAATGTAGTTGAAAACATCAAGTGTTTCCTATTCGTTTCTCATCTCGGTCATGTAATAACAAGGAATAGTGTTTACTGAGCTTTTGTGTCTTTCAGTCCTGAATTCGAAACAAGAATATTCGTATGCACATTACTGGCCGTGTCTGTCTGGAAATGGAGAGTTAATTCTTCTTTCTCATGAACTCAAGTGTTGAAAGTCTCCTGGGTTTCACTGAGGTGAAGATTTTGCCTCTGTTGTTTACATTAAAGATTGAAACCTGTCTTGCAAGAAAACCTGGTGACCAATGAACAGAATTTACTCCAGAGTATTACTTTATAAAATTTTTAAATGCACATTTTCTTGGTTTTTATCATAAACTTTATATAAAACTGTGAACATTTGAAAGAAAATATTTCCATGTATTAAAATGTTACGTTTCTACCATGGTTTACAATAAACACCAAATGAAAAGAAAAAAAAAAGGCCTCAGCTATGAAAGTAATTATTATTAAATGCCTCCTATTTTGGAAATTTTGGGGTTCTTTTATTAGAGATGAGTCTTAGTTAACATAAAAGCACAAGAATTGGAAAAAAAATTCAAACCTCAAGCTAAGGTGAGGAAAGCACTGACCTGCCGTTGCGCAAGTACTTTCATATTTCTGTTTTGCCCATGTTGGCTGCTGCCTTGAAACAACACAATGGTGCTTTGACTTAAATGAAATACAAAAATAAGGTAAAATAAAAAGAACCTTGAATGGCTTTGTTGTTCTGATGTATTTTAGATGGTATCAGATACAAAACTTTTTCTATCATACTGTGCCTATTAATAAATAGGACTATTGGTTTTTTATATTTACATCTTTCTCCCAAAATAACCAATGTATTGAAACTCCAAGGGTTCATCAGTTAAAACCTCGAGACAGATCTGAGTTTGTGACTAATTTTAGGGTCTCGGTCTAGGAAACGTTTTGTGGTTATTCATAATCATCTCTAACCTCATTTATTGAATCATTGGACAAATATTCCCTCAAAAGCCATCCCATTTC
>VWZL01005515.1:113291-129963 GCA_013396915.1 Stercorarius parasiticus | reverse complement strand
CCCCCCCCCCCCAAAAAAAAAGTAGTAGCTGAATTTTTGAATTGTTGTGACTAATTCAGGATTATCTGCTGTTAAGCATTGCCTGCTCTTATTTGGTCAGCCCTTCAGGACTGTCATTGGCAGAGCAGGCCAGCTGGCGTTGCCTGGGGTTTCCTTCCGTTTCAAAACCCAGTGGCTTGGAGCCAGAGGTGTCCCAGTTCCCTGCCCAAGGGGGGAACTGCCAACTGGGGGGAATGAAAACAACCCCCTGGAGGTGCCTCGTCACCCCCAGGCCTGCGTGCTGAGGCAGGGCAGGAGCCCAGCGCCACAAAGCGAACGCAGAATGTAGGAAGTCTCTCCAAGCCTTGTCTTGTCCACTGCAAAACTCCCCAAAGGCTCCAGCCTCAGCCTTTGCTCTCCCTGCCGCGCACACAAATGCTCATGATCACGCGGGCATTCTTCTTCTCAGGCGTGCATTCTTAGGCTGTGCAAGACCCTCTCTAGTGACTGTTTTCATAACAACTGGCCCTGACTCTTCTTAGTACCTGCTCCTGCCTCCCCAGATCCCATACTTATTTTCACCTCACAGCGTGTACGCTCAGCAAGTTTGCTGATGACACAAAACTGGGAGGAGTGGCTGACACACCAGAAGGCTGTGCCGCTGTACAGCGAGACCTGGACAGGCTGGAGAGTTGGGGGAAGAGGAACCTAATGAAGTTCATCAAGGGCAAAGTGTAGGGTGCTGCACCTGGGGAGGAATAACCCCACGCACTAGTGCGGGTTGGGGGTTGACCTGCTGGAGAGCAGCTCTGTGGAGAGAGACCTGGGAGTCCTGGTGGACAACAGGATGACCATGAGCCAGCAAGGTGCCCTTGTGGCCAAGAAGGCCAATGGCATCCTGGGGTGCATTAAAAAGAGTGTGGCCAGCAGGTCGAGGGAGGTCATCCTCCTGCTCTACTCTGCCTTGGTGAGGCCACATCTGGAGCACTGTGTCCAGTTCTGGGCCCCCCCCCTCCCCGAGTTGAAGAAAGACAAGGAACTGCTGGAGAGAGTCCAGCAGAGGGCTACAAAGATGATCAAGGGCCTGGAGCCCCTCTCTTATGAGGAAAGGCCGAGGGACCTGGGCCTGTTCAGCCTGGAGAGAAGACAGAGGGGATCTCATCAACGCTTATCAATATCTAAAGGGCGGGTGTCAAGAGGATGGGGCCAGACTGCTCAGTGGAGCCCAGCAACAGGACAAGGGGCAACGGGCACAAACTGGAACACAGGAAGTTCCATCTCAACATGAGGAAAAACTTCTTTACTTTGAGGGTGGCAGAGCACTGGAACAGGCTGTCCAGAGAGGGGAGTCTCCGTCTCTGGAGACATTCAAGACTGGCCTGTATGCGTTCCTTTGCAACCTGCTCTAGGTGACCCTGCTCTGGCAGGGGGCTTGGACTAGATGGTCTCCCAAGGTCCCTTCCAACCCCGACCATTCTGTGATTGACCGAGCAATTGACATACCGAGTTGGTAAATACCCCATTTATTTTTTTCAAGAAAGCAACATCAGCTCATGATTTCCAGGTATAAACTTTACAATACCAACATCAATCTTAAAATATTATATAATAAAATTTACATCAATATGTAAAAAGCTGCAAGTTAATGTTTTAAAAAGTCATTGTCTTAGTGGTAATTACATTGGGGTTGGGGGGGGATCACTCTAAATGAAACATACAAACTCATTTTTAAAACGCTTTGTTTGAATCTTCCAACGTTACAATTAAACATAAGCGTTCTTGTCAAAGTGCTTTGGTGGGGTTTTCTCTGGGACGCTGTTGTGGACCTTTGTACGAGAAGACATCACAGATGTGGCTCCATTATATGCATACCCCCTCCTGAAAAGAAAAGAGAATCAACCACTTAGAGCTCATCCCACGGACGGGTATCATCTCTGCATCCAAGCGTTACAGTAATAGGAAACCAGAAGAAAAGTATAGGACCCTACCTATAAATTTCAGGGGAGGGGGCAGGGGGGACACCTTCCTTGCCTCTGCAGTCTCATTCTGTTGTGACATTCCCCCTCCACCATCTCTCTTTGCAATTCACTTCTCTATAAACGGGTATCTCTCATTCACAGCTAATTAAGGCCCAATCATGACATATTTAGGCTGTGGCAGATCCCACGTGAACAGTTACTCCCCCGAGCTGTGCCTCTTCTTTATCGCCCCTCTTCTGCTGCTGGAGGTCCCACTGCCACCACCGCTGTCCTTCACGTCTCTCACTTTTGATCTGACGATTTGGGATTAAAGAAACCTTTGCCCCTCTACTCCACTTTGGGGAGACCCCACCTGGAGTACTGCGTTCAGCTCTGGAGTCCTCACCACAAGGACATGGACCTGTTGGAATGGGTCCAGTGGAGGGCCACAAAGATGATGAGGGGAATGGAGCACCTCTCCTATGAGGACAAGCTGAGAGAGTTGGGGTTGTTCAGCCTGGAGAAGAGAAGGCTCCGGGGAGACCTTATAGCGGCCTTCCAATACCTGAAGGGGGCCTACAGGAGAGATGGGGAGGGACTCTTTATCAGGGAGTGTAGTGATAGGAAGAGGGGTAACAGCTTCAAACTGAAGGAGGGCAGATTTAGATTGGATATTAGGAAGGAATTCTTCACTGTGAGGGTGTTGAGGCACTGGAACAGGTTGCCCAGAGAAGTTGTGGCTGCCCCATCCCTGGAAGTGTTCAAGGCCAGGCTGGATGGGGCTTTGAGCAGCCTGGTCTAGTGGGAGGTGTCCCTGCCTGTGGCAGGGGGGTTGGAACTAGATGATCTTTAAGGTCCCTCCAACCTGAACCATTCTATGATTCTATGAAACTTGTCTGTTCACACTTGTAAGGTGACCTGACCACTTTTCCTACATCAGTGAATGCATTTTTTTTCCAGCTGTAGTAAATTTATCGAGCGTATGTTACACAAGTATTTGTTCCGAGTCAATAGCTTTTCTCAATTACGTTAATGACGGACAGAGCATTATCCTTAAATCCCATTACTTTCTCGCATCCACACAATCCTTTTCCGAACCTCACTACAAAGCCTTTCAGAAAAGTAATCAAACTGCATACGTATGTAGCAGGCGGAAATGCGCTAGTATTGATGTCTTTCAGTAAGTACAACTTGTGTTTTACCTTGGAGGATTACTGTTTTCCGCTATGGAGAAGCAGAATATACTGCCACCAATTATGCAGAGTGAAGCTCCAGCCCATCCGATGAACAAAGCTGCTCCTAGTTCATACCTACGGGAAGTTAATAAATGGGTTTAACACAAGAGAGCATGGATTTAACAGGGGTTTTTCACAATAAAAGAACTAAATTTTATTTTTTTCCTGAATAACTTTCCATTGACGTACATATTATTCATGGCAAAATCAGCATCTCTGCCATCCACACGTGTCCTTTTCATTATTTCCCTCTCGCTCGAGGAGGCAAACTGTCCCTCTGGGACACATGGGCAATGCTGAGTTCCCCACGCAGTCAGCCGAGGCGCCCGGCTTTTCCACATCTCCTCCTGGATCGCTTGGCTGGGGGGGCGGGTTACGGGATTCTTTGGCCCGTTTTACAGCTCCTGTCCCCTCGCACCGCTTCAGGTTTGTCCCCGCTGGCTCCCAAGCTGGAGCTCAGCCGGCAACTCGAGCTGCTGCCTACAACTCTCCTGAACGCCCCCCTCCGCCTCTCAGCATCTCTCTCCCTCCCTATCTGCACTCCAGCCTGCTTAAAACATGAGGTTTTTGTACATACATATCATATGCACATGCAATATATACACACACAGAGGTGCAATCTACGCATACGCAGATGTATCTGCTCTATGCATATGCATATAGGCACACACATGCACGCATATGCAGATATGTCCAACCCCCGCCAGGGCAGGGGGGTGGAACTGGTTGATCTTTAAGGTCCCTTCCAACCCCAGCCATTCTATGATTCCATGTCCGTGTGCGTACACATGGGCACGCGCCTGCAGCCTTCTGCTTCTCTCGTCCCCGTGGCTGGAAGATTAAGGCTGGAAGACACTTGCCCCCATCCCAGGTCACAGCTCCAGGTCACCAGCCACGGTCCCCTCTGCCAGCCGGCACAGCCACCCAACTTGTCGGCAGCCAGGAACTGCTCGGTTTGACTCCGAGAGGAGATGATGGTGCCTCAGGAGCATTACCACACACGAGTAAGTCCAAGATTCCAAAGCAACACCAGTAAATGAAGGAAAAGAAGGGCCCAGGGAAGACATTCTTTTCGTCCCACCTGCTTGAGCTCACCACCGGTAACCTGAGCTCCAAGCTTCCCGACGAGCAGCAAGCCACAGCTGCCACTTGTCTGCTCCACTCCCCAGCTCTTTGCCTGAGGTTGCCGCTCCGTACAACACTTTCAGGATGACCGGCATTAGACTGCAAGCTCCAACAGCCTCCAGAGTCTCACATTCCTCACTATTAGGACAGTGCCTCCTGCTCCTTCTTCTCAGCTCCAGTTTCTCCTCAAGGAACCCTTTATCTCCTCCTGATTACTGGGATCCTGGGCTGAAAACACAGGCCCCCGTTCGCCATCCAGCCGCAGTTATTGGGCTGGTTCAAGCCTTTGTTAGTAAGTTTGTTTATTGTAAGCTCCGGTGAGGCAGGCGAATGAAAGCCTCTGCTTGACAGCCTGCCCCTACAGCTGCAAGACCATGCGGTTGCACACTTCTCAGCAGGTTCTCATCACTTCCATGTGAACAGATCCTCATTTCACACTAGCTGAAATAATACATAACTGAAAACACCTCTAAGCTGTTCTACGTAACTTCTGCCTTTACAAAGATGATGCTGCGGAAACGCTCAAAAATTGCCTGTGACGCCTAGAAAATTACACAGCAACTTCTATAATAGGTCACAAGAGGGTGAACACTGGCTGGAGAACAAAAAAAAAAAATAAATATCACTTTTCCATGTTTTCTTGAGATTCTAACCAGAGGTAAAGCACAGACTTTAAAACAAACAAAAAAAAAAAGAGTCACACAGGGAGAAAAAGCCACACTTAGGAAACCAGTGCTAGATGCTATGGACACCTAGGTTCAAGTCGTTTCAAGTCATTTCTGACTCAGGGACTTACTGGCAAGAAGAGATGGAGACATTGGAGCTCAGAGGTAGGACACTTTGTGAGGGCTTGCACCCGACTCTTCATGGCCCCACTTATGCTCTGACTTCTAGGCTGCTTCTTCATTTTCCATTCACATCGTCTAAGCAGAGTTTTTATTTATCATCCCATGTTAAAAAAGGATCAGATTCCCCCCCAGACATTCTCCATACCCAGTGAGGGATCTAAGCACCCAACCTCCAAATTAAACTGCTGGAAACCATAGCTCAGCTGCCTTTCACCCTGGAAAACTCAGCACCCAGACCTGTTTTACTTCAAAATCTGCCAAATCTGTAGAGCTTCAATTCTACCTATGCTCATGTTTCCAACCACATGCTACAGTTTTCACGAGACTTGAGCAGATTTTTGTCTGTTCAAGGACTGGGGGTTCTCTGATTAGAAGCAGATACCTACATGAGAGCTCATCACCCTGTTACAGTCAACGTGCAAGAAATACAAAGTACACTCCTAAAACACCCTCAAGGCGCCTCTTTTAATGAGCTGTAAAGGCAGATCAGAGCGACTAACTCGGATGTGAGGTAAGCCCCATCCTGGGGATCCCTCCATCCCCGCAGGTATTGCCTAAGGTACATGGGCCAGGGTTAGGCCCCATAAAAGTTAGGGCAGACCATCATGGTGCTGGAGAACAGAGCTGGACCAAGACCCAGGAAGGCTGTTGCTGTAACAACTTGCTTATAAATACTTAAAGGATGGGTGTCAGGAGGATGGGGCCAGGCTCTTTTCAGTGGTGCCCAGCGACAGGACAAGAGGTGATGGGCACAAACTTGAACATAGGAAGCTCCACCTAACCGTGAGGAGGAAATTCTTTACTTTGAGGATGACAGAGCACTGGAACAGGCTGCCCAGAGAGGTGGTGGAGTCTCCGTCTCTGGAGACATTCAAGACCCGCCTGTATGCGTTCCTGTGCAACCTGCTCTAGGTGACCCTGCTCTGGCAGGGGGGTTGGACTAGATGATCTCCGAAGGTCCCTTCCGACCCCTACCATTCTGTGATTCTGTGATTTGCCTAGAAAGTGGGAAACACAAGGTCGTTTCCACATTTCCATCTAACAACATTAAACAGTTGGGCAGAGGCTCATGCAAGAGAGATGAGGAGACCAATTGCCATCTCCCCTCCTGAAGTTCTTCAGCTGTACAGAAAAGAAATCAAGATTACGCTGAGTTTCACTGGGTAGAAAAAGAGTTACCTGACTGTTGCCTACTAGTTGAGAAAGAAGATCTGGGGTCTGGCCTTTGTTCTTGGGATTGGTTGTAATTTTTAAACCACATTTGTCACTATAACATCTATAAAGAGATTGTATATATGGACCCATCTTGAGTGACTGCCACACTGCTAGGTTAATGAGTTGCAGAGCTGGCCAAATTGGTCTTTCCTCCACATCTTTAAACAGATAAAAGACATTTTGATTTGCACTGGTGTTTATGAGGAAAACTTCAAATTTTCAATTGCATATCAACCTGTATATGGCTCCCTGGTTTTTATGCAATCCATCTTTTCAGCATTCAAGAAAACAACCCTAACCTCCCATCAAAATCCCGTATGTAAAAAAAAAAACCCTTACCATATGAAAAAACCCTTATGTACATTGGTACATCCAGAAAAAAAAGAAAAAAAAAGGAGAAAGGCTTTTTTAGAAGAAATTTCCGCACTTGCTGTTTTTCCCCTTCCCTCTTTATCATTAAAGTCTTTGCAGGAAACACACTCTTCTGTTCTTACAATTCTTGGTTGCAAGAACCAAAGCAGCTGCTCTCCGAAGTCTGTGACTGCGTCTCCAACTTTCTCCAATCAGTGAAATCAATCTGCCGAAAGATCACTCAGAGATCGCTGGCGGCTCGGGGTGGGGGAAGCAGGACATTGCTGAAGAGGCTAGAGGCGGTGAAAGCTGAAGACTAGGAGAATTCAACCACAGTGAACTGAAAGTCACCTTCAACTACACTGACCAAGCAGGCGAAGAGCAGATTTTTTTACTGTAATCCAGGGAGGCAGAATTCAGTGAAATGAAAAAAGTGTAATATCAGTAGAGGAGAAGAATATTCCAGTTGTTACATACATTAGGACCATGAAGTAAACTCCCAAGCAAAGCAGTGGAAGCTTCATTAGCCGACTGGATGTTGGCATACATAAAGGACATCCCTATCTACTCCATGAATCTACACAACTACCCACGGGAAATACACATTTTGAATGCCTAATTCTTACAATCCTTGGAAAACGAAAAATAGATTCAAACGTCGCAGTGGGTCAGTGGAAAGAGGGCCTGTGTGAATTGTGCACAACCCATTCAGAGACAAGAAAGCTGAAGGGAAACAATTCTCTGTAAAAAAGAACGGGAAGTTAGTCAGATAATGTGGATAAACTAACCCCATTCATCAGTAAGAACAATCATGATTACGGAGTTCAAATGGTGGCAAGGGACAAAAAGGATAAAGACTATAAGAGGGTTTTTTATAAATTAGAAGTAGTGAAGTGACAAAATAGTTTCCGAAGAGAAGCTGTGGGAGCAAAATTAGCAAGACAACAAAACAGAAGTGTTCAAGGCCAGGCTGGATGGGGCTTTGAGCGGCCTGGTCTAGTGGGAGGTGTCCCTGCCCAGGGCAGGGGGGTTGGAACTAGAGGATCTTTAAGGTCCCTTCCAACTCTAACCCTTCTGTGATTCTACGATTTTCCCCTAGTAGAGGTGTCTGAAGAAAAATGAAATCCATCTTTGCTGAAAGCACCAAGGCGTCCCATGCTGTGCCCAAGACACCACGTGTTACTATGGAGGGTCAACCAATTCCTTTGGAGCTGTTTTAAACTGGCAATGCGAACTGCTGCATCAAGATATAAAGTCCAGCCTAAGATCTAAGTAAGACGGGTTTTAGGGTGTCCCCGTGGTGCCTGTGATTCCTCAGCCAGGTACATAATTCAAACCAGAAGTCTCTTGCGCAACAGCTTTAGGCAGGTCTCTGATTCCTCCTGCACCCACACATAGTCAGGGCTCCTCTCCCAAATGCAGAAGGCTGGAGGGAAATTCTGGCGACTGAGATGATGCTGAACATCTCGTGTCGTTTGTTTCCCACTAACAGTGTCTCAAGCCTGTCTTTGACACCACCAGAATAACTCCAGGAGAGAAACGTGCAGTAAAAGGTGAAAGGTTGAAGCCCAAAGCAGCACCCTGTTTCAGTGAAGAGCCAATGCCCAATCTCCACAATGTACCAGCAAAGCATATTAAATGCTTCCGCAATGCATAGCAAAGTAAGAGTTCACAGACAGCAACGAAATGCATTACTCCAACATATTTTACACTGGTTGAGAAGGAAAGGAGTCGAACGCCACCATTAGCTTAATCTGACGTCAGGCCATTGCACGAGCTACATGCACCGTGCGCAACTCATATTACAACTTCTGGCTTTCCTCTCTGCCTTTATCTTTGCAGTCGTGATTATGTGTGCCCACAGCTGAGCTATGCTGGTTGTTCAGGAACAAGGTAATTTCTGCAGAGGATGTTTTACTACCTTTATTTCGATAATTAAACTGGATTTCTCATTCCCTCCCAGCAAAACTCCGCTGTGAGGTCTGCCTGCTCTTTTGCAGCAGAAGAGCTTAGAAATACAGTGTAGGAAAGGGACTTCTGGCAACAATCACGGTATTTTTCACTAGGAACAGTAAGCCTGATGAATAATTAACTTCTGGCTATATAGCCAGGCTCCATTTTCTTCACAGTACCTCAGATTCTTGTTTCTTTTGGAGGCCTTTCGATCCTGTCTTCACCGTATCAAACAAGCAGAAAGCACGGCAGAATTGTGGAGGAAACTAATATGAACTTGTTTTCAAGACAGGAGAAGCAGTGTCAGCCCTACTGCAAACGTGGATCTAGTTAATGCTATTTATTCAGACTATTTTCTTTCTATCAACGAGAAAAAGAAAGGCTCAGGGTTCCTTATTGAGCCCTTACATGGCTGTCAGGGAAATCTTTGCCCAAGGCTTGACATATCCTAGGATCACCACCAAGAAAACTCTGAAATCCTTGTCTTGAAAGATAACTTTACATTACGTAAGAAGCCAAAACAGGAAAGTCCACGATGCTATAATTTACAGCAAATGTTTTCAGACTTGGTAGTTAAGATGTGAATCCAAAATCCAAGCACTGGTTCATGAATTGCTGCCTCTGTAAGTCCTGAGAACTCGCACAGCTTTAGGAGTCTTTACGAATACTCATCATTTCCGGTATGGATCCTGCGATTCTATGAACGCTCGCTCCCCTAAATTTAATTACAATTATAGTCAAAGAATTTATGTTAGTGCTTATAAGATCGTGGGTTACAGTAAGGTTTATGGTCCAAATGTCAGTCATCTGGATTTGAAAAATCTGTCAGGAAAAAGTCCACAGAGCCTGCCGAAACCTCTCTCCAAGAGGAGCCAAGATTGCACAGTGCTCGACACCTTCATGGAAACCACCTTCAATCAAAAGATTACAGGAATAATTTTCTTCCTTTCCTATCAAATGACGCGCCTAATGAGCACCTCTGTCTCGTGCAACCCTTTTGCTGCATCTCTGACATAAACGCAAGCTTCACTCCTGATTAACCCCATTTGCTCTGCAGCAAGCGGGGCAGAGCCCTGCCCAGAAGCCTGGGCACGAAGGTTACACAGCAACAGCCGTACGGGAAGGTGTTCCTTCGTTAAATTTCAGCACACGGTTACTCCAGTTGGAAAACACAATTAAATAAAACTGCAGCCCACTCTCCTCCTCTGCCCAACAGGGGAAGCACCTGCTCTCTTGTTTAAATGGGTTCTGGGGCGCAGCGTGAAACTTAAGGTCTACTTCTTTGAAAGGTTTATGGGTATAGGAAAGTACTTACTTTTGTGCAACAAAAGAAGGATCAAAGAACTCAGACGTAATCCTGTTTGCATACAGGGAACAACTAGTCATAGAGCACAACCCTGAAAAGCATAAGACAAACCATTCAGTGGAGCCAGCAGAAGAGCGTTGGGCCTGACCCTGAAGCCATTGAAGTCACGGAGAATTGCCCGTGGATTTCTGCGGAAAAGTAGCAGCTCTGGTATGACTTCATATGCCCAAATTTAGACAAATAAGGTATATTTACCAGAGAGTATGAAAATCAGTCCAGCTAAACAAGCGATTTTTGCTTTAGTCTGATCGGAGCCTCCGACTTTTGTGCACTTCATCCCAACCAGTCCAAAAATGGCACCAAAGAAGCCCAGGCAGACGGCGGAGATCATCAGTCCTCTGCAGGCTTGGATGTAACCTGCGGTGAGAAAGAGTAAGGTGAACGTGAGAACTGGGATTACAATGGCTTTTGCTGTAGCTCTTCTTCCCCCGAGCAGCGTTGGGCACTCACCACTGCAAACCGAACCAGACCTTGGCTGGAGTAATACCTCCTTACCATGGAGTGTATTCTCCTAGGTGATGTACGCCCTTCACAGGGCATCACCACCTCGCCCCAGCTCATGAGAAACATACTACGGTATTCGGGGATGCAAAAAATAATCTCATGGCATCGGGTACGGTCTCTGCAAGAGGTTGCACCCATGAGGTTTTGCAGAGCAACACCCGTTGCAGGTTGCAGAGCCACTCCATGCACACAAAGCGAGTCTTACATGTCAGCCTGGCTGTGGCTGCATGTCGCAGATGCAATACAACCGGCAGCAGATTGGCAGCACTGACCCTGGCTGGGGTTCTGGGCCTGCCTGGACATGCCACTGATTTGACTTGGATCCGCCAAGAAGGCCCTCATTCTGCAAGGAAGTCAAAACACGTGCTCAGCTTCATGGGCAGCAGCAGCTCTTTGAGATAAAACAAATCACTGCCATAATTAAGCCTGGACAAAGGCTTTAGCCACACACAGTTTTGCTGTGCTCTGAGCTGGACCTGCCAAGGGCAGGGCCTTCCAGCAGGACAACGGGTTGCTTGGCCTCTTCCCCTTTCCAAGAACATCTTGTAACTGAAAGCCGGTGACAATCTTGTATCACTGTTTACAGGGTGGAACGCTGCGGTCTCACACAGCTGAATAACCATCACAAGATGTTTTTCTTCATCACCTGTTGTTACATCTCATTTTGAATGAAAATGTACTGCCACTATTAGGGTATTCATTCTTTCCGCTTTGATCTCCAGTGGGTGTAAACGTTGAGAGCTAAGCCACGTTTTCATTGCCTGTCGCACCCAGTTTTACATAATTA
Organism: Stercorarius parasiticus; assembly: GCA_013396915.1. Lineage (NCBI taxonomy): Eukaryota > Metazoa > Chordata > Aves > Charadriiformes > Stercorariidae > Stercorarius > Stercorarius parasiticus. Next base: position 118,642 of record VWZL01005515.1, on the reverse strand, counting down.
CAAATAAACAACAAAAAAACCCCCAACCCTGCATAAAAGTCTTTACTAGGTAGGAAATTAATATATTAAAACAGGAACTAGAGAACATCTAATGAAAACAGAGGGTGGCACACTCAAATCAAAAAGTGCGCTCGTTCACATAATGAAGTTGTGGAACTCCTTTCCACAGGATATGTGGATGCTAGAGGTTTACAGAGATTCAAAAAGAGACTGGATACATTAATTAAAGAGAAAATCTGTGTCTGGCTGGCAGGTCCTTGAGCTGCAGATGGCCACCACTGATGCCTGGCTGCTTTCTGCTCTCCTTACTGGCACCCACTTTGGCCGCCCCTGGAGGCATACCAGCTCCAGGATGATCTCTCTGCGTTTGAACAATACTGTTAACAAACATCATTGATTCACAGCTTTGAGCAGCAAGCAGCACACAAGAAGGAATTTGTACCACGTAACACCCTGTTTTATCGGTCCTACTGGATTTAGATGCTGTGCTGCACGTCTGCAAACACAACCTACTGCCGTTTATCTACATCTCTTGGCATGCACATAGGCTTTTTCATTTGCAACATGCTTCGGTAGCCCATCTGTTACAGAAATGCAACAGTTAATGAAACAACTGTTGTACGCCTCTCATGTTGGAATATAAGACAGAGGAGTCATCTGTGCCTGTTGAAGTGTCTATCGTTATGATTAGGTATGTTAAGTCCGAACTGTAAGGTTGACTCCTATGGTGGAAGGATGAGCCACCCTCTGGAGAAACCTTCTCTCCATTTGTGATAAATGACGCGGAGAGCCCAGAGTGACCAGCCAGATGGCGGTTACCTAAAATCAGGCGAGAGGACCACCTTTCTCATCCAACTGGGCAGAGTAAAGTCTCCTCAACAGTGACATAAAGCCGTACTCCCAAACAGTTCAGTTCAAACTCCGGTGATAGATACACCTCTGCTTTTGAGCCAAATCCCCTGTTCTTACTCCTTTTTCTTCACCCAGGTAAAACCCAAGGGATGTCAGTAAGAAAAGGGCTTTACGAAGATTTCAAAAGGTGGTTCTTAATTTATAAAACCCGAGTTTGAAGAAAGCACGGAAAGCATGCCACAGGCATGGAAAAGTTGACTTTTACTGCTTTGGGTGGTGTGTAATGTATTTCTTGTAGCACACAGGTAAAGCCGGAGATAAAGACTGGCAAGGAATCTATTATTTTTGACAGGTCCAATTTATTGACACTGTTAGTAGCTAATTGACACATTAAAGTGCTGAACCATGAACATATTTACCCACAGGTCCTCTAAACTTTTATTTATGTCTGAACTTTCCAGGAGAAACAGTACATATTCACCCCAACCAAAATAACCAGCATATGCTGGAAACCACACGGATGAAATTCAGCTGTTCCTGAAGGTCAATACCCGGTTTTAGAATAGGTAGAGGGTAGTGAGACAGCAAGAAATAATTAACTCACTCACCCAGAAATCATTTTCAATTATAAACAGCATGAGCTGGAGGACTGCTCAGTTCTGCTGAATGAATAACTTTCCCCACTAAATATTTTACCAAATTGGACAGACCAGCCATGGTGGGACTTGTTGCAGTTCACCACAGCAATCATCCAATGGGCACACATTTTTAAAACAAAATATATGAAAAAAAAAATCACAATCTACAGCAGTAACGTGGAAAAGCAGAAGACTCTCTTGGTCCCACTAGGTTGACTGGAGTATTAGGAAGCATGAATGGGCAAAATCAACCTTTTCACCAAATCCAGCCTCCCACTGCTTGGACCCCATGTTTATGTATAGCATTTGGCTGTAAGAGTAATTAAAGTTTTTCTTTGCTTCCTAGAAAGCAAGAACCATTGCTTACCAAGGCTTATAATGCAAAGACGTGCAAGGGGGAGCTGCCTATTTCTTCACACTCCTCCACTCAAGACCAAAGACTGTCCCCTTTCCAAATAGTTATTGCCTGTATGTGCACCAGCTCCTGTAGGAAGCTTACCATGTACACGTTGACCACCCAAATGAAGCTCCCAAGCAACAAAAAGCCGTATGTTTCAAACAGACAAGCAGATAAACATGCATTACTCATAAAGTCATGTTTAGCAGCATTCCAAGAGAAACCTACTTCAAGGTGATTTTTTTTTTTTAAACAAATGTGTTTTGTCTTGCATTCAAATTAATCTTGTTAGATCTTCATCTTTCTTGCCTCACTGCTCTCACGCTTGCTTCTCATGCTTACAAAGAGGAGGAATTCATATATTCGTATCATATCATATGACACTCAGAAAAAAAACACATGCAAAGTTCTAGGGACTGTCACTTTCACCATAAATGCCTCTGGTGGCATCTTGCAGTCTGCATCACGTGAGGTATGAGGGGTTGCCTTACAGATACAGCGCAGATTCCTTCTAAAAGTACACACCCATTGCTTTTCTATGTTTTTCCAAGCTCTAATACCCTCTTTCAGCTCATCAGTGAATTTTTGTTCAGCTCTGTTCTTGCAAAAGGTCATCAGATCCACTACGGGAAACACGGTAACTGATATGTCCCCTTTTGAGGAGGTGGTTTCATCACCAAGTTTCCACCTACAACCAGTAGTGCACAAAAGTAAACCCAGAATGACTCCAAGGCCCACAGACAGCAAGAATAGTTTTGCTGGCACACAGACCCTGGGGCTGAGCCCTTAATGAGGGCTGGCCAAACTGATTCCTCCTCAGGAATGCATGAAGATGGAAGGGCATCGCATGCCGTTTTCTCTGGCGGCCACTTGTGTGGAGTCATGGCCTAAAAGCCAGCGGGGCATCCCCGCTGCCATGCCACCCTACGGCAATCCGGGGGGCACAGTTCGAGACCGCTCCGTGATGCAAACCAAGAGTTACAGGGGCAACCACCTCCGCATCGCTCCTGACCCAAACTACGACATTGCTCCTGAAGAAGGAAGGACTTCTGCACCCCACAGGAGTGCCCCAGCAACCAGCACGGTAATACCACGATTTCTTACCCCCTCATTTTGCCTCTGATCCCTGGTGGACCCAAGTGGTCTCTCCAGACAAGAAGTCCAGCAAAACTCAGAGGTTTCTGATTTAAAAAAACATTTCTGTAGAAGAGGAACTGCTGTGCGAGACAAATCCTCTCCAGCTACGTAGGAAGAAGTGGAGCGGAACCACCTTTCCCTGGGACAACAAAAAAAATTCTAGTAATTTCCCAGTCCTGCGGGATCATTTCGAGGAGAGCAACGCGTGATCCCTACACATATCTCGATGGGGATATTGCTTCTGCTCACAAACACTTCTGGTAAAACAGGAAGTTTTCCAGATCTGCCCTTTTTTGTGTCTTCCGAGTCCCCCACCTGAGGATGGAGTGAGGAAGTTCCCATGTTCCCAGTTACAGGGAACGGGATCCAGCTTAGCCACAGAAGCAAAGAGGACGGGAGAGGCTACTTGAGGGCCGAGGCAGGTTCATCTTCATGCTGACATACAAATTCTTCTAAGCTATGCGTGACGCACCGCAACCCCGGAATACACTCCTGCACCGGGGGAGGGTTAGGGCGAAAGGGGACGTACCCACCCCTGTCAGGAGGTAATGGGTTCCCAGCAGAGCCCGTAACCACGAGGAAAAGCTACTGAAAGCACCTCTGACCATGGTGGCTGCCCCTCTGCCCCATCCCAGCTTGCGTGGCCTGTGCTGTGGGGGTTATGTTACTCCCTCTTCAGCTGGCCTGTCATTTGCAGTGTGCCTGGGTACCAGGATCTGGCCCCACTGCATTTAGACATGTTATTGAGAAGCACCGAAGCTAAGAACCTTCCACTACTGATAAGCAGTCTGGCCAGGAGGATGGGATAAGACCTTTCCAGACATGCATTTTGGATTCACTTCTGGCCAAAATGAGCTAGTGCCCTGACGACTGTTCCACTCTGCAGCAGGTGCCTCAGAAACTCATTCCTTGGGCAAGTGGAATGTGTTCCCCAATGCACAAGGTTTCCCAGACTTGAGTCTGGAGGAAGGGGTGGTAAGGACTTTGCTGTCGTGTTTCTTCCTCTTTTTTTTGAATTTTAAATGTTCCCAGTTCTGCACACTTTGTTTGTAACTATGCTTTTCTTATGGTGAAAACAGATTAACCCGGAACTAAAAGATCAGCTAAACAACAGATCTGGTGGATCCGAAAGGTGATCCACTCTGTGCCTGCCTGCACACAGACCACAGCTCCTTGCCCGAGCCTGGAAACCACGTTCTCAGCTGTTAAGCTAAGCCATAGGATGACCAACACCAACAGAGTGAGTGACATCAATGGGAGTTCAGCCACCTCTCCCACCCCTTCGGAGGAACCAACAAATCCCTTTGCCACCATCGGGATGGGTCAAAAGACGTTCTGGAGAACTGTACTTCTCCATCCGAGGGAAGCATCCTGCAACAGTGATGCTTAAGGGCTGCCTGCGCTACTTCTTTTTAGTCTCTTGACTTCTTTTAGCTCTTTGTATGTACAGAGCTTAAAGGTTTTCTGATGCTGGTATTAACTAGCTTCATGATAATATTAATCCCTGTTGTGATAATATTAATCTGTTAGTGATTTGATGAACAGATTTTCTTTCCTTTTAAACAAACCTTTCACACCAAAATCCACTCCCAGACTCCAGTGCAAAGGGGTCTGGCCAGACCGTGGACAGTAGACCTGATTTTTTGGGAGTATCAAAGCCACTAGCACCCTATATAGTTTATTCGTTTGTGACCATAAAAACTTGGAAAAGGTGCCATCATTTTCAAAACCTTTCCTCCCTTTCTTTACAGTCACTCCTGAGGCTATAAACCGATGCCATCCATGCTTTCCCTGATTCTACCAGCCATCATCAGTGTGGATTTATCAACTAAAAGTCTAGTTGTAAAGATTTCCTGCAGTGACCCAGTTTCCCAGTAGGGCTTCCTAAAAGGGCAAAAAGGTTTACCCTGAACCAGGGGAGAAACGCGGGACCAGCTCAGTCTTTGGTGTCAGGCATGACAGCGAAACTCTCAGCTTCGCTGGAAAATAACACTGCCCTGAAAACTAAGCCGAGCTATGCATCGCCTTCGCATACCTCTGCATCCCTCACTGCCCCGAGCTTTCACACTGTCATTTATCAATGAAGCAATTACATCCGAGTTAATAACTGCTTAGCAAAAAAAAAAAAAGGGGTAAAAAAAGCAAAGGAACATCAATTAAAACAAAATGACGCAAAGGCTTGTTCTTCTCCACCGACCGTTGCACGGCTGGCAAAACTATAAAAAAGGAGGAATGTCACGACAGGCAGAAAATAAATCGGCGAGAAAAATTTGCCTGCATTCTTCTGGTGTCAAATCCACACGCACGGAGCCTTCCGATGGGGCGGG